>CM053793.1:233120449-233522949 GCA_028749045.1 Cupressus sempervirens
GAATTCTAAATGGAGCCAAACCAACTTGAAGAAAGTGTTAAAAACATATCTTCTTTGGAACACACATTTTGATATTTTTCAAGAATCAGACATCTCCTTTGAGGACCCTGGAGTTTCAAAAAGGCACCAAAAGAACATAGTTTTCTCTTTCGAGTAGAAATGTCAACAGAAATGCCTTAGATGGGCTTTTCTAATGAAAATGATGTTTCTTCTATTAAAAAATGTAATGATGTATAAAATTTGAGGTTTTGAAGAAAATAAATTTCAATACTATAAGAAAAGAAAAATACACTAGCGAAAAGGCTAGTACAAAATTAAATGTCAAAGACATCTCTAGCTACATAGTAGGCATACCCAGACAATGCTACAAGGGGGGCAATTTCATAGATAGCAATGGAGTCAAGCTGTAATGATTTAACAGATCCAAACAAAAATGGTAAACAATGTACGAGACAAATTTAGTATCAGCAATGTTGCGAGCGATGATGAGAAGGAGATTTGTGGCTATTTATTTTTCATATATAGGTTGGCCTACTGCTCAAAACATTTGAGCAATTACAGAATCTTGTTGTGGCAGAGAGACCCTTCAAGATGTGTGGATACAAATTGTATCTCTTAAACTTCTTGTCATGTTCTGCACTTTGATCATCATAGCAATCTTCACCTATTATTGTTCATTTCATCTAGGTAATGTTAACTGCACATCTAGGTTTGACTGATTTGTTTGGGACAAGATGCAAGAGAAAATTGGTGTTCATAGCCACCCAAATTCAAATTTTGACTACTTGCAAAATTACTATGCAATAACCATCTTTATCTGTAGGAGTTGGAAGGACCCCAGGGCCTTGCAATTCTCTTGGATATTTTTGAAAAAAAATTGTATAGGGTGTGAACTTGAGGAAATTGAGAACAAGGTGTCTCATATGAATATATTTAAGAGGCAAAACAACCATATGCAAAAGGTTTAAAATGGATAATTGTTTTAGTAAATGATTGATCGGATTTTTTATTTATCATATATAATTTTGAAAAGGTCTATTTGTAACTAATTAATCAATAGTAGTTAAATCTAACAAATTTATTTAAAAGTAGAGAATAATAAAATATTTGTACAGATTTATAGTTATGTGATCACTTAAAATCAAAAGAAAGTGAAATTTTATTCATTGCCCCCAAATATTAAAAGTTTAAAACGATCACTCAAAAGCAAAAGAAAATAAATATTTATTCATTGCCCCCAACTATTAAAAGTTTAAAATGGCTTTTAGATTGATAGAAAAAAATAAAAAATATTGCTTTGGCCATATTGGTCTATTGTGCTTGCAGTGAAGGTAGGTCGTTTACTATCACATAAATTATGGAATGCCTAATTTAAAGATTTTGATCATCATTGGTGACATAGCATTGCGTCAATTGTAGGATACAGAGCAACTTTGGCAAAACTAGGACAAAACCTTTTAATACCTCAGAGATAATAAAAAACAACTTATAGTGACGAAGGTGAACTATTTGATCTATAGATGAGTTGATTTTTTAAAAAGTTGAAATGCAATCCAAAATAAATGATAAATAATTTTTTTACTCATTATAAAGGATTTCTCATTATTTGACTTTGTCCATGCTACCCAAGAATTTCTACATGAACAAATAAACATAGATGATTGCAACCAACAACTCTACTACCATTCATTGAACTCAAATGGAACACTCAAACTTGACGTACACAAGACATCTGTTTCAATATTCTAACATTGACAAAGTCTGAAACACTATAATATGTTGTATCATCACTTATTTTGATATTGTGTATAAGGTTTTGGGCATTACATTTTCATAGCATGATAAAAATTTATTCAAAGTAAAGTACATTTATTCTCCATATAGAATTTTGGTGAGACATCTAGCTAGTTTCATCAAAATCATAGTTATCCTATAGAACAAGGTCTGTTGAATGCCCAAAATGAATAACAAAGTTTAAAAACACCAATCCATATACCTTACAACTTTTTAACTTTTTACCATATTTAATTAGGAGAATCTATATTGGTATGAAAAATAAAATTCTTCTCTATCATTACTAATGTGAGATGATAGCGATGTCAAAAGGTTGTCTAAAGCTATCAATTTCTTTGAGGTGCTAGAATAAGCCACATTGCATGTTTAGATAAGCAAAGGTTCCAAAGCCAACAACGACATCTTCTAGCTAATAAAAGGTGATGACAAAAATAGTAAAACTAGAATTTCTACACAAGTATAGTTCACAGGTTTCGGAATAATCCTATTGAAATCCATTTTTTAGAATTTCCAGGTCTCAAAGCCAGGTGTGTTTATATTAGTAAAAAAATTATGAAGACAAGCATGACCTACTTACGAGTACAAAGCTCAAAGGCTCAAATAGCAAAAATATAGTCACATGCATGACAATTTCAATAGATAAATGTAAAAGTCGTGACTTGTCTAAAGGAATGGTCAAAGAATTATGAAGCTCGTTGCTATTTGTAACAACTAACACCAAATTTGAAGCACATATCATGTTTAAGACAAATAAATAGCATCAAAGGTTAGACCTCAAAGACCCATCACCACAAAGAAAATCAATGCAAAAAAATCATGATAGCCTAAAATGAAAAAACTTTCAAAAAACTCCAATCAAATGGTCTAGGTGCAATCACAACTCTTTCTGATGCAAGGTAGGCTTGTGTAAGACATGACAACCATATAGGGAAAAAATAGAGCATAGGAAGTATACGTACAATGGCTTTTGATTTTGGCATATTGCATCTCAATTTCTCAAATGCAAAGTTGGAAAGTAAAGCTTTCTAAACCAACAATATCATAGAAAGGATCTTTAAATATCAAGGGGTCCCCATTCTTTAAGCCGTGAAATAAAAGTAGGAGCTTAGCATGTCTTTGGACTTCAAGCTTGACCTCATTGTCTTTTTCCTTTGACAGAAAATGAGCAAGTAAGGAGCAACGTGAATGATAGAAACCCATACTCCCAACATTGTCAGGGGCTTTCACAGTTCTTTGCATGCGGTGGCTTTGTGTCTCCAAGAAACATTCTTATAGTTTTAGGGTTTCTTTGCTTGATTATTCTTCTCTCAATATGTTTCAACTCCTTGGCTTCATTGATTGAATTCCTATATTTGGTTCTACTTACAGTTGGAAACACTATAACCTTAGGTTTTTGAAAGAATTAGATTTTAAGCGAATTGTTCGGTTAAATTGGACATGTTAGGTAGTAATTATGGAGAGGATTAAGCCCTTACTTTTCTTGCATTATTAATGAGGTGCGAGAAATGAAGAAAAGGTTGAATATGGTTTATTAGTCCATAGTTCGCCAATCCAGTAACCCAGTCCATGTCAACAGTGAAAGGTTTATCCAAATGAATGACTTGTCATGCATAAAAATTGCACTCAATAACCTAAAAAGAAGCTAATTTTGTACATAATATAAGCCCTTTTTGGAAAGCACTACCTGTGCTAATTTTGACTTTGGACTAATTTTGCACAGAACATAAACCCTCTTTCCTTGTCCTCAAAGAATGAAAAAACTAGCAACAAATACAAACCCTTTGAAAACAAAATATAAAATGGAAAAATTCTAAAGCCATATAATAAATGGCGAAAAATAGAGAGCCAAAGACAGTGATTTTTATTATACCCAAACCCAACACAAGAAAACACCAAGCTAAAACAAGAAAATGTTTACCGAATCCTAAATTTGCATACTCACACATCTGCAATTAGAGTTAAACAAAAAGGTTTTTATTGGAGTGGCAGGCATTCAAACTTTCATTTACATGCAAATAAAAAATGCAAATGCCTGCACCAATTAATAGGGCCAACTAAAATTACACTTATAACCACCCTCAATACGACTCCACTTCCAGCTGAACTCTCTGTCGTTGGCCTTTCTTTTCATGACCTACCTATTGCCTATCTTAACCACTGGCCGAATTCAAATTATTGCATAGACTTGAGGGCCCCAAAATCATTAACAAGTACCAAAGGATGTCAAAAGACTTGATTTTGCTGGCAGTGATAACAACAAGAGAAAAGTGGACGAGATCATGTCACTGAGCAAGGCAAATTCTTATCGAGACAAAGACTACGAGGATTTAAACACCCATAAGCAAATACTGTCTAAAAACACAGACGGAAAAGATCATTCCAAAATGTTTCGGGTATCACCATAAAATCTGATAATCAATAAATGAAAGAAAATATGAATCGTACTCACCAATTTCTTAGCTTCCCACCTCCACAAATGCAGATGACCAAGTTTTGATAGAAGTAGACAACAACCAATACCTAGCAAATCCACAAATCTCCACAATCTGCTTTGGTAACTGCAAAGGCCAACTAAATCTAGTTGCAGTATTTAATCCTGCCTTTCAACACTGCATCCAGCAAAGCCATCTACAGGATTTAATGCGACATTGAATACTAATAATGAATACACTAAATATTGAAGTGTGCAAATGGGCAACTGTATTAAGAAAAGCTTTATAGCTGTTTTATTTTGGAAATGTGGCCACTTCTCCTTTTTTTTTTTTAATTTACAAAACTAATTAAACCACTAGCAAAATACAATAAACAAATACAAAAATACAAAAATTCAAATAAACTTCAAAATTGGAGATAATAAATACTATGGAACATACAATATATTATTCTTTTCAAAATTTAAAAGCACGATTAATCGTTTATAATTCATATGAAAAAATTAGTCTTTGCCTTTTTAAAGACAAGGACTTTAAAAAAACAAAAAAAAAAATCGTCAATTCTAAGTAGCGATCTTCATAATCTTTTATCCCATCCTCTTATACTACAAAATAAAAACATATTTCAGCCAAAATATTTGCTCCATTAGTTTTTCTCCCATTATTGATATGTTCTCTCCTTGTCCTCTACACTTTCTACACGTAATTAGAGGAGAAATGATTAAGAGCACTGATTTGATAAAAGAATGATAGAACTCAAGTCATATTGGGACCACAAATCACTAATGCATTGACGTATAAAAATCATGATAAAAAATATAAAAGATCTTATCATATAAAAGTACTAGCTAAAGTTTAGGTTGCTAACATTTAACCAAAAACAACTAATAATTTTTGATGTATGTCCAAAGTTGATGGTACTAAACATAGTAATTAACGTCTAATTATTATTCTAACATATCAATATCAATAATGTTACGTATTTCTTTTATTCTTTTTCGCATTTAATAAGATAATAATGTTCGCGGTTTTGTAGGGTCGGTGGCCAACCGTCAATCCATCACGAGAAGAGTTTTGAAGCTCTTAAAACAAATTTATTATTATTATTGTAAAAAATGAAGTCTTCGATGTTTTTCATGAACGGTCTATGGTAACACCGTTTAAGAATTCCCTTCCATTGTTGCCAGACGGAAATTTGGATGAACTAACCAGATTTCCAGCTATTTATTTCAATTTTTAATTTAATTTGATGATGAAAAGACAAGTCTATAAATTTAAGAATAGCTAAAATTAATGATGAAAAGAAAAGACTTCGATTTCAATGAATGAGATTGACGATGAAAAAGTATACACATTCATTTATTTATTTTTATCATTATTGTGGGATCTAACAAAGGTGGACATTATAATTTGGTTTGGATTCAATCTTATAAAAAAATTAAAGATGTGATGTTTTTGTATTTTATGTATATAAGTTAATATACTTTTGTTTAATAATGTATGGGTTTTTTTTTTAAATTAATTATATATTTTTATATTATAAGCAATAAAATTAGGATACTAGTCTTTTATACTTATAGTTTTAAGACATCTTAAATAAGCTATCATCCAAACATTAATACCATACTAACAACAATTTAACATCATACCAAAATACACATAAATAGTATTGACAACATTAAAAGTAAAACGATTATTAATAGCATATAACAAAAATTAAAAAGACTAAAACCAACGACCCAAACCTTCATTAGCAACATCATTTTCTTTTGAGTCTTCCTCATAATCTACTAGTTTCTTTCACTTCTTTTAGTTAGCTCCACACCTTGCTAGTCTATGAGAGTGCCTAGAATTAGCACTCACACTTTAACTATCTTCTTTCCCTAAATATTTCTTACCATTAGTGACATTTTTCCTAAATTTTTATGTAGGACTTGATTTTTTTTGTTTAACAACAATGAATGTTATGAATCAGAACATGACTTTCTTTTTGAAATCTAAACTCAACTCTTTAGGTTTTTTTTACATCAATGGTTCTTCGCATTTTCAATTATTTTATTTATCAATTTCTTTAGTTTAGTAAATTAAAATATTTTAATAAACATGTTTACGTCATATAGTAAACTAATTTAATCTCTAAGGACTCTCCAAGCAAATAAAAAAGAGCCTAGTCATCTTACAAGTATTATTAAAAATAAAAACGATCTTTCCTCAAAAATAATGTTTCCCCCACTAGTGATAGTAGTTGTCTCATCAAATGTAGTTTTGAGAGGACAACATATTACATCATACATTGTTTTCACTAAAGCGAAGTAGTACTCTATTTTACACCGTACATCATAAAGAGTTTTATTTGTTCATTTTTATTAATGAAAATCTTTTAGATTCTTACTGTTTTAACCAACACTTTCTATAGTTCTTAGATTGAGAATTAGCTTAAAATCAACACTATTTGTGAATGAATGAAAGAAAGATTTCACAATGATGACTAAACAACCTACGTCCTTAACCTATCTTTATGATCTTTTCAAAGTCACATCTACTATTAATTTTGACAAGGAAATTTGCTGTTTGATTGATCTTTGTTTTCAAAAAACTCTTAGATGTTCATAACCTTCTAACCATTCTCATATAAAATACAAACATCTTTCCAAAGTATACATTCCATAATAAGCACCATTCTATTTTCAGTACTCCTTATTATAAAATATAAAAAATTACTTACCAAATTTTTTTAAATACCTTTCACTTACCAATCTCACATCTAAGATGATGCAATACTATCCTCAACTATACAACTACCAATCTTAATAGTCAAATCTGAGACTCTTATTTATATCTTCCAATAACTTAACCATCCAATTTCCATTTCTAAACTTAAAAATTAATTTTATTTTCCATTCAAATTACTCACACATAAACCAAAAATGTGACGAGTCATGATATTCTTGTGGAAAAAACCCCAAAACGAAACAGTTCCCACACAAACCGCCACACAATAATTAAACATTAATATATTGAAGGTCAATGATTCTTATCACATGGTTTCATAATGACGTTGAAAAACAAGTTCATATAGTTTTCCTTTGGATCGAGGTGACGCCCGTTGCAATCATTTATTTGAAACGACAAGAGCCACGCTGAAAATTATAAAATCCTTTTAATTAAAGTGGGTAAGCAAATATTAACCGCAGATTCAACAATTAAGAGCAGAAGTCCATACTTTCTTCCTCTAGTCTCTTTAGGGTGAAAAATCTGTAGTAGGTAACAAAGTAGACAGAACAATACGGCGCTGAAGAAAAGCTGCAAAATTTGGTGAAAATTCCTTAGATTTCAAGCCAAAACCAAACTTTTTCATGTCTGACAGAGAAATAAGAGTCCCGTAAAGAGCACTATATCTTATCTTGCTGTTAAGTAAATATGTTGTCACGTCTGTTACCAGTTCCGTAAAGTTTGTTCTGTTTGTCTGCAACGTTGCTTAGAAGGTACATGTCATCAGTGAAAAGTATTCAAAATTGATTTCGATGAGGAATCTGGAAAAATAAAGGGCAGGTTAAAAAATTCCATAAAAAAATGGAAAGCAACAGAAAGCAACTGTTACTGTTGCTTTAGGTAGTTTATTTCTTGGTTGGCGTTGGATGGGGAGTTTTTTTTAATGGTTGTGGAAGTAATTTAATATTTACAGTTTTATATGTTGTATTTGGTCTGAAGGAACATTGATTTATGTTTCGGTGTTTTTAAGAGAACAATAAATGGGGTTATGTTTTCAAGATATTTGTGAAATATTTTAATAAAAAATTATAAGACAAGATTGTTTTTATGTTTGAATTATGTTTTTAAACATATTTAGTTTCTTTTAAATGTGAGATATAGTGATACATTTTTATTTTTAAATTAGTATATTTTTATTAGAATTCTATCATGATCTTTTGTTTTCGTTATTTTTACATTGTATTGATTGTGGAAAAATGAGTTATTTCATATCTATTTCTTTCATATCAAATAGATGAGTTGAATTGTCACATTTATTCTCAAAGCAAAAAATAAGCATGAATTCAAATTCTAATTCAAATATAGCTTCCAACATTCAAAGTTAAACTTTTTTTTGAATGTTGGAACAATGCAAATGCTATGAAATTAAATTTCTATTGGTTGTGGAGGTAAATTCAATTAAAACATTAATGAATTTTAATTGGTATCAAATCAATTCAATAAGTATAAAAAACAATGGGTGTTTTGGAGGAGCTTAGAAGCTTCATTGTATTTTTTTTGTTAAGATGATCAAAAGTTGAAATTTATGGGAGAGATGTATCATGGAGATTTAGAGAGAAAATCTCTTAAGGATGGATGCCCATAATGAAGTGTGATTATTTAATTAAAAATTAAAAAAAGTCATAATTAATTGAGAGTAAAAAATAATTAACTCTTCATTTATTTTTGGAAATGACCCAACATCTTATCTTATCATTGTTTAACAATGATGAAAGTTTTAGTACAAATTAATTTACATTATGATGACATCAATATGGCATGAGAATCTAAAGATTTATTTTGTTTTTTTTGCTAGTTGAAAACATTCTTTTTACAACCTAAATCAAGAAAACAACTTTCCAAGATCAAGTAACATTGAGTATAATGCCAAATTGACCACTTACACCCTTAGGGTGATACACTCCTTTACTCATACTCTCAGCCTTAATGGGGAGTCTACTAGGAAGTTGCTCGCCTTTTGAAAGGGTGACACACTCCTTTACTCATACTCTCAGCCTTAATGGGGAGGCTACTAGGAAGTTGCTCGCCTTTTTGACTAAACAAGTTGCCATTGACAAAATCCAAGGAGGGCAACAATTTGTTTTAATGATCTTTTGTTTGTTTAAGATTGCTTAGTGAAATTTATACTTTCAAAACTAGCCCATAGTGGCACAACACATTACACATTTAGTATAGTAGTAAATGATAAATTGAAATATTTGTCAATAGTATTCATTGACATTGGAAGATAGAAAATTCATTTAAAAAATCACAATGCATATAAATAACCCTTTTTATAATAAAACTTTTAATCTACTTATTTTGAATTTTTATATTCATTAACATATTGACTCTCTATTGATTAAAATGCCAAATAAATTCATTCATTAAAATCACTTATAGATCACCAACTCATAAAAACTTTTAATCTACTTATTTTGAATTTTTATATTCATTAACATATTGACTATGAATTGATTAAAATTAAAATGCTAAAGAAATTCATTCATTAAAATCACCTAAATCACCAACGCTTAACATATGTTCTTGTGTTTTTTTCCTTATAGTTACAAATAAGGTAATAAAAATCAAACCAAACCATTCACATTTTCACATAGAAAAGCACAGAGCCAAGGTTCGGTAGAGGACAAGGTACGAATTTTATAGTTCCACATCAACTTTTTATACGTTGAAGCGCCCATCTTACCAGTCCAACCGTCGCACGTGTAAGATTGGCAAAGCCACGTCATCACACAATAAAAGGGATCTGCCAGGAGTTGCATCAATCAATAATCAAATTTCAACATTTCGTTTAGAACGCCTTTAAACAGGTACCTCGCTTATACCAGCTCAGAGGTTACGGTTCGAATCCCTGCAAGATAAGGCTGTGAAAATTTTGAAATTTTACCCTTACATCTCGATTCGTACTCGTCAGCCTTGTGTCTTACAGTATTTAGATGCAATGGTGCGTTTAGATTTTTAGGAAAAGTATTTATGTTGTCTCTTATGACAAAATAAGGCTAATGCCGCCAGGGAAGCTTACGTTTGACAATGATTTGCGGGCGGACAGATGCGAACAAGAACAAAAGTATGAACCCCGAGCTTCAATATTCCTCTCGCGATGTGAAGTGGAGGATTTTCGTTTCAGCACTATCGGTTTTTACCGAGGTTTGTGATTCTTCTGCTTAGCAGACTTTAGATTGTTTTTAATCTTGCGTTCGAATAGTAAGAGTCGCTCTCTTACCAACCTGCCGACACAGCAGCGGAGTTTATCGCTCCACACTGACAAAATCGTCATTATCCTCGTAAAGTTTTGGTCGGTGAACAATGGTTGCATAAGGTTGAATAATATGTCGAACATTGTTTTTCAGGATGTTTGATGTCGTTTTGCTTAAAATTTGGAAATGCGGTGAAATTTGAATGCTGTAAAGTGTTTTCTGTTCAAAATTTTGGTTTTTTTCAGTGATCAAGTGGCATTTTTCTCGTATTTGGAGGAACATTTAAGCGCTTCAAAGTTTAAGAGCACTGTATTTGTTTACTTGTTTAGTCCTCTTTAAAATCTTCTTTTTTGAGTGCCGAAGTGGCTTCTTTCTCTTACGTTTGGAGGAGCGTTTATGTGCTTTAATTCTCAGACTAGTGCATTCGTTCTTCTGTAAATGCAACTAACATTTCTGTTGTATTTTGATGTTTATGTGCAGCAGAAAGACATTTCATTTAGTGAAGATGCTACCGCTCCTATATTTGGCATTTCCAGAACTTAAATGCTTAGTTTGAAAGCTTAAGATAAGCTTACGTTTGCGAAGATTCTCTGGGTAAAGATACTGAGCAGGAAAAGTCGCGATTTTATTTGTCGAAAGCGTAAAGCAAAAGTCCGTTTATTAATTTAGTTTGATATTTGCTTGGACTAAAGAAATTTAACGGAGGAAAGAGGTATAAGCTTAGAATTTGACATTTTAGAACTTACATTCTTACTGCGTAAGCTTGGAGGTACGCCTGAATGATTTTCGGGTTAAAGTTATTGTGCAGAATTGTCGTGATTGTGAATTTTTTGGTCCAGAAACATCATTTTTTTACTACCAATACTTACTAATTGCTAATAAATTCAATGGAATAAACTTAAGCTTAAGGATTTTGATAACTGACGTGCGTTTTTAATACATTTGCAGGCAGTGCACTGCTATGTGCGCAATGCTTCTCTGATTAAAGGTACTGGCTATAATATGTTATAGATTTTTTCTTCTTTCATATATTTTTCCATAGCATTTAGCGAAATTGAATGTTTGCATCATAATTAGGGACAGTAAAACCTATCGGGTCAAAATTCGTGGTAAGAAATTGCACCGAAATAACTATAAAGCTGGACAGGAAGAATATCGCTTTAATTTGCATGTCGTAAACAGTCATTCGTTGTTAATGACCCACTTTATTTGCAGACATTGTGGAAATGACATTTCTATTATCATTTGGTTTCCAAGACCTGGTAAGTATCAAGAAATCTATGAGCATATATACATACATTTCTGTTTGCAGGCATTGCTAGGGGTTTATCTTAAGCTTATTTTGACACGGAAATGGAGAGTGCTACAGTATATATTGCTGTATTTATTCTGCTGCTGCAATGTTCGACATATGCTTATTTGACAACACCCTCTAAAGATGGTTCGTTTAACTTCTCCTTTCTCTGTTTTTTCCTCGGCTTTTGCTGTTATGGCTGCAAGTTTATTCACTAGCTGAATTTACTTAAGAATGTTTTGGATTTATTTAAATTTTAAAATAGCTGTGTTAATTGCTAGGGGATAGCTTGATGTAGTGTTCAATGGCAGTTCCGCTTCCAAAACATCATGTCACTGCCATGTTGTAGTGGTGATGTGAAACACATCGATGCTGACTTTTATTGGCCTTCAAATTTGCCCCTACATCTGTTCAATTATGGTTTACTCATTTTGTGAATCATATGTAACATTGCAGAGCTAATTCTTTTCCTGGGAGAGGAGGATATTGGGATTATACCATTTGCAGGACAGGGGCAATTCCTTGTGTGTCTAGGAGTACTCATCTGATCATCGGAACTGCTTGTCCTCTCCCAACCAGTTTGTACCCTCTATAGGAAAGTTTATCTGCAGCAGAGGTTTGGACTTGGGCGTCCTGATAAGAACCATGGGTTTACTGTTGTTTAAGACCTGAGCCTGCCAGCTCAAAATAAATAAAGATACTTACCTTTGAAATTATTATTGGGTTTCAGAACTTTAGACCTATGTTGTCTTCATTGGGGTTATTTCAGCAAGCTACTTTCTTTTTAAAGAAGAATTGTCGCAAATTTGGTTCCAATAGTAGGAGTTTGTGTACGTCAGAGATCAGGGCTATAGTTGGTCAATAACATAACTCTTGTTTACATGCCAGTGTAAAAGGTTGCATTCAACTCAAAGGAGTTGCTGGCTAGTGCAACAGAGAATGTCTAGAGGTTACTCAGCTTTAGCAACTGACATTTGCCTTTTTGGAACAGAGTTAAATGGATTGCATTTGCAATGCACAGTTTTAATTGCTGATGCGGCCTTTGTGATACAAATTTCTGTCCTCATACAGTGACAGTGACCATATGAACAATAGATCTTGATTGTTATGTTTACAAATTATATTTTTTAATATGTTTTAGTTTCCAATCCTTTCTTGAACTAAACTTGGTATACTTAAACTTTAATTTCAATGTTTAGATGGATTTCTAGTGGTAGAAATGATCTTGGAGGAGATTATTGAATATTCTGCAATTTTTTAGATGATATCGGGGAAAATTTTAAGGTGTTTTCCAATGTTTGGTTATTATATTGGTAGCAGTTGTATCGACAGGAACTTTACCAAGTGTTTGAAGCTTCGAAAGGAAGAAAAGCTTCCACTAAATGAAAATCCCATAAAATGGTCTCTCACAGCACCATATCTAAAACTTCTTAAAGGTGTCATCAATTATCTCTACTTAAACAGTGGTTTGGAGAAATACAGAGATTCCTAGTGGGAGTCATAGAGGAAGATCTTTCTTAGGCCATGTTGACTGTTATGCGATGTTTTTAAATATTGATGCAGGAAAGGTATGCCATTTGAATGGAACAAGGAACAACATTTGGTCTTTGATGATTTAATTTCGGCAGTGCTCCCTTGCTTATGTCGTAGAGTGGAATAAGTATTTTCACCTTTGTCTTGAACTTCCCAAGCTTGTAAGTGGGTGCATACGAGCACAAGTTGGTATAAAAAAACCTGGGGCATCATGTCTATTTTGTGAGCAGAAGATTATCTGAGGATGAGGCAAACAATTGCACAAAAAACTGGAACAGGTTGTGAATGCTGTGATTGTTTTATGGAAATTCCAATGTGTTTTGCACACTATTGTAGCTTCAGTTGTTGATCATCAAGCATTTTTGTTTCTCACCAATAATTCTTTGATCCAATGAAAGGTAAATAGTTAGTTGATTTGCACGCAAGAATTCACTTTCAAGACTCTGATATAACTTGGTAAACATACTTTGATTGTAAATTGGCTTTCCTAAATTCATTTAGGAGAACCTCCACATGTTTTAAGTGGCAAATTCTCAGGCTTATGACAGGTCTTCTTTATATAACTGCCCGAGCGATATTGCACAATCTGGATGGCACTCAGAAATCCGGTGAATTATTAGAATAAAAGGCTACAGTTCCCATAGTTCGCCCTATAAGTGTTATAACTGTGACTCTATTGATGTCAATTTGGTTCAGGCTGAGTATGGTTTCACAAATTTTGAGCTGCTGAAGAGAACTTTTTTGAATATGAAGTCTGGCAGTTACATGAATTGTATTGGAGAAGTGGTTGCCAGTATGCTGAATAATATTGCTAAAGCTACTTGAAGGAAACCTGCTTTTGTGACAAATTGAGGCGGTAGGGAGACTTATGGTCAAATCGTAGCTGTGAAGTTGTCGAATTCCGGACAATATGAAAACTTATGGCCAACCTGTAGCTGGGTGGATTGTACAATCTGGATAATCCATACAGACTGCCTACATGCAAATTAATTGACTTTTATAGAACTAACAACATCAATGAGGATGGTGATCTGTAAGCAGTTTACGAGACAATAGTGTAGATGACTTGCCAGTACATTCATGTTATGGATAGAGTTGGACAAACCCAATGGTCTACATGCCTGACAGTAGCAATACTACAAACAGCAATGCATTGGTTAGTAGGCATGATATTGGTAGTCTTATTGACACAACTCTCTTGCCTATCAGGTGTGGATGGCTGATGATTTTAATGATGTTCATGATTTCATCTCAAAACAACAAGGTAACAATGATAGTACATTCAAATTGATGATGGAATTGGAAAAGAAATGGGATTTTGTAGGAATGGCTGTTCATGATATGGAAACTAACAGAAGAATAATTCATTTTGAGACTACTTGAGTCATTTTCTGAAAGTAAGGATTGCAAATTAGGGTAACTAAAGCATCAACCACCAGTAAGAATAAATATAAGTTAAACGAACAACACCATCAAATTTGCTCTAGAAAAAGGTTAAGTTGTAATGTAAAAGTTTGCAGTCAGAATTAAACCTTGAATAAGGGAGCAGCATACTTTGGTACAATTCCTGTTTATACCAAGGCATTGATAATAACTAATATAAATTAGAACAGTTACAATTCAGTCAATTCACACTTCAAAAGCTGTGGCACACATCCTTGTCTACTGCATAGTTTTTAATTTCTCAAGGATACTGAAGCATTGAAAAGAAATCATTGTCTCTCTGCACCTTCATATATTTTATGTAAGTCATCATTTCATAGAACTACTAAATTTAAGGAGATTTATGTTAGCGATCCTTTCCTCAATCGAAATTAAAGTACATAAAAATCTTCAATACATGTACTCTAAGAAGATTATTTTTCAATCCTAATTATTTTATATGTTTATTTTTCTTTTTATTCTCCTAATGCCCATTGACTTATTGGATTATGTATATGTCAAATGATATTTGCTAGTGATGTAGACCATCATGTGAAGTTGAACACAGTTTTTACTCTATTCCTTTTATGCCCTTTTGAATTGAACCTGGACCATATTAATATGTATGATACAATTTCATTGGTCAGAAACAATGAACTGCAATGTTGAGAAAGGAGAGACCTTATAGTAAAGTGTAAATTTTCTGCAAATTCTGTACTAAATAATTCAGACTTGTATAATATCCTTGGTTACTGAAAATGATCTTCTTAATGTTCTGAAGTATGGAGGAGTTGTCAACTTCAATTCTGATCTGAATGTTATTTATCTCTGCTATAAATTCGAACTGGTATTATTGCTCGAGGGAGAAGACTTGTAATTACTGTGTGTCCTCAAACTACAATAAAACCTACCTTTAATACCAAGAACAAAGGGCATGTCCCTCTCTAGGTCGGCCCATACCATGCTTCTAGAAATCGGCGACCAATCTAGACAAACTAAATGTTAACTAACAAAAGTGTTATGTTAGTGTTTAAACATTGATATCTTATCAAGAATCATCACCTATCATTTCAAGAACTGCTAAGTATATAATGCCTAAACTGGTAGTAAAGGGAGAAGATTATGGTGTGGTCTACACTCTCTCAGACTAGTATGATATCACAATTATAGACTTAACACTCCGTCTTAACTAGATAATCATACTGAGAGGTAACATATCTAGCGTCATCAATTACAATGAATAAGCATAGATTGATACCCTATATCTATCTGAATCTTCTTGAGCAAATGGCATCATGGAACACATGATATTGAGTCATATAACCATCTTGTGATATGACTTATCACTTATACTAGTGATGTTAGTATTGCATGTAATGCAATACACACAGGATAAAATACGAAGAATGATTAAATTCTTCATTTATCCAAGTTGTGACTCATAGGTACTGGTAATCCTATATCACAACTTAATCTTGAGTTAAGATCTACCAAAGAACAAGATAAGTTTGAAGAATAAATTCTTCCTTTATCCAAGTTGCGATTAATAGACATAGAAATGCTTATTAATCACAAATTGATCTTGAAACTACCTAGATCTAACCATAATTCTATATTGTTCAATGCATTATCTGAGGGATCATCATCTCTCCTAATGTCTTTTATACAAGTATTCTTTATCTCAGAGATTGTCACCTCTTAAATAATGAATATAGATGGTGGAGCCCATAACAGTCAATAGCTTGATAAATAAAATTATTTTATTAATAATTTAAAGAATACAAATGGATTACAATTCAACCATTCTAAGTCTTTTAAGTGATCTATCTCCACTCTAGATAGTGGTTTGGTGGGAGTGCCTGCTGTCTGATCTGCATTGCAAATGTATTCTAATTTTACAGTATTCCTGTCTACCATATCTCTTACATAATGGTAAGGAATTTCGATATGCTTGGACTTGTCATGAAAAATTGGATTCACCGAAAGCTTGATGGAACTCTAATTATCGCAATGAATAATCGTAGGATTCATGGCTTGCCCAAATAATCCCACAAGTAACTTCCTTAGCCAAACTACTTCTCAAGAGGCCATCGCTGCTGCAATGTATTTGGCTTCTCTAGAGCTTTGAGCTACTGAAGACTATTTTCTGCACATCCAAGATATCGTTGTTGATCCTAAACTGAAACATCCTGAAGTACTTTTTCTGTCTTCAACACTTCCACCTCAATATGAGTCGGTGAATCCATGTAAATCTAAATCAACTTTCTCATATTTGAGCCCAAAATTAAGAGTGCCTTGTAAGTATCTCATAACATGTTTTACTGCAACTAGGCGAATCTCCTTTGGCTCACACATAAACTGACTTAAGGCATTAACAACATAGCAAATATCAGGTCTTGTATTTACCAAGTACATAAGGGACCCAATCATTTTTCTATAAAGAGTAGAATCTATGGAAGGTGATTCTGCTGTTGCTTCTTTAAGTCTATGTAGATTAGTCTCCATTAGAGAAGACATAGACTTGCAATTCCACATTCCAAATCTCTTTAAAATATTTGATGTAAAAATATTTGATGTATATTTCCCTTGATTAAGTATAATGTTGTTTGAATTTTGTTGTACTTCCAGTCCTAGGAAGTAATGAAGGAGTCCCAAGTCTTTCATCTCGAATTCTCTAGTTAGATCTTTCTTGCATTGATCTATGAGATGATCATCACATGTTATTAGTAAATCATCAACATACAGTATCAGAATTACCATATTATTTTTATCTCTTTTATAATATAAATTTGGATTGGCTTCATTTTTGGAGAATCCTAAGCTGGTGAGATACTTATCAATTCTTTCATACCAAGCCCGTGGAGCCTGCTTAAGCCCATAGAGATCTTTCTTGAGCCTGCAAACAGAAACGTTAGGATCATGAGTTTGAAATCCTTCATGTTGCTCCAAAAATACTTTTTCTGTAATCTTTCCTTTTAGGAATGTTGTTTTTACATCCATTTGATGTACTCTTCATCCCTTTGATGCAACAATGGCTAGGACTGCTCTTACAGAGGTGTATTTGGCAACAGGAGCAAAAGTTTCTTCATACTCAATCCCTTCTTTCTGAGAGAATCATCTGGCTACAAATCTAGCTTTATATTTTTCAATACTACGGTCAACAGCATGCTTTATTTTATATATCCACTTGGAAGAAATGACAGCTTTTCCTTTAGGTCTTGGAACAATTTCCCAAACATCATTCTTCATAATAGATTGGTATTCTTCCGTCATAGCTTCTTTCCAAGCTATATGTTTAATAGCATTTGAAGGATTGGTTGGTTCTATTTTGGACAGATCGTTCATGTTTGTTGTATAACTAGAAAATCTTTTGGGTCTTTTGCTTTCTCTGACTGTTCCAGAAGGTGTAGCAAAGTATTGTGCTTACTTGACTGTTTTAATGGCCCAAAGTGGTCTTTTCTTAGAATTTTGAGTTTCTCCAAGATTTAGATTTTGAATTTCATCTTCAATTTCTTCTATGTTCTCCCTCTGAGACTCAGACTCGGTATTTCTTTCAGAACTAGGTAAAGGAGAGGGCTCTTCAGAATGCTAGATCTTTGTCAAAAATTACATCCCTACTAAGTTCAATACTTTTCTATCCAGGTATGAAAATCTTATATGCTTTAGATGTTTCACTATACCCTACAAAAATACCTTTCCTTCCGGAGGGTTCTAACTTAGTTCTCTTTTCTTTTGGAACATGGATGTATACAGCGCACCCAAAAATCCTAAGATGACTTATATTGGGTTTAACCTTAGTAAAGACTTCTTCAGGAGTTTTATCTCTAAAGTAGGAGCGAGGGCTTCTGTTTTGAATATAGACAACAATATAGGAGGCTTCTGCCCAAAGATAATATTCTAGATTTTGATCAAATATCATAGCTCTAGTAGCTTCTATAATTGTTCTATTCTTTCGTTCTGCTACCCTAATTTGTTCTAGATTATAAGGAACGATGTATTGCCTCTTAATTTTTGTTTCTTTACAAAATCTTTTAAACAAATCTGAGGTGTATTCCCCTCCATTATCAGTTCTAAGAGTTTTAATTTTATGTCCTAATAAGTTTTCGTTTAATGTTTTCAATTCTTTAAATCTCTTTAGGATTTCTTCTGATTCTTTGCATTTTAAGAAGTAAATCCATGTTTTCCTCGAGAAGTCATCTATGAACAAAATATTGTACCAGAATCCTCCAAGGGAAGGAACAAACATAGGTCCACATAAATTTGAATGAATTAATTCCAAAACATTGTTGGTTTTTCTAGTGCTATCATGAAATGGACTTTTGGTGTTCTTACCCAGAGTGCACCCTTTGCATATGCTTGAGTGGTCTTTATTTAGTTTAGGTAAACCAGTAACCATCTTCTTCATAGTTGATAAGGTGTTAAAAATTAGATGTCCTAACCTTCTGTGCCATATTTCATTTATGTCTTCAGCTTCATGAATTAGAGCTTGAATAGGTCGACTAGGTTTTGAATTTAATTCATACAAATACCCTTTTCTTTGACCAATCAACTTCGCTTTCTTAATTGAGGAGTTCTTAGCCCAGGTTATTGCTTTACCATCCATGAAAGCAACATTATGTCCATCATCTTCACACGCTATAACTGAGATTAGACTTCTTTTTATTCCTGGTACGTAGAGTACTCCTTTGAGAAGAAGAGAATTTCCTGATTTTATTTCAAGGTGTAGTTTCCAATTCCTTCGATGGAATGTGTTGAATTATCACCAATGGTGACTTCGCCATTAACCTTTTTTGTTATAGAGTCTAATGCTTCTTTGTATCTTGTTATATGTCTAGAAGATCCACTATCAATTACCATTGCTTTACTTGAGATTTCATTTGATAGTGACGAATACAATACATGATTCTCGGGATCATAGTTATCTTCTTCCCTTGTAAGATTTGTATAGTTCACTTGTTGTTTAGAATTCTTAGGACAATTAGATCTGTAGTGTCCAAACTTTTCACATCTTAAACACTTTATTTTGGATAGATCTTTCCTTGGGTTTGCCATTCTTTTGATTTCCTCTTTTCTTCTTGAAATGCTTCTTCTTACCCCTTATAGGAGTTTGTATTAAGAACGTGAAGTTCTTCATCTTCTGTTTTCAGTTTTCGTCCTTAATTTAGTTTTTTGGATTCTTTTTTAAGCCAATCTCCCTTAAGTCTGTTGAAGTCAGGAAGTTTATCTCTGGCACTTATTCCTTGTGCAAAAGTTTTCCATGAATCTGGTAATCCATCTATAGCCATTAACATTAGTTTCATGTCACTAATAATGGTTCCTATACTTGAAAGTTCATCTCTTATGTTGGCAACCCTTAGGAAGTAAGAATTCATTGATTCTCCTTTCTTTATTTGTATGTGATTTAGTTGCCTTTTCAGTGCGAGAACTCTAGTTGCATTGTTGACCTCATATGCATTTAGTAATGCATTCATCATATCAAATGTTGTCTAATGTTTTGTTAGCATAGGTACAATATCATTCTTTACTCTATCTAATATGATTTGACTAGCTTTTCTATTTCCTTTACTCCATATAGTTTTATGAGGTTCAATATTAGGTTGTTTGGATTCTGAATCAACAAATTGTTTTACATCATTTTTTTCAAGAGTCATCATTATTCTGAATTTCCAGGCATCAAAGTGTTGTTTCCCATCAAACCTGTCTTTGGGTCTGATTATATATGCCATTGAAGATGGGATAATGATGCTAGATATATATAAGGTCTGATTACTTAAATTTGCAAAGCCTAGGTTCGACTACCAGAGCTCTAATACCATGTAAATTTTCTACAAATTCTGTACTAAATAATTCAGACTTGTATAATATCCTTTGTTGCTGAAAATAATCTTTTTAATATTCTAAAGTATGGAGGAGTTGTGATGTGAATATCAGGATTTAATTGTGTGATTTTTTGAGTCAAACTCATTGACCCATATTTCATGAGTAGTGATTCAACATGAATCCATCTCTCATGAGAATAAATGGAACACTTAACACTCACTGGATCTAGGTGATGCTCACAGAGGTGAAGCACCGGAACTTCTCGGGAGGTCACCCATCCCAGTACTACTCCAGCCTGAGCGCGCTTAACTACAGAGTTTCCTCCATAATTAAACCCAAAGCTTGCAACCTCATTTGCAAAACCTTCACCAAGTGGTGTGCCTTATGAACCATTCATTAGAAAGCCCCTTATTCTCATGAGAGATGGATTCATGTTGAATCACTACTCATGAAATATGGGTCAATGAGTTTGACTCAAAAAATCACACAGTTAAATCCTGATATTCACATCACAATTTGACTTGCTGTGGAAATTATCTCCTACTTATCAATTGATGAGCTTAAGGGGCTTTCTAATGAATGGTTCATAAGGCACAACACTTGGTGAAGGTTTTGCAAATGAGGTTGCAAGCTTTGGGTTTAATTATGGAGGAAACTCTGTAGTTAAGCGCGCTCAGGCTGGAGTAGTACTAGAATGGGTGACCTCCCGGGAAGTCTCGGTGCTTCACCTCTGTGAGCATCACCTAGATCCAATGAGTGTTAAGTGTTCCATTTATTCTCGTGAGAGATGGATTCATGTTGAATCACTACTCATGAAATATGGGTCAATGAGTTTGACTCAAAAAATCACACAGTTAAATCTTGATATTCACATCACAATTTGACTTGCTGTGGAAATTATCTCCTACTTATCGATGGAGGAGTTGTCAACTTTAATTCTGATCTGAATGTTATTTATCTCTGCAATAAATTTGAAATGGTATTATTGCTTGAGGGAGCAGACTTGTAATTATTGTGTGTCCTCAAACTACAATAAAACCTACCTTTAATACCAAGACCAAAGGGCATGTCCCTCAAAGGGACATGTCCCTCTCTAGGTATAGGCCTGCAATCTAGACAAACTAAATGTTAACTAACAAAAGTGTTAAGTTATGTTAGTGTTTAAACATTGATATCTTATCAAGAATTGCCGCCTATCATTTCAAGAACTGCTTAGTATATAATGCCTAAACCAGTAGTAAAGGGATAAGATTATGGTGTGGTCTGCACACTCTCAGCCGAGTATGATATCACAGTTATAAACTTAAAAATGTAGACCATCATGTAAAGTTGAACACAGTTTTTACTCTATTCCTTTTATGCCATTTTGAATTGAACCTGGACCATATTAATATGTATGATACAATTTCATTGGTCAGAAACAATGAACTGCAATGTTGAGAAAGGAGAGACCTTATAGTAAAGGAAACAAAAACACTGACAGTGAAAAACACCTTGCTTGTTTTGGAGAAGGTTGTTGCCATAAATAAAAAAGGTAAATTTGGAATCATCTAAAAACATGCTAGCTGGTGCCCTTTCAACTTAAATTAAAGCCACATTAACATTTTACAGAAATTATTGTGGCCACAGGGCAAACACAACAGCGCATGAAAATTGGCAATGCACATAATAGTTATTACTATAATTATTGCTTGAACAGTGATTTCCCCCCTTCTTATGTCTCCCTTTTGATTTTTTTTCTCCTCTCCACCATTGCCTTCCTTTCAACTGTTCATTCCTTGTCAGGGGGTATGGTGCCAAGTAGCAAGGAAAGATTGAATCTTGCTATCTCCATTTCAGGAAAGATTGAATCTTGCTATCTCCATTTCTCAAAAGTCTTGCTTGCTGGGTCATATGACTGGCAAACCGACCCATAGGCCCCGGGAGCAAAGCTTATGGGACCATCTCTCCTTGCTCTCACTGCGTTCGAACATGGGATAACCATTGATCATTCGTCTGGCTCCTATGACTGCCTACAATTCTAGCCGGGGGTGACCCATTGGTGAGGTATGGTGCCAAGTAGCATACTATCTACTTCAATTTTTAGTCTCTTCTTAATGCTCTTGAAGGTTCCTTTATAACACTATTCAATAGCATTCATGCTAGTGTAAACTTCACATTTTTCCTTTTGCATGAGATTTTTGGTGTCTGAGGGTCAGAATTTTATCTCCAATGCTTTTTAGGAATCCATTTATCTATACAGTCTTCTCATTTCTTGAAAAATACCTGATTTTTTAACCCTAAAGAAATTAGACTGTTATCTCATCATACTGAAACAAAACAAATACAAATATCGAAAGCTGAGATTGCCAAAGAGAGGGAGCCAAATCAGGCAAGAATTGGTTGCTGGGTCTAGCAAGTGAATTCTAGCCAGGTAGTAGATTCCAAGCATTTCTAGTGTCAAAATTATTTCTTATCTTTCCTTTAGGTCTGTTTTTTTCATGAACTGTTAGATAGGATAATTAAGTGTACTAGCATCACAATGACTAAATTGCTACAACAATTAAATTTATAGTTTAGTCTATTGAAATTTGAAAATATTTTGGGTATATTTGCATTTAGTCGCTTCACATTTTCTACAGGCTTAAGAAAAAAAAAGGTCTGACACACTACTAAATATGTTTTAATCCATCCTTCAGCTGGTTATTATGCCAATTCAAAATTTGAAATAATTTGAAATTTTTTGTTTGCATACAAGCTTACTCTTGCAGCCAATTTTGAATAATGTGAGCTTTGTTAACTATTTAACATTTCATGGGGCTATCTGCTGACAGAGGCTCTGCCTCTTGTTTGTATTTTTGGGTCAGCCCCCCTTGTTTTGGCTGCTTTCAATATCAAAAAAAATTCATGTGGCTAAATGGACTTTGGTTATTTTATGAGTTTGATTGTAGAAAACTGGGAAGATTTCCAACACTGCATTTTGTGCATTCTCAAGCAATCCAATTTCTTTCAACTCTTGTTATGTTGCAGGACTATCTTTGTATAAAGTGAGACAGCATTTCTTAAATAGTTCTCGACTTAAAGCTCTTTGGATTGGAAGTAATCCATGCCTTGATAAGTGGGCTGGTGTCATATGTGACAATGGAAGTGCAACTGTTGTTATTGGCTTGTAAGTTTTCCGTATCATGTTATAGTTTAACTACCATTTTGAATCTCAAGCAACTGGCCTCAGCGGACATAATTTGTAAATATTTTTGTATTCATTGTCTTGTTTCAAAATGCTTATTTGTATTTTGATTATTAGATTGAAGCATGAACTATTTAAGGTCTATGGTCCATTATTGACTGTCTTATGGAGCATTGAATTCCACAAATTTCCATCTATTCATAACTTATTTATATTTGTATTGAATGCATAATTATTCACATTAAACATTTTTAGGTATTTTTTGTTCTTTCTTCTGTAGTTCAAAAATTTTGAGTTCAATGAGAAACAACACATTTTAGTTTTCAGCTAGTTCTAGGCAATGTCCAAAATAAAAGAAAAGTGTTATAGGATTTCTTTGTTTAGCTGGGGAGTCTGGATAGTATAATGTTTTATTTTCATTGGTCAAAATGAGATGTTTGTAAGACTCCCACTTCTAGAGGACCATGCAGAACTTTTTAAATGAAAAAAAGAAAGAAATTATGGTAATGTCCACAAATTTAATCAATGCAGGTTTGATGGGACACAAAACTACTGACAGCTACAATAGAATTGTGTTAGGCTTGAAAAAATACCTAAAAATTGATGGCCTATCGATAATGAACAAACTTTTACATGCCATTTTCACTTGATAGAATTGTTTGTTTTCTAGAGAGAGAATATGTGTGTTCAGTAACATGGGTTGTATTTCTAGCTGGTCAGTTTTTGAATGCAAGAAGGGTTTCATTTACATTAATCTTGAATATAACTAAAAAAAATGGAAATTTTAAAGGTCATGATTTTTACGGAGAATGCAAGGAATTCTACACTAATATTATCACCTCTTCATATACTACTGGTTTTAAAGTATTTGATTCTGATTTACTAATTTCCAAGAGAGACATTCTGAAGCTAAATTATTATTTTTCAATATGAAATCCATCACTCCTGAGGAAATATCACAATTAATTTATTAAACATAGCAATACTGAAATTCCAAATTTTGTGTTCAAGTAGATATAAAGAGCATCAAACTTGTACGTAAATCGGAGGCATAATTGGTTTCTTCCCTTGACATATTTAATGTTATGAAGGTTTGATGCAGTGACTTTGTTCCCTAGATTCATAATTTGTAATCTGCTTGGAATCTGTCAAGCTTTCTACTGCTAACTACAGGATTCTAGGTAAAAAGTCCTTTGATGGATTATGTGGCCATTTGCAAAGTATGTAAAATCCAAGAAACTGGCGATATTGATTCATTTGAATGTTACCTTAAATATGTCCTCTTAGCCCAAATTTCGGGCTACAAATAGGATAAGATTCTTTTTTCCAGTGATTCTAGAATGTGCTCATTCCATGACTTTTAGAATTTCAGTACATGCGGCACCTCCATCTGCTGTCTACATCAAACTTTTTCTTTAATTACTAATATAGATCCATCTGTTCTTTGCAGGCATCTATCACATATACAGATCTGAGTACATATTTGAAAGATAAACTTGGCTTCAAATCTTTAGGAATTTCATGTTTTCCTTAGGTCATACAAGAGGTTTCTCAGACCACCAAATCGTACTTATTTCAAGCTTTATCAGCCACTGGGGATATCAAGTGCCTTTTGGTAACTGCCCTAAGTAGCACAAATGATAACAGATGCATAGGACCCCCAACTTACTTATCTAATTCTTAGACCTAGTATGGAGGATTCAATTTGCCCACCGGTAATAATCAAGAATGCTGGAGCAGGTTACAATTTTTCTCTTCATGTCTAGGGTATAGTGATTATGGATGTGAAGAGAGGCATTGAGAGGAATATCTTTTTTAACTGGTCCTCTTGTTGATTTTATGATCAGATTGTTAAAAATAACAGAAGTAAAGTCAATTACACAAATCGATACAACATACACCATGGGAAAACCTTTCCAATTTGAAGGTGAAAAACCCATAAACATTATTACTTACATATCTTGAAGTAATTACAATGTGTCCAACACATAGTTCTGACTGAAAGGTTGATATGCGATGAGAATGTACAATATATTATCTTCCTTTAAAAAAGTATTGATCTGCAGAAGAATAATGATCTGAATATGAGAAAATATATAGTTCTGCCTGAGATGTATATGAACTTCCATCTATGTATGTTGATCTTGCCTTTTTCGCTCTGCCTGAGATGATAACTAGAATATATATTGATATGCATTTTACTGTATATAACTGTGATGTCTTCTTATATGTCGATCGGTATATTGTATTATTATTGTTTTATATATTCATCTGCACTTTCCAATACCGTGTGGAATAAATATATATATATATACTTTTCAGTTTGCACTTTATGTATTTATATGTACCGCTTCAAGGTTGGTAAGAGACAAGGTCTCTTGCCAATCATATATCCTCTATATTGCACATCCATTATATCGTATCTCTTCCATTAATAACTAATGATCAAATCAGCGTATTCAGACTTCAGTTATCTAGCACATTTCATAATTAAATCCATCTTTATTTAGTTAGCATTGACCCTTGCTAGAATCGCTAGTGCTTGTATTGACTCCCTTTAATATTCAGATTACTATCGCTTCTTGTCTTTATTGATCCATCCAATCAATGCTTTTACTCGATGCTATTAACTCGCTTGCAGATATTAATATTGAGCATGGAAGCTGGCCGCAGCTAATATCGTTAGCACCTCTTACCAAAAGCCTTTCCTTTGAAAATATCATCATACCATATACTGGCACTTTTGTGAAGACTGGTGAGGACACAAACATTTACTTTTCTTGCAACTTTTTTAGCAGACCAGAACCTTTTCTCCATTGGTCTTCTTCTCTTTGTTCTATTGGCAATTTATTTTGAGAAAGGACCTTGTTCATAGTGCTGATTTGTTTTCTATGGAGCTTTTGCACTTTATTTTCTAGGATATTACCCTCTATAGGCTCCATTCCTTATTTGTTTTAGAAAAAATGGATTTGTCTCATTGAATCATTAATTTACATCCCAGGTATAATTGGGATTATTGAAAAAGCCCCTAAAAACGAAGGAGAGAGAACTTTAGCTTGTCTCTTTGTAGTCAAAACATAAATATTTTGAACACACTTCCACTTTGCTTTGAATAGAACATGCAAGTCTCCTTAAATAAATCTCATCTTACTCATTCTCAGGGGTGAAAATTCCTCCAGAAAACTTGCTTTCCACCAAAAACTAAGACATATTAGGCAAATTATTTGGAAAATATGTTTTTCAGCTGCCCTTGATCATACGATAGTCTGCTCAGAGGAGAACATACCATGAAAAGTAAAGAGTAAATTAAACTTAGGTTGCAAGAAGGTCTGAACTCCGTAGCTGTGATACAGCTCCAAAAGATATGCTCAGCCATCTTCGTTCCACATAAATTGAAGAGTTTATAATTCCAATCTTGTACAGTCTTGGGCCTGTTTGGCTGCCAATTTTTGATGAAGCACTAGAAATTTTATGATTGAAGTAGTTCCTTGATGTCCAAATGATATGAAAATGCCTAGTACCGACCCTTGAAGTTTTCATCTCTTAGTCCGCAACAAAGAAGTAGAAAGGAGAGGAAGAGGAAGACGTGCTTTGTATGACATCTGTATCGTTTCATTCAACCAACTTTACACTTTACTGTAGTGATAGGAGGGTGATTTCACATCATACAATGGGTGGACATACATCAATATTTTTTATTCGGTATATACCGATTTCCATTTTGCAACATATGGACCGCTTCATTTTTTGGCAAGATGACCTGTTTTCTCCTCTTGCATCAATGACATTGACATTTGGTTGTATGACAACACCATCTGCTTCTTTGCAGATGGGATATTCACTTCCAACAACATCAATTTCATCATTTAATAGTAGACAAATTTCCACACCATTTGACAACCTCATTCATTCATAAATATTTTGACGAAGTGGCTTCTTTAGAAAACATCAAACTTTTATTGTGTTGCATACATTAGCTAAACACTCCAAAATTGCTATTTTTTGGCTTCTCTAGTGTTGCTTTTGTCCTCATAAAAGATCACAAAACTTATGTGGAAATGTTAGAAAGCCTTAATTTGCACTTGGCTGGAAGTGCTTCATGTTGCCCCAAATCCTGCAAGGGGCGATGCCTCTTGATCCTATTGGGAATTTTTCCCGTAAGCACGCTCGGGGCATTGCCCCTAGATTCCCATCTCACTAATTTGATTTCCTAAGGATAGTCCATGTTTGAGTTTGCAAAGTACAAGTCGTTGTCTACATTATCATTATTAGTCTAAGTTGCCAGTTTAGATTCGGGTTCGGATGCAGGTTTGATATTCGGGTTCAAAATTCTTTTGGGCTGGGTTCGGGTTCATTCGTACAAGATTTTTATTTAAATATATATGTAAAAATATGCTGCAGCAAATAAGTTCATACACCACTATATGAAGTGCGGGCGTGTTTTAGGGTTGGGTCGGTTGGATAATAAATCTGATAATATATAATCCAAAAAAAGGCCTTTTCAAAACAATAAAAACATTAAAAAATCAAACTTTTTTGGTTGCATGCCCAAATTCGCTCCAAATTCGTATTCATTCATCCTGGGTTCTTCCATCAACTACAAAATTCGCTAGACATTCACCCAAATTTGTCTAGGGTCCAAAAAAGAGAATTTGTGGGGAATTCATCAGACAAATGACGAATTTGACAAGAACCGGAACCAAATTCGAATTAGCTACGAATCGAATGTCGAATTTGCATGCTGAGGGGCGAATATGGTAACTTAGTTATTAGTCTTCCCTCATGTTACTTGATATTTACTACTTATGTAGAGGATGAATTATTCTTTTAGGGGGGATGATGACGTGCAATATGTATTGTTTGATAATTTTTGGTTATTCGACTATGTATTAGTTGTTTGTATTAAGTGTTTCTCGGCATCAGGTAGTTATAAGCATCAGTTGGTTGATGATTTTGTTTCTCTTGGGTCCTTTAAATATATTGTGTATCATTAAGGGAAGTAGTATGATCCAGTGGGATCAATTGTGTTCCTTGGCTCAACATCTTTGGTCTTCTTCTGTAATAACTTCATGTGTGAATATAGACATTTTTTACTTTTGCATGTGGCATGTATTTTCATCTTTATTAATTCATGTATTTAATTTATTACATACAACAAACAATTTAAGGAGGTTGTTGAGGGTTTTGGAGTACATGTTTTCATTTTGCAATTTACTCTTTTCTTTTAGAAAAATTCAAAAGAATTATATACATCCAAAAAATATTGATTGGGACATTACATAATCTTCTTTATGACGACCCTTGCCCTTGTACCATTGATTTGGTTGTTGCTTATGTGCCTCACGATCTCATTCATCATGATTTTTTTGTAATATTATATAGTGTCTAGTGAGGATTTGTGGAGGAGAATCCACCAATGTGTCCATTTCTTTCATTGCCACTAAATTATTCTAGTGTTTCTTAGTTGATTCCTTTTAGCTACATCATAAACAAGCCCTTGTACAAATATATTCCGCAAATACAAAAGATCCTTTGTGATACATCCTTGTAGGGCCTAATAATACAATGTTGTAATTAAAGATAGTTTGGGGATGGGTAGTTGTTAGCGAGGGAATGTGTTGGTTGGTCTTTCTAACCAACCAACCTCTATTTAAGAACTTTAGAACATGAATGACACGCTTGTTGTTTTGGTAATCAATAAAATATATGGTTTTCCTCGCCAACTTTGGTACTTATGGTAATTGTATTGAATGTTCTTTTGATTTCTGTACAATTGAATTTATGTTCTGTTATTCTGGTTGATGATCATTCTACATTTTGGTGCCATTGCCTAAGTTCGATCATAGAGGTCATATATTAGATAGAATGGAGTAATGGGTAGACCATTCCTTTCACGAATACAAGTAACAAACAGTGACTGAGAAGAGCAAGGAATTACAAGGGAGGATTAGGTAACACAAGATCTAGTGGTAGCTGTTAGCCATATTTGCCCTCCTACCAAAATTTTGTTTTTTTGTTTGTAGCGTGGCCAACGATCATATTTTCAAATATTCAAATGATAAATGTTATAAGATACATTTGAAACCTTGGGTTATATTTTGTAGCTTAAGTTTGTGGGTTGCTTCACGTTGTAAACATTTCGGTGGGCCCGCATCTTCTCAACCATCCGATGTAAAGAAATCGACGATTGTTGCTTTGTCGATATCAAAAGTTGTACAACCAAAATCCATAACGACATAGCGAAAGTGTGCCACATATCCGAGGTGGGCCTTTCTTCTCTGCGGCTGGTGGAGTTGTTAGACAAAGTAACAATTGGCAAAGTTTTATTCCTGCCTTGCAGAAGTGGGCCAGTTTCTTGATGTACTATAGTCCACCGTTAATTTGGAATGATCAACGATTGTCGCTATGTCGCTATAGGATATTGTATGTTTGTTTCCCATAGTGAGAAAGCAACGGTGTGACACGTGGATGTGGGGGTCTTGTTTCAGCTGTGGGTTGTAGACAAAAGGGGATGTTAGAATGAGTTTGCATAGGGCAAGGTTTTGATTGGTCAAGGTACTGACAAGGATTGATGCATCTTCAAGTTTGTCAGATTAAATGTAGACGTGCGGCTGTTGTTATGTTGCTGACCAAAGATGCGAGGTCGTTTTCCATAACGACATAGCGACAAATGGACACGTGTCTCAGCGGGCCGGGGTGGTGGGTAAGTAGTGGCAGTTAAGTTCATTTTCACAAGGTCGCGGGCATTTCATGTTAGTCAGGGTTCAAGCTGTGATAGTGCAAATGGTATGTTAGCAGTTAAGTGCCCATGGTTTGCAAGGTTGCTAACATTTGATGTTAGTCAAGAAAACCGTGGCGATGATGCGAAGGGTTAAAACCGTGCAGTGGCCGGGTAGCAACAGTTAGTGGAAAATGTTAAGGACAAGCTGAGAAGCAATGATAACAGTTAGCTTAAGTTTGCGGTTTCGCAAGGTAAGATAGTTAATTAAGATAAAAGGTGGCGAAGCTGCAACTAGGGTAAGGTCAATAGGTCAACATAAAGTTAGAAAATGGCCGAGTGGCAGAATGATAAAATATGATTGGTCCATGTGGTGATGCTTGAGGATTAACTCTAGTTGACTGGTGACATGGTTGACTTGGCGTGCTAATAGCAAGAAAGAAACAACTCTTAAATGACAAAGCTGATCTTCTTGATCATCCACAACCACTCTTTGATGTTCCCCATGCCTGAAAAATGAAAAAGGACACTCCATCGCTGCTTGGTTATCCACCTACCCAGTCAGAATGATAATGGTTGTCGTTTCTATCTTCTCAAGGTTGTTTTGGCGAATGATATGATTTTCCTACATCTGGGTGCGTACCATGATCAAATCTTTCCTAGATTTGCAGTGATTGTTCTCTACAACCTTAAATGCAGTTGTTGTGCTTTGCCTTAGGGTAGAAGCTATTTGAGTTATGCTTGCACTATAAAAGCAAATTTTGTAACCCTTCTTAGGGTCAGTCATTTTTTCTCTGATTCTATAGCAGTAGTATTCTATACTCTGTTACTATAATTTCCTTTTGTCTATGCATGAATGTAATCCTCTGCTTTACCTTATTCTGCCATCAATATTAGTGCAAAATCTTCTTGCCTTTGTTGATGTTTTGTTTTCATTCTTCAACTTGCATAACAGTATCTACTCTTGCCTTTGAATGTTATAGAGTGAAGTTTCCTTGTGGCATTTCATTTGGTTTTTGATGTGTATGTAACCGTTGGATTAAAACAAAGGTTGAATCAGTGTATTTTGAGGTTATATTGATGAATAGTGCATTGTTGGGCAGAGATATGATTAAACAAACTATTTTGGTGTATCACCCCCTTTAGATTAGATTAGGTAGTTTGTTTTCATGCATTCCTTCTCCCTTTTCCTCTCAAAGAGTAGTTAGATGCACCCTGATAGTAAGGAGGCCGACCTTCTCCAGAGACTCAATCTCATAGTTCCAAGTCCCACAGCATGGAGATTGTCTCCATGTTTCACAAGGTTGCCTTTAAGTAAAAACTTTAGGCAAGGGTGCAAGCCTTTGTGACAATAGTAGATTGGGAAGTCTTTGTCGACCAATACGTGCAAAGGAAAGCCCAAGAGAGAGCGGTTCCAAAGAGCACAATATGAGATAGACTTTCAATGCCACCAACAGTGTATGACCTTCTCGGCTAAATTCCTCGGTTGCTAGGAAGAAACTTGGTACGCGTGGAGGAAATAGCCAAACCACAAAGAGAGTGAAGAAGGCAACAAGTGCTCCAACAATTCATTGAAAGAAGTACACGGGAATGTCAAGAGAGAAAATTCAAGGAAGACAAGTAGGCAATAGAATAACTCATGCTCCTACTCCCAAACAAGGACCCAAGGTGAGTACGAGAAGAGGAAGTGGAGGGGGAAATTGCCTTATGACGATTTCTATGGAATAGGGAACATGAAGAAAGACACTGCCATTTAAGAGAACTTGTAAATCGATCCCAAGAGCCAAATCAAGAAGAAGAGAACCTAATTGAAAATATAATAAAAGGCATTTCCGATTTGGCAATCTTAGAAGGACGGGGAAGAGAAGAAAGGTGGATAGATCTTGAGACCCCTACATGAAGAGAACACTGTGGTATGTAGGAACAAAGTACTAGTCATGGAGAGGAGGAATTAAGGGAGGAAGGAGAAGCCTCGGGAAAAAGCACTCAAGAAACCCTCTTGGAAGGAGGAAACAAACTCCCGACAGGTGGGAACACACTCTTGGAAGGAGGGAACACACTCTCGACAGTAGGGAAAAGGATGGCCACAGATTAACAAAAACTTTTGAGGTTCAAGTCCAGAGATGTCCTTCTACCCTACCTCTTGAAGGATAGTTTCTATCGGTTTTGCTGGGTAGTCATTTGGAAGAGGACTCTCTGTTTTTCTTTTTTTTGGGGGGGGGATAGATGTAGGGCCTGATAATACAATGTTGTAATTAAAGATAGTTAGTTTGGGGATGGGTAGTTGTTAGCAAGGGGATGTGTCTATTGGTCTTCCTAACCAACCGATCTCTTTTTAAGAACTTTGGAACATGAATGATTTACTTGTTGTTTTGGTAATCAATAAAATATATTGTTTTGCTCGCCAACTTTGGTACTTATGGTAATTGTATTAAATGTTCTTTTGACTCCTATACAATTGAATATATGTTTTGTTATTCTGGTTGACGATCATTCTACAATCCTCTCTTTGTTGTTCAGGTTCATTGCTTTACCTACTGGTTACTCCCTTTAGATGGCCATTTTTTGATTCTGCCTTGATTTCTTAAAGGCAATGGAATCTATGTTTAATCCTATATCTGATAAGAATAATACTTGTATAAGTGAGCATAAAAAACATTAGCATTACTTATATGAAGGTCTTTACACAGAAGTAGACCAGTAATGATAAACCAAAGATCAGACATGTCCTTGTGTATGAGAATTCCTTGGTAACTTGTATTTCATATATTTTCTATTATATGTTACTTGTCAAATTATTTTTGCAATTATCTGTTTCTTCTCTCAAGCCTTACAAATTTGTAGAGATTGCCTTAGTAACTTGTTTGTGAAGATTCGTTTCTTTTATGAGAAAACTTTAGGTGATGACAGCTGCATTTTTTAAATGAGAAGTAACACTCAGACCAGGAAAATCCTTTAAATATTGGGCTTGGTTGCCTCGATGTAAAATGTTCTAGTCTAAGCATAAAGGTATCTTAGAAAACAAAGCCGTGTTATATAGAATTCCAATGTAGTGGAAACTCTTGCTATTATACTTTTGGCAAACAATCAAATGTGCAACTGTGTTAATATTCCTCACAAAATTATCTTATCATAATAATTGTGGTGAAATTGACTAGTTTAATATTTGAGCGTTTCCATCAAATATGAGGTGAATTGTATTCTACATTCTTTTCTCTTCGATCAGAGATTGGACTTGAGACTCAAGTTTGTATTCACTAAAGAGATTCAAATTGTCAGGTAAAGCTTAGCTTAAGGTATACTTGGATGCGTTTTAGTTTCATGCCATGTTCTGTGTATGTTTGGTTAACAAATTACCACTTTGGGACAAAATTACCAAGCATATAAGAACTTTCCATAGATGTTCCGACTATGATGGAAGAAAACATAGAATTCCACAATAAAGACAATGAACTATAATTCCTGAGACATACTTTAGGGTCATAGTAAAAAGTCAGTTTTTATTCTTGCACATCTCATATTAAGAAAAAATTAGACTGCAAATAGAAAGCAGAATTGTATTGTAGGTTATATGAGATGTACAACTTAACAGCTTTTTAATGTACTTGTTTAGATTGAAGAGTATGACTTTTCAGGCTAGAAGTAGTTCCTGTTTGATAGGACATGGCTACAATGTTCCTGTGTCTGATATTTCAATAGGAATTCTTTCATCACAGATTTATCATCCTATCTGTTAACTTTGGAAGAAGTTTAATTCTTAGTTACTGGATTCGTGCCCTAGAGGCTAGGTCTGGATTCAGATCCAATTCGGATCTGGATTCGTCCGGATTCTTCCAGATTTTTTTTTTTTTGAATTTTTTTTCTGATTATTTTCTTATAATCATAATGGATTTGATCCATAGATTCATACCAGAACCATAGATTCATACCAGAATCATATATTCATACTAGAATCATATATTCATACTATGAAATGATTTAGAATCGTGGATTCATACTTTGAAATTTAGTTTTAGAATTACATATATTTCTCTCATTTTTTAGTATATATAATGCGCGCACACACACACACAAAAGAAAAAATCCTCCACAAATCTTAATTGGGAAAAAAAATTACAAATCCACAGATCTGATTCATGTGCCCAAATTGGATTTGTTTCACGAATCGGCAACTAATGTTTAATCTTAAATCTTTGACATTAATAGAGGCTTACTTTACTGAGATTTTTCCTTCTTGTTGGTTTTGTGCCATTGTTCTTGAGGATTTTTAGCGTTTTTAGTCTTTTATAGTTCCTGTCACTCTTCATTTGGCTTCAACTTCTCAGACCTTAAAATTAAGAAGGGAAACATAAGATCTCTTCTGAAGTCCTTTGAAATATTCCCTTTCTGTTTACTTAATTTGCAATTGTAATGGTGGTTCTCATCTTTCTTTTATATGTATTGTGGCACTACTGCTTGTTAAGTTCCTCTCATTTTTCTTAAATTATGCAGATATTAACATCCATATTGTTTAATGCAGACATCTAACACACATGCAACTTCAAGGACATATACCAAAAATATTATCTCAGCTTCGTCATCTTCATGATCTGTATGTGATACCAGCCATTCAAATATATTTTAAATATCATCAAGAATTTTCAATCTCCTCTTTCCTGGTTTTAATTGGGATATCAATTTTCAAATATATGCATGTGTACAAGAATATAATTATATTAGGAATCTCATTGCAATAACCCCCCTTATTTCTGTAGTACAATGTTTTTATAAATTGAAGCAGATGATTGCAGGAGTTAGTCTATGCGGAGAAAAATCTACCTGTAGGGGTATGCAAATCTACATATTACTGTTCATTTTCCTCCACAATTTTCAAGTGGAGAGTCTACTGATATATTGTTACACTACCAATTGGACAAATATATAAATAAGAATATTGTGTACTGGATTGATTGTAGATAAACAAACAGTTATTGCTTTATATAATGTTGTGTGTGATTAAAATGAGTGAGGAAGAACAATTCAGATCCAAACCCTGTCTAGAGAATTCTCTTTAAAATACCTGACAGTTGCCACTTAGATCAGAACTGTTGGCAACCATTTACAACAATTTATTGACAATTTCCAGAAGCTGACAACTAACAAAATAGACAGCCATACAACTTTTATTTTTTTCTGGAAAGAAATATTCATATAGAATAAATAATATAGAACAATTATGAAAGAGGCATATAAGGCCCCCAACACAATAGTAATTCATCTTGAGTATGTTCATTGTATCTAGGAGAGTAGGAACTAAACTTTGAAGCAAAGGGTGATGATTCCTTAGTTATCTGTTTATGAGCATATCTGTTTGCATCCCTGGGGATTTATCTAAAACTTTTAATGTCAAAAAGTTCACTTAAACATCAACTTTTGGCATTCAAGCGCTGCATTGGACTGAATGAATACTTTTTTGGTTTCTCAAGCTTGGAATGGAAATTTAGGAATTCATGTTAGTGTTTACATGGGCTTGTTAGGATATTTGTTGTACGAGTATTTGTAGGGATAAGAAGAGCTAGAAAAACTCATAATTAGGGATTTGCTCCTATAATGTAGGAGATTAAACTCCTATGTAAGCATAATATTTATTGAACAAGATATTATACAGAATAAAAAAATAATATTATGAGCATGTAGTTCTAAAATTTAATGCTCTAAAGAGCATACTGTTACACTGAGAGTTGGGGGGAGGGGTGAATCAGTATAACAACACTCTTTTGTTAATGTTTTATAGTGTTAGTCAGATAAAACATAGAGTGTAAACAAAATGACAACTCTTTAATTAAATGTTATTATAGATATATAGTAAACATATATTAATACATATAATTCATATATATCCATAATATTATTATTAGTATGATAAATCAAGATTTGTCTCATCTTAATTTAACCAAGTTGTCAACACGTGCTGGCATTGGGCATATTCTTTATGTGATTGGGACCCTGCTCACGTCATTCAATGCATGTTAGACCTACTTTTATCACCGTCAGTTTGATTGGTTCTTTGGCATTGGTTCTTGTCATGTGGAAAGTGACATGTCAAAATCGCAGGCTTTAGACCTTGGACTCGGTGCGACCTTTGGAGAGAGTCGTGGGCAAATGTGTAGGGTTATGTGAAGAATTGTACCCCTTTACTTCCTTATGTTATAAAAGTAGTATTTGTACACTTCATAAAACATTTTATTTTCAGCCTTTCCATATCTTGTTTTGCAAATATTCAGTCTTTTTGAACCATTCGGTGGGCCAGTGATATATATCAACATATTCCTAAGTGTTAGGATATGTATAGATATATATTTAATCAAATCATCATCAATCAATAAAAGTAGTATTTTGTACACTTAATAAAACTTTTTTTTTTCAGCCTTTCCATATCTCATTTTGCGAATATTCAGTCTTTTTGAACCATTCGGTGGGCCAGTGATATACATCAACATATTCCTAAGTGTTAGGATATGTATAGATATATATTTAATCAAATCATCATCAATCAATAAAAGTAGTATTTTGTACACTTAATAAAACTTTTTTTTTTCAGCCTTTCCATATCTCATTTTGCGAATATTCAGTCTTTTTGAACCATTCGGTGGGCCAGTGATATACATCAACATATTCCCAAGTGTTAGGATATGTATAGATATATATTTAATCAAATCATCAACAATCAATATATATTTCTTTTGCCTCATTACAGTATTAAGATATAGAAGGCAACTTGAGAATTTATTTATTAAATTAAAATAAATCTAATCTCTAAAATTCAACATGGCATCAGATGCCAGTCTAAGAGACAATCCTGATTAGATTTATTAATCAAGTGCACTCAAACATTCTTAAACCCTACTTATCAAAATGGTAAGCGGAATGAGGATTGAAGACAGATTCGAAGGATCTTCAAATTTTGAAGCTTGGAAACTACGTGTGATGATGATACTAAGAAAACTTAAGTTAACAACAATTTGGAAAATTCTCGTAAATGAAGAAGAATGACAAATGAGAAACTGACAACACTAAAGCAACAGAGTTATTAGTAGATGGAGTAAAATATCATCTACTACTTATTAGCACAAAATTAGACTTTGCATATGATATGTTCAAAGCTATAGAAGACATGTTCAAGATCAACAACAATAGCAAGATTCTCACTCTAAAATATCAATTCAATAATATAAAGATGAAGAAAGGAGGAAACATTACTTCATACTTTATGAGGATAATGGAGTTAAGAAACTAATTGTTGGTCACAACTACGATAGCAAAGAGTTAATTATGGTAGCATTAAATGGGCTCCCTATTTCATGGGAAAATTTTAGACAAGTAATAGATGCTTATCTTGAACACCCCAAATTCGATCAACTAAAAGCTGACTGCATTCAAGAAGAGTGTAATCGAAAAACTAGAGGAATCAACATGGAGTCCACAAATAAAGTCATTCAAATTCTCACCACCAATTTGAAAAGGAAAAGGGGGAAAAATGACAAACAATCGTCCGAGAAACAAAAAGATCTTTCTAATGTACAATGGGATGCGACAAATATGGTCACATTGCAGCAAGATGTCTTGACAGACCCAAACATCAAGCTTCCTTCACTGAAGTCAATAATTCAAACTTGGATTCAGAGAAAGGTCTATTCTAAAGAACTTCAAAATCTAAAATTTTGTGAAATTCTAGATTAAGAGGGAGTTCCTTACCATCTGCACCGAGCCTCTTGCAAAATAAAGGTGGATCACTTCTAAGTTAAACTTGGTATCTTTTAATTTCTGAGAAGAGTCTCAGGATATTCGATTATTGTACTAATGCATTACTTATTATAAAAGTTATATCATATGGGCCCTATGTACATCATGACAAAGTGATGACTTCTAAATGATTATGACTTGTATTTGAAGAAGTTATTGAAAGTTGATGATCTTACAATAACTTAATTTTCTATTATTGGATATATTACCATGTCTATGTAGATCATGATAGATTATACTTTGCATGGTGGATGTTCATATGGTAAGCATTATGCGAATGCACATGCACAACATACCTTATGAACATTTTGAGTACATGGTGAATATTATGAAAATTGATGTTTAGGAGGCCATTGCATAGAGTATTTGGTGAATATCTTGCAACTCGACATTTAGGAGGCCATTGCTTAAAGACTACATGGTGAAAGTCATATGAGATGACATTCAGAAGGCCATTACTCCCAATATCATTACTTAGAGTATTTGGTGAATATCATATGTTGATATTCAAGAGGGCAATACTTGTGATATCACATATGATATCATCAAAATTGTTATTTGTAATATTATGTTAATATAATATTTCTATGTTTATCCTCCCTAGCTAAGAGGGAGTGTTAATGTTATATAGCATTAGTCCAATCATAAGAGTGTAAACATAAGGACAACTCTTTAATTAAATGTTATTATATATAGTAAACATATATTAATATATAATTCATATATATCCATAATATTATTATTAGTATAGTAAATCAAGATTTGTCTCATCTTAGTTTATCTTAATACACGGCATCAGGCATATTCTTTATGTGATTGAGACCTTGCTCACTTCATTCAATGCATGTTGGACCCACTTCTATCATCATCACTTTGATCAGATCTTTGACATCAGTTCCACATGTCAAAATCACAAGCTTGAGACCTCGGACTTGGTGCGACCTTTGGAGAGAGTCATGGGCAGACGTGTAGGGATATGTGAAGGACTATACCCCTTGACTTCCCAGTGTTATAAAAGTAGTATTTGTGCACTACATAAAACATATTCTTTTCAGCCTTATTTTCATAGCTCATTCTCCGAATATTCAGTCTTCTTGAACCATTCAGTGGGCCAGTCATATAAATCAACATATTCCTATGTGTTAGGATATGTATAGATATATTTAATCAAATCATCATCAATAAATATATATTTCATTTGCCTCATTAAAGTGTTAAGTTATAGAAGGCAACTTGAGAATTTATATTTATTAAACTAAATAAGTCTAGTCTCTAAAATTTGACATCTTTAACTTTTTTCAAAACTTAACCATAACACCAATATTTTAAAACTTAATCATCTTTAGCTATAATGTACCCAAACTCTATGGTACATGACTTCCACCAAATGTCACATACCATTATGATGTACTAGTGCTCTCTTACCACATTGTTATTGAGGGCAAAGTACCTGAGGAAAATATCTGATGACAAAGTACTCGAGGGAAGTACTCGAGTGCAAGTAACCGAGGGAAAAAATACTTGAGGGAAATACTCAAGGGCAAAGTACTCGAGGGAAGTACCTAAGGGAAAAGTACTCAAGGGAAGTACCTGAGGACAAAGTACTTGATGGAAAAGCACTCAAGGGCAATACCCAAGGGCAAATACCTTCGAGAAAAGCACTTGAGGGAAGTACCAGAGGGAAGCACTTGAAGGCAAATTCACAAGGGAAAAGTACTTGAGGGAAGCAGCCAAGGGAAAATAACCGAGGGAAAAGTACCTTTGACACCTTTGGCCCTCAACTAATAACACTTGACACCCTTTGACTCTGGAAGTTAAAGTTCCACTCATTTAGGAAAGTAGGTGATACACTTCCAAACACTCCAGGTGACAAGTTACTTCCAATTAAGGATCAAATTATAGATAATTCTTTCATCTATAAGATTATTGCAAATATAGGACTTTATCATCAACACAAAGTATACACCAACAACACTGAATGACTATGAACTAAATATTTGTAATTATATTTCCACATGATAGATATAGCTTCGATAAAGAAGTACAAAGATAAAAAATCTCTGAGCGATATTTGAACTACAAAATAAAGTACTAGGGTGGCTGTAAACTACCGACATCGATTACCGAATAGGGAGGAGGGTCTTGCACCTTCGAAATTGCATACAATTGAAATTGAATTGGAGTTGCAAATACACAAGACAAATAAACCCCACGATCGTTTCCTACATTGCTAACCATCACCTTATAAAGGGCCCTCAAGAAGTTTCTAGAAGGTTACCATGGGCCAACATCATTATATTACTATTTTGGCCCGCTTTATTTTATAACTAAATTAATTAATTAAAGAAGCCCTTTATAATATTAATCAATTTTTGGGACAACTTAATTAAGTTACTTTATTAAAATGGAGGACATTACATTAGCACAAACACATATTAAAGATCTAACAATAAAGACCACAAGACAATTTTTGTGGAGACCCTCGCGGGAGAAAACTATGATAAGTTATGCTTTTATAGATATTTTTGTAGGCTCTAACCTACTTCATTAACAAAGCTTCTTTCGTAGGCACCAAGTTGTTGTTGTGATATTTTTGCCACTACAACATTCATTATTGAATACTTTTTATTTCAAGGTGAAACACCAATCTCAACTCTTCCTTCAATAAGGAAGCTCATATGATAAACACTGTATATAGATTGTGTGATCAAATGAGACATCCCAAAGGTTCCTTCTTATTGTGGACTTAACTCAATTTTAAAAATGTGATATGTTGGTTATTACAAAGGGACTTATACTGCTCATTAAATGGACTTAAACTACTTCAACTCCTTCCAAACAAATAAGTTATATAGGGAAAGGGCTAGAAAGCTATTCTACTCCTAAAATGCAAAAGATAACAAATGTCTTTGTGACTCTATTAGACATAGTTTAGCCATCAACATCAACCAAGCTATTGTGATGTTCAACCTAGTTTAGCCGTCAACCAACCAAAGCTAGTTTAACCATCACCTAAGATAGATGTAAGATGTTCAAACTATTACCATTCCATTGACAACATCCATTGATGCATATCAATGTGTAAGCAATAATTGAAGTAAAGCTCATGGATATTACACGAGTAGTTGCTAAAATATTAAATGTATTGAATGAATGATCAAGCGAGCATTTATGGATATCAAAGATGTTGTGAGGTTTTCACACCATCGCCCCAAAACTTTGGGGACCCCTTTTCTTTGGTAGCCTTAGCAAATTTTTTTGGAGTTGTCCAGAGGTTTTCGATTTGAATATTTTACACCTTGGACGCCTTCAAGCCAGGAGGGATTTGATTTGGTTTATTTTTCACTCGGTGCAGAATTTAATTTTTTGCAACATGTAATTTTATCCTTAGGCCAAACAGAATTCAAAAACAACATTTTTTTGATGGTTAAAACGAATACTTGGCAAGATAAAATTGCAAATTTTTGGACTTAAATGATTTTTTGAAAATTTGAAATAATTATATACGGTTGAGCATTTTCAAAATGAATTTGTTAGATTTAGTCATTTTGGAAAATCTTGAATTTTTTTCGGTGAAAATAAATTTTGATAGTGAAATTGAAATTGGAGTTTGAATTTTGACTGCTAGGAAAATGATTTATTTTGTTAAAAATTTGAAATGGTATTGCAAGGTTAAAGTTGGACTAAATCGCAAAATTGCATTAATTTGGTTGAAATTTTGCCTAGAAGATTTTTAAAAGTTAAAGGAAATTGGTAATTTGGAATTGAAAATCGATTTTGGCTTGCTAGATTTGATTTTAATGATATTTTAACTACCAAAGCATTGTTAAATGAAAATTTTGACATCTCCTAGGCTTACCTTGTTTTTATTTTGCAATTTCTAATCAAAACTAGCAATTAAATGGGCCATTAATTAAGGGGCTAATTTAATTTTGTTCTCCCTCTAGGCAGGTCGGCCCACTTGGAGAGGCAAAAAGTTTGGTATAAGAGGGGTTCCCCCCCTCTTATTTCCTCATTCCTTTTTCCTCCTCCTTGGATGTGCGATTTTCTTCAAAGGGAGGCAAATTTCCAGCTTGGGCAATTTTTGGAGCAGATTCCCCATTTCTTGGTGGCATTTTTCTCCTTCTTGCTTGGGCGAATTTCTACCCTAGGGCGATTTTTGGAGCAGATCTGATTTATTCCAGCTTGGGCAATTTTTTTGAAGTCTGATTTCTCCATCTTTGGCAGCAATTTCTCCTTCCAGAATTGGGCAATTTTATTTGGTGAAAGGACTGTAATTTAAGGTCTGATTTTTGGCAAGTGTGGGCAATTTCAAGGAAGTCAAAATTCTGATTTTTTCTAGGGCATCATTATTTGCAAGGAGGATTGAAATTTCTAAGATCTAATCCGAACTTGAAGAGGGCCCGATTATTGGTAAAGGCAGATTTAAGGTAAAATTCTATTCATTTTTAGAGGTGAAGATTGGTTTTAAAGGCAGATTCTATTTCTTGTTCTTGCTTGGTTCGTTTCCCTTATTTTCTTCTTGCATTCATCATCCACCACTTCATCGTTCCATTGATAGGCTGAAGATGGGAGATATAAGTGTAGATTTCATTATAGGACATTTGGAGAGGTAGAAATAAGTAGTAGTTCCAACCTTAGGATTGAAGGTTGGAGATTGATAAGTGTAGAGACAGGACTTGGAGAGGCATAAATAAGCTAGATTCCATTGATAGAAAGAAGGTTGGAGATTGATTAGTCTATATCATTTAGAACAAAGGGGCATAAATAAGTGTTTAGGATAGTAGAAAGCAAGAACCCAAAGTGAACGAATACCAAAAAAGACAAGAAAGACATGATGCTTAAGATCACCTTCTTCTTGAAAGTGAGGTGAATAAGTGATACCAATATCGGCACGGTGAACATGGTACAGTTGAAGGATAGATTGAATGAAGGACAATCCCCCACGATGAAGAAGATCTACAAGAGCAGAATTGTACATGCGGCAGCTTTCCCTCCTACCTTGCCTTGTCCGGAATTGATAATGAAATGTGCATCCCAGTTTGATATTGTGACCAAGTCCATCATTTTGATGAAGGGAAGAGAGTGTTGGCTAACAGTAGGGGACAAGTGGTCGAAGAAGCATTCAATATTCCCCAGCATAAAGGCATGACAATAGTAATGATGGATCAGGCAGCCAAGTTATTTCAGGATAACTAGGAGGCCTACTTCATTCATCTAAATCATAATTGGTTGCACGTAGGCAATAAGGGAGTTACCAAGTCGTCAAAGCTCACCAAGTCAGATTTCAAACCAGAGTACGGCGATCTTATTGTGCTTCTTAGTCGAATCATGGGCGTAGCTCACGGTATGCAATTCAAGAGCTAGATGTACTACTTTATTGATGAAATTGGAAATGGAAAGAGAAAATTTGATTGGGCTAGGATTATAAGTGAAAATTTAGATAGGACAGTGCAAAATCAAAAGCAATTCTACATGGGGTCCTATCTTTTCTATTTGATTGTGAGAGTATATGAAAATCCTTGAAATAAGGCCTTAGGTGTGATTGGCAATGTGCCGTGGCAATGTTTGGTGCATGAGTGCTATCCACAGCTGAAGACAGGAAGGATATTACAAGGGACTCCTGCTAGGAGGTTCTCATCAGAAGCGGAAGCAAAAGTTAAGAAGTATGGGAGTTGGTTCATCCAATTTTCGTAATTCACATATATTAGAGTAGCATGAAGTATAGTTTGTCCCAAGAGACTTCCAAGGTACCTACCTGACAAGGTAGTTTTGATGGAATTGGCTAAGCAACTTGAGCATTATGGCAAAATGATAAAACTTAAAGGTGAGACGGGGATTACCTTCTCATTAGGAATAGGCAATGATACTTGCCCCAATCCTGTCGCCTTTGCAACTACGGAGAAAGAGTTAGAATGGTAAAGAGCAAGACAAGGATTCGATTCTAATGGTCTTATCAAGGCATCTCACAAAAACACATTCAAACATATTCCTACTATAGAAGATTTTTGGGCCAATGCACAGGATGACTTTCATGTGAGGAAGCTAGCTTTCTCAAAGTTGTCAGTGAGCATGATGAGGGTGATCAGATGGAGAGGCCTTGATATTCCCGATCAACTGGAAGATGATGAAAATGTGCTAAGGGAAGATTATGATATAGTGAATGGAACAGAATTGGGTCTAGTGGATTGGGATGATCATCAGGATCCTTCCTTAAAGGCCATTACAAGGACAGTTGATCTACACACTGAGTCATGGTACAATGAGAAGTTAAGACAATTACAAAGTCGGAAGGCACGCCTTACTTATGAGAAGATGAAACTAGAGGAACAAGGTCCAGTGGAGTCAGTCAGACAAAAAGGTGAAGACAATAGCTAGCAGCCAAGAGCAGTTAAGAGCAAGAAGAGAAATTTGGAGGTTGAGAAAAGTAAAGAACATTAGGAACCTCTAGAAAAGAGACGGAATACAACACTGTCAAGGCAGAGCATAATTGAGGCAAGAGGCCAAGAGGATAATACAAGTGGACAAGGGGTCGTGGTGGAGGTGAGCTCTGTTTCAGAATCAAGCGGTTACAGTGATAGTACCAAGTACTCTCCTCTCTCGGAGAACCAACATGGAGATGATGTGACAGTCGTTAGTGAAGAAGAGGATAAGCCAATTGATATTGAGGAAATAAGCCAGGCACCTGAGGCCATTGTTGATGTTGTGCTAGTTAAACCAAATCCAAATTTGGTGAGATGCATTGCACTGTTATAGTTAAGGCAAATGCTTATGCCAAGAGGCAAGGTGGCGACTGTCCGAACAACTGAAGATATTCAAGGGTTAATAGAAAAGGATGATAGCGAGAAACATAAACAAATTGCAAAAACGGCGGCAAAGGTAATTAGGAGCAATGATGAGGGTCATCGAAAGGTTCAAATTGTTATACCAAAGGTTAGCAAGGCAGTGGATGAGATTGTAGCTCGGGAATATAAGATGGAATCTGAGGAGATCTAGGAAGGCATAGTTTTAATTAGAGAAAGGTTGAGGAAGGCAAACAAGAGGATTGTGAAGTTGGAGGCCGAAAATAAGTATTGGAGAGATTTCCAGCCTATTGTAATGTCCCCTTTTTAGCATTCATAGCATGATGTTGTCATTAGCCTATTTCCCCACAGTCCCGTAGGCTAACTAGGACATTAAAGGGACTTAGAGGCCATTCGGCCTAGATAGTTTTAGTTGCAGGTCTTTCTGAGGGGTTTTGAGGCAACTTTGGGCATACTTACTATTTATAGTAAGTCATCTTGGACATGGTCGGACATCCAGTGGCAGCGATATGTCGATGGTAATTGTTTAATATCGACAAGAAGACTTGTTTATCATTGATAAGATTTGTTATGCATTAATAAAGCTATTTTATAAAGTTAAATTTAAATATTTAACTTTATTAATGCATAGACTATAGTTTGTGGGAAATATTTAAATTAAAAGAGCCCCCTTTATTTTATAACATATTGGAGACATAAGTTACATAAAGGGAGTTATGTTTTATCCCACATTGAGAAAACGAAGGACTGAGCTCTTGTGAGAGCACTATAAAAGAAATGGAAGAGCTTCTTTTTAGTATGCTTGGATGAAGATTAATGTTATGTTGCTGGATATTTGTTTATTGGGCTTGGAGGATGGAATCCCTCTTTGCTAGCATTCTCTTCGCTGTTGAAAGACACAGTCAGGGGGATTAATGGTGTTTCCAAACATACTGGGTTTCATATAGTGTTTTGCTACAGTACGGATGAATAGTGTTTTGCTACAGTGCGGATGAATAGTGAATTTGCTACAATGCGTGAACAGTATTTGCAACAAGTTTATTGTTTATTCTTGCTGATTTGAGGGTTTGGAAGGCTGCCAACAACATCTACAAAAATACTACAGCAACTAATTCCAGGTTTCTTCTGTCAAATTTTAATACTTTTGCATTGTAGTTGTTGAATACGAGACTGATATTTGTTGCAGCATGTTAAACAATTGTATGAGCACATTTACATGGCAAAAATCAATATTTAATTAGCAAATAAGAAGTTTTAGATTTTCCTATATATTGTAGTATGTGTGCCAAGTGTTTGACAAAAATGCTATGTTGAGTTATTAAGAAAATTAATTGATATCATAAAGTAGCTTGCAATTTTCTTTATTTGGGAAAAATAGGGGAGGATATTACAGTGGTATCAGAGCTATAAGTCCTGCCATCCTGTGGGGGTCTTATAGGGAATTTGGAACAGTCGGATAGAGGGGAAAGTGTTTGACGAAATGTCAAAACACTAAAATCAGAGCATTTATGTTTGAGCATGCGACAGGGGCTTTATAATTTCCGCAGTACCAGAGCAAGACAAAATAGGATTTCAAACCTGCAAAGCGAACGGTCTAGTTCATCCGTGCAGGTGGACATAGAATCCAATCATACAGACGCAGAGGAGGTATTATTTGATCAAGACAGCAATATGGGTGACCGAGATGAGAGGAATACAAGATTAGGCAAAGGCAGGAATGTCGGTCCAGATCAGGGAGAGGAAAGGTTTTTACAGTTATTAGACACCTTGGCACAGGGACAGCGATTAGCAGAGCAAAGAGCACAGGAACAAAGTCAGAGATTGAAGCTTATGATGCAGATGATGGCTCGTCAAATGGGGTTGAATGCTAATGTGGGTGGAGGAAATAATCAGAATGGTAATAATCAGAATGGGACACATAATGGAGGCGAACAAGTTGGGAACAATTTCGGTCATGCACCCCAGCAAACTAGGACAGTGAGTTCGAGGCCCATGATTCCCACATTTCCTCCTAGAGCTCCAGAGCAGCCCATACCAGAGCCCCAAATCACTGATATACAGGACCAGTTGAGGAGAGATAGGAAAGCCGAAGGTCCAGATTTTACTGCTGCAATTACCTTGAGGGAGTATATGGATGTGCGGATGAAACATATGCCACGTGGACATGACAGGAACCAGAGCTATGAGCTACGGAAGAAAGTAGGGAAACTTCAGTTACCATATTATGATGGCTCGGGGAAGTCTACAGCAAGAGCTTGGGTTCAAAAGCTTGACACATACTTTCAATTGAACCCTATGCCTGAGGAAGAAGCTATTATGCAGCAATTCATCTGGATGGGTTAGCACACGAGTGGTGGCATCATGGTATGGTCACTATGGGACATGCACACATTACCTCATATGTGGAGTTTACGGAGAGACTGATTGAACGATTTGATAAGAAGGATCCAGAATTCCATTTCAAGGAGTTAGCTCAACTTAAACAGTGGGGATCATTAGAAACATACATTTCAGAGTTTCAAAAACCTCCAGTGTTAGTAACAGATGTATCTGAACGGAGGATACTGGTTCTATTTATGGATGGGTTAGCTGATCCGTTGAGAGGGTGGATTAAAGCTCTCAACCCTCCCACTTTGCAGGAAGCCATTAAGAAAGCTCGTGACATGGATTCCTCTTCAACTTCTAAAAATAAATTCCAGGGAAAGAGTTTCCCTTTGAGGAAAGATAAGGATAGTAAACCTTTTCATAGAGAGGCTCAGCCACCTAAGGAGGAAAGTAAGAGGTTAGACAATGAGACACTTAATGATCTCAGGAAGAAGAAGCTTTGTTTTCATTGCAAGGAGCCTTGGGATTTGTCACATAAGTGTCCATTGAAAGCTAAAGCTAAGCAGATGGAGTACTTTTCAGCCGAAGAGTCAGTGGAGGGAGATTCAGAGCAGTCATCAGAATTAGATGGAGATGATAATTCTTCACATGAGGAAGCACGCAGTGATAGCACGATAGCTCAGTTGTCCAGTATACAGGAGGCCGTCACTTTCAGAGTTAGGGGTACTTTGGATGGACAAAGATTTGTGGCACTCATTGATACAGGGGCAACACATAACTTCATTGATGAGAAGTTTGTGTCATGCAGAGGGCTACATATAGAGGAGCATAGGGGATTTAAGGTGATGGTTGCCGATGGCTTCAAAATCGACTGTACCAAGAAAATCATCAACTTGCAGCTTCGTTTGGGAGATTATGACATGGTGGGAGATTTCTTTGTGGTCAACATTGGTGATTAGGATATGGTGCTTGGGATGAATTGGATGAAGTCTCTAGAAGAGTTTACATTTAACCTGCAGAAAATGGAAATGAGGTTTGAGGCAAATGGTAAGAAGATAGTGCTCAGAGGTTTGTCAGATGGGAGACTTCGAGTGGTGTCACTCAAGCGGATGCATAGTTTCTTTAGACACGACTAGGTGCAGTGGACAGCAGAGTTCAGAGTAATGCCTGAGGTGACAGAGCAGCATAAATAGGAGTATCCACCTGATGTACAGAAAATAATAACCAAACACACTAAGGTGTTTGGTGAGATACCTCTAGGGAGACCCCCGGATAGGGGAATCGAGCATGTTATTGAGTTAGAGGAAGGGGCTAAGCCAGTTATCATCACACCTTACCGCCATCCAAAGAGATATAAGGATGAAATAGAAAAGACAATTAAGGAGTTGATTGACATGGGGCACATACAGCCAAGCAAGAGTCCTTTCGCTTCTTCAGTAGTATTGGTGAAGAAGAAGGATGGTACAATGAGGATGCGCATTGATTATAGGGAGCTAAACAAGAAGACAATCAAGAACTGATACCCTATTCCGCGCATTGATGAGCTTATTGATGAATTGCACGGTGCTTGCTACTTCTCTAAGATTGATTTGAGATCCGGCTACCACCAGATACGGGTTAGAGAGGTGGATGTGGAGAAGACAGCTTTTAGATGCCACTACGGACATTTTGAGTTCTTAGTCATGCCCTTTGGGTTGACTAATGCTGTCGCCACTTTCCAGTCCTGTATGAATAGAGTGTTCAGAGATCAGTTGAGGAAGTTTGTGTTGATTTTTTTTGATAATATATTGATATACAGCCGTACTTGGGAGGAACATTTGAAGCATATTGATGCAGTGCTCAGCATTCTAGAGAGGGGGTCATTATATGCCAAGATGAGTAAATGCGAGTTCGGGATGACAGAGTTGCTCTATCTAGGGCATATTATTAGTGCAAGAAGTGTTCGGGTTGACCCAAACAAGATCAGGGCCATTCTGGATTGGCCATCGCCGAGGAACACTTCACAACTCAAGGGATTTCTTGGACCTTGCGGGTTCTACCGCAAATTTCTGAAGGGATTTTCACAAGTAGCGGCACCACTTATAGATTTGACACGGAGAGACAGTTTCAAGTGGTCAGAGAGGGCTCAGGATTGTTTTGACAAGTTCAAGGAGCTGATGAGTACATGTCCTATTTTAGCCATTCCAGATTTCACCAGGCCTTTTAAGTTGCAGTGTGATGCCTCGGGAGAAGGCGTAGGAGCTGTCTTCATGCAGGACAAACATCCCATCGCATATGAGAGCAGGAAATTACGAGGTGTTGAGAGAACTTACAACATCTATGACAAAGAAATGCTAGCAATCATGCATACGCTAGCTAAGTTCAGGCAATACTTAGCAGGGAGCCGATTCATAGTAAAAACAGATCATAACAGCTTGAAACATTTCCTTGGACAGAAGGATCTTAATGACAGGCAACAGAAATGGGTGAGTAAGTTACAGGCCAATGATTTTGACATAGTCTATGTCAAAGGGAAGAAAAATATTGTCACAGATGCTTTATCTAGAAGGCCTCATTTGCTTGCTGTTGGGATAGTCATGGATGATTGGAGAGAGTTGATCTTGGTAGAGTATGCCGATGATAGTTGGGCATCTAGTGTTATTGAAGAAGCTATTCAAGATAGTCGATACACTGTTGTAAATGATTTGATCATTTACAAGGGAAGGATTTATTTGGTACCTGGGTCTGCCATGAAGCAAAAGATCTTGAGAGCATTTCATGATTCACCATTAGCAAGACATCCAGGATTTTTTAAGACATCGACAGGTGAGAGAGCGCTTCACTTGGAAGGGGCTTAAATCAGAAGTGCTACAGTTCGTTAGGGAGTGCCCAGTGTGTCAGCAGAACAAACAGGAACATTCCTTTCCAGGCGGTTTACTACAGCCCCTACCTATACGAGAGAAGAAGTGGGATAACATTTCCATGGATTTTATCACAGGCCTTCCAAAGGCACAGGGTCGGGATTGTATTTTTGTTGTGGTAGACAGATTGACGAAATTTGCACATTTCTTTGCAATTTCGTCTACATATTCAGCAGTACAGACAACAGAGCTATTCTTTCGAGAGGTATTTAGATTACATGGGATGCCACGGAGCATAGTCAGCGACAAGGATAGTAGGTTTATGAGCCACTTTTGGCAGGAGTTGTTCAGGTTGTGTGGAACAGAGCTAACTTCAAGTACCAGTTACCACCCCCAAACTGATGGGCAGACAGAGAGTGAATAAATGGGTTGAGGGGTACCTTCGAAACTACATTGTAGGAGAGCAGAAGGCTTGGGTGAAGTGGCTACATCTAGGAGAGTATTGATATAATACTTCTTTCCATATGTCTATTCAAATGTCCCCTTTCATGACACTGTACCGGTATAATGCTCCTAATTTTCTAGATTTGTTACTTGGGGACAATAGGGTGCCTAAGGCCAAGGATATTTTGCAGGAGTGTCAGGACATTATGCGATCCTTGAAGGAAAATTTGCAAAAGGCACAAAATCAGCAGAAGCAATATGCTGATCAGCACAGGGTTGAGAGGTCTTTCGAGGTAGGAGACATGGTGTACCTCATGTTACAGCCGTATAGACAGTCCTCTCTCAAGAGGAGTGGAGCAGAGAAAGTGAAACCACGCTACTATGGACCATTCAAAGTAATCAGGAGAGTGGGCGAAGTAGCTTATGAGTTGGAGTTGCCTACAAACAGTAAAGTGCATAATGTATTCCATGTGTCACGCCTTAAGAAGGCATTGGGCCACAATGTGGTGCCTTCAGTAGTATTGCCACCTCTTGATGATGAGGGAAAGCTTATCTTGGTTCTCAAGGCTATACTTGACTCGAGGGAGAGGGTGCTTCGTAGGCGGATCATCAAGGAGTACTTGGTCAAGTGGAGGAATCTACCAGTGGAGGATGCTACTTGGAAAAATGAGCAGATATTACAGCATCCAGAGTTGAAATTGCTTGAGGACAAGCAATTTTGGGAAGGGCGGACTGTAATGTCCCCTTTTTAGCATTCATAGCATGATGTTGTCGTTAGCCTATTTCCCCACAGTCTCGTAGGCTAACTAGGACATTAAAGGGACTTAGAGGCCATTTGGCCTAGATAGTTTCAGTTGTAGGTCTTTCTGAGAGGTTTTGAGGCAACTTTGGGCATACTTACTATTTATAGTAAGTCATCCTGGACATGGTCGGACATCCAGTGGCAGCAGTATGTCAATGGTAATTGTTTGAAATCGACAAGAAGACTTGTTTATCATTGATAAGATTTGTTATGCATTAATAAAGCTATTTTATAAAGTTAAATTTAAATATTTAACTTTATTAATGCAGACTATAGTTTGTGGGAAATATTTAAATTAAAAGAGTCCCCTTTATTTTATAACACATTGGAGACATAAGTTACATAAAGGGAGTTATGTTTTATCCCACATTGAGAAAACGAAGGACTGAGCTTTTGTGAGAACACTATAAAAGAAATGGAAGAGCTTCTTTTTAGTATGCTTGGATGAAGATTAATGTTATGTTGCTGGATATTTGTTTATCGGGCTTGGAGGACGGAATCCCTCTTTGCTAGCATTCTCTTCGCTGTTGAAAGACACAATCAGGAGGATTAACGGTGTTTCCAAACATACTGGGTTTCATATAGTGTTTTGCTACAGTGCGGATGAATAGTGAATTTGCTACAGTGTGTGAACAGTATTTGCAACAAGTTTATTGTTTATTTTTGCTGATTTGAGGGTTTGGAAGGCTGCCAACTACATCTGCAAAAATACTACAGCAACTAATTCCAGGTTTCTTCTGTCAAATTTTAATACTTTTGCATTTTAGTTGTTGAATACGAGACTGATATTTGTTGTAGCATGTTAAACAATTGTATGAGCACATTTACATAGCGAAAATCAATATTTAATTAGCAAATAAGAAGTTTCAGATTTTCCTATATATTGTAGTATGTGTGCCAAGTGTTTGACAAAAATGCTATGTTGAGTTATTAAGAAAATTAATTGATATCATAAAGTAGCTTGCAAGTTTCTTTATTTGGGAAAAATAGGGGGGGATATTACACCTATCCAACAGTTGCATCAAGCAACCCTTCCGTAAGACAGCGGGAGCAATATAGAAGAAATATCGGCTCAGCTGCATGAAGTCAAGGATTGGATCCATGATGTAATTCAAGATGGGTGAAATTTCTTGCTTTCCTTTATCTCGACATTCGGGTCATTGGTGGTTGTTAGAGATAAATTCAAAACATTTGAAGGGGAGTGGAAGGATTTCCTTCCAATCAAGGACTTCCCCATTCCCAGGCTATAGGCATTTATCGAGCTATCGGAGAGATATTTGGAGAGAGCCAAGTTAGTAGATGAAGGAGGAACAAGCATGGTGGAGTCTTGGTTTGTTGCCTTGACCTTCAGATTGAGAATACTTGAAGAAATATAGAATGAGATTGCACAACATAGCCTAGGCGTTGGCACTTCCATTTCAACCATGATGAGCGATGTTGGGGCTACACTTGATTTTGAAGATATCAAAGAGGAGAATGTCAATGAGATAGAGTTTGGATCAAGATTGGATTAGTTGGGGAAGGTTGCCATCAAGAAGAAACATTTAGACACCCTTGCCTCCCTCGGTGCCTTTATCGGATATGTGAAGGAGTATGAGAAGGATCATGAGAAGTCACTGCAAGCAACGAGCAACACGATGAATTCAATTGAGCTCAAGATGAAACTCATGCTTTGCCCTCCCATGAAGGAAGTTAACGACATGCTAGCCAAGTTCATTGCCTTGGCTGAAAAGATGAAAGAAAAGGGTAGAATTATATTAGAAGATCATTTGAATTTTGATGTAAGCCCAAGTGGAAATTTCTCCTTCTTGGGTAGGATAGGCGTTTGATTCCGATTGGCTACCATTTTGGTGCCTTCTCATTAGTTGCCACTTTTCCTTTTTTTTTTATTGGTCCATTGATGAGGTGGCATCTCATTGGCTGATGAGGTGGCAACCCTAATTAGGGTTTCTAGGATCTAATGTGGATCGTTGATTTTGCCTCTTAATCTCTACCATTGGTTGTAATTTTTGCCTCTATATAAGGCCATTTGCTCTCATTTGTAAAGGGTTGAAGAAAATTGTTGCTTAAGATAATACCAAAATTGCTTCTCTTATCATTGTTGTGACTTGCATGGTGATAAGAACACTTGGTGTTATTGCATGGTTTCTACTTCCAATAGTTAGAGTTAAATTTCATTGAAGTTGTTAAAGTAGACTTTATTTCAAGAAAGTTGTTAGTAAGAGTAAGAATAAATGGACAGTTGTATGGTGATATTAGTGGATGGTTGATAGGGATCTATAAACTAGGCCACTAGCATCCTAGCGGTTGGTTAGGAAGCTTTGCGTGGTAATCTAGTCTTTTTTTTTCTCGAATCATTGCATCTATGGAGGTAGAGCTGTTGGTACGCTTTCATCAGATTTGATCCCTGTCCATTTACTAATCTTTTGTAATGTCCCCTTTTTAGCATTCATAGCATAATGTTGTCGTTAGCCTATTTCCCCATGGTCCCGTAGACTAACCATGACATTAATTGGACTTAGAGGCCATTTGGCCTAGATAGTTTCAGTTGCAGGTTTTTCTGAAGGGTTTTGAGGCAACTTTGGGCATACTTACTATTTATAGTAAGTCATCTTGGGCATGGGCGGACATCCAGTGGCAACGATATGTCGATGGTAATTGTTTAAAATCGACAAGAAGACTTGTTTATCACTGATAAGATTTGTTATGCATTGATAAAGCTATTTTATAAAGTTAAATTTAAATATTTAACTTTATTAATGCATAGACTATAGGCTGTGGGAAATATTTAAATTAAAAGAGTCCCCTTTATTTTATAACACATTGGAGACATAAGTTACATAAAGGGAGTTATGTTTTATCCCACATTGAGAAAACGAAGGATGGAGCCCTTGTGAGAACACTATAAAAGAAATGGAAAAGCTTTTTTTAAGTATGCTTGGAAATATCAAAGAAATTGAGAAATTTTCTGGAGATTATATCTCAATAGTTTGAAGAACGAAATCTCTTCAAGCTGGAAATCTTGACGCCATTGAAAGATATGGTCTTGAGATTCAACAGGGTAGCAGTTCGAAAAAGCAGATACGAAAAGCAGTCCGAAAAAGCGGAACTGAAAAAGCAGTCCGAAACAGCAGTTCAAAAAGTAGATCCGAAAAAGTAGTTCGAAAAAGCAAAGCAGAAGGGGCAGTATTGAAGAAAATTATTACAGCCATCTACAACCAGGTTCCTTTATTAGTATTGCTTTTTTAGGTGTTATAAGTTTCAGCTGCAAGTGTGCATTATACCAGCATTATCATTTTGTAATCCATGTAAATGCCAAAAGTCTTGGCCATATTTCATGAGCATTGTATTAGAAATTTCATTGCAAATTAAGAAGATAGTAGTTGCTGGTGTCATTTAAGCAATTCAATATCATTATTTATCAGCTAGTTAGTTTGCATACCAACTGTTTGTAAAAATGCCAGTTGGCTGTAGGTGTTCATTTCTCATGCTTAGATCATATATATGCACTGAATATTGTCAAAATTAGTAGCACACTCATGTTAGGCCATTGTGTAGTCCATTTGGAGTCTTCTAGCACAAGATTCTCATTGATGCAAATTGAAAAAAGAGTCATTTAAAGCCAGCTGAAATACTATATCAATCATACGTCCCTTGCATGTGAATTGTTTGATGAAATTCCTTGAGCTTTCATTAGCATTTTTGAGAGCTGATTTGAGGAGGGCCATTAGATCTTTCCATTCATAGGAGTAGGAGCAAGGCCGGCAAGTAGTATAGTAGTTAGAGTTCAATCGAGAAGGAAGTTGGGAGAAGCATTATTGGCAGACACATCCCCCCCCATTACCATCACCATCAACATTATTTGGTGCTCGTATACATTACAAGACTAGACATCATCACAACGACAGTTTGACAATCCCTGAATGAACAACGTAAGGCTGCCTACGTGATTAACCAACAAATCACATTAATATAACTGAGTTAGTATCCATAGGTGTGAGGAACATTGGAGTTTTTCTCATGTCTTCATGAGTATTTACTTTTTAAGAGAGGGATTGAGTGTTCAATATTCCATATCAAGTATTCAATTGCTATATGTTATGTAGCGGAACAAAACTGATATCAACAAAAGAGATGATGTTTCTATTACAAAACAATCATAGAATTAGAAACTATTTAATATTTACAGAATCCACAATGATCATTAAATAAGGAATACTAAATATATTATTCTAATACATGTTGATGTGAGTTTTGTTCTACTATAACATATAAAATCAAATACTCAGTATTTTGACATGAAACACCAAATCTCTAACTCGCTCTTGAAAAAGGATGCTCATATGGTAAATGATATATTTAAAATTGTGTGATCAAATGAGACAACCTCAAGGTTCACTTACATTATTCAGTCGATATCTTACACTATTTAGTCAATGGATATCAACTGGAGTTTAACTTCTTCAATCACTTCCAACCAAATAACTTGCAAAGACAAGGGTTTAGAGGGTCTGGTCCAGCTCTAAGAATGTAGAGTAGTGTTGATGATAGGGTGAGCTTCTAACCAATCCTTGCTTCTCTGTGTCAACTAGGCATAGGAGGGTGCTATCTTTTATGGATGTAGAAATGATCTTCACATTGTCAATATTCATCTAAATACCCCGTGAAGGCACAATCTTAATGAACATCTCCAATAGAGGTCAAACACTTGCAATTTAGGCATAGACTAGCCTTGCACTGCTACTCACAATTAGAAGTACCAAAAGGTATGAACACTAGACCCATTATTAATCACCATCCAACAATATCTTCCATTTATATACTTCCACTTCTACTTAACGTGAAATGAAATCTAATCTAAATGAGTAAGGAATTGAAGAAACCATGCAATACTCTAAAGTAACATTATATAATCCACCATGAAGACCAACAATGAATCGATAATCACTTTGATGGCATTATAGCAACAATATCTTCAAGTCTCTTGGCTTGCTCTAATTCTACTACCAACTAGCTTCTCTAATGAAGCTAAAATCTAACCTTCTAACCATAGATGAAAAAAATTGCGCTATATTGACAATATCACAATAGATCGCACATAAATTCCTTGGGCAAATTCATCGTTGTTAAACTCAAATATGTTTAAATCATATTTACACCACCTTGGGGGACGAGGGAACGAGGGAACGAGGGGACAAGTTTCTGGGACAGGGGGACAAAGGAGCCTTAATTTGGGGATGACGGGGGGACCGGGGAGGTGGTATATATTATACATATGGCACTTAAAATGCTAGTTAAGAATTGATTTATTGCAATATAAAATATAAAGATGTAAAAGAATAAATACTTGAACATTCAATTGAATTGGAACATCAAACATTGAACATAAAAAGTCAAATCAGCAAATAGTTAACACAGGGACATCCGCTCATCCTCAGTGAAGGTGTTGGAATTTGGTGGCACCACTGCGGATGGGGGAACGGAGGAGTCCCTAAGTCCCCGATGCGTGGGGCGAAAAGGGGGGGGGGGACGTATCCCTGTGTTACTATGGGTTTAAGTGTTTATCACGTAGTGTGAAAAAGGTCAAAAACTCGCTAAAAATCACGAGACATCGGCAAATATATCGGTCAAAAAATTAAAAAAACGAATAATATCATAATACATTTTACACATTATGTTTGTCTAGTCCTTTTATTTTTCAACAGTAATAATATTAGTTGTAATTATAAAAAATTAGGTTTGTGACGGTGAGAGATTGAGAAGCTCGTTGTTTGCACTTTGCAAAGCCCATGCCATGGGCAAATTATATCATGGGTAAATATATTTGTTGAAGCTATATTCATTACAATGGTTTGACTTTGAACTTTGACCATTTGGGCAGCTGTAGAAGCCCACGCACAATAAGAAGCAATAGCGCCTGTAGCAAAGCCTTTGACAATTTTAACTTTGAACGTTAGCACTTGGAGTTGGATCGACGACATTGGGCAACATGTATGAAACATTGAAATCTTAGAAATGTTATTAATAAATTTAAATATTTATAAATTTATATACATAATCACGGTATAAATATATATATACATATATGTATATAAATTAATATTATTAATTTCATTCTGTATATTGAAATTTTGAATATTCAAACAACTAACTTAATAACTATGCTCCACGGGGACGCGTCCCCTGCCTCTGTACCCTAGTACCCGTACCGGGTACGAAACGGGGACGCGGGTACGGATTTTGGACGTACCCTGCGACGTCCCTTTTTGAGGGGAAAGGGGACGGTCCCCGAAACGCAAAAAAAAATTTTGTAGGAAACTTGGGTACGGATTTCCGTACCGGGGACGGCGTTCCTGTCCCTCGCCCGTACCCTTTTGCCCACGCCGTCCCCTATTTTCCAGCCAGCCACGGGTGAGTTAAAAAGTTAAAAAAAATGGTTTTTTAAAAAAAAAATTTAATCTTTTCTATTCCGCCTAGGGCCCACATGGATGTTAAGTTGTTAACCCTAATGTGTCTTCTTAAATAGTTAAAGTTGGAGTTCATTGCTCATTTGGAGTTGTTTGCAAGTTGGGAAGAGGAAGAGGAAAACATTGAACATTCAACAACAACAAAAGAGGAGTGTGTTTTGGAGGTGGAAGAGAAAGTTTTGCCTTCATTTCTACTTCATTCCAGGTATGTTTTTTATTTTCTTTTTGTTTGATTCAAACTTCATTGTTGTTTGTTGTCATTTTTCATTTTTTTCAATGACATAAAGAGGGCATGTTAATGGAACATTGAAATTTTTTTTTTTCTATAACTTGCAGCAGTATACTATAAATCATTGTAAAATCCAAAGGCAAAAACATGAGCAGCAGTGAGAGTGAGGGAAGTAGTGATAGCATGGAAGTTGCCATGCAAGAAACTCAAGTGTCACAATTACAAAGACCAAGAAAAAGACCTAGGGCAGCCATTGATGAGCCTAATGTAGATGTCCCTATGCCTAATCCATTTGAGTGCCCTTCCAAAGCCTTAAAACAATATGCCAAAGGCCCATTCAACCCTAAGAAACCTCTCCTACAATTTGCCACAAAAGTAGACAAGAATAAGAAGAAAAATTCGGGGGGTAGTAGGGAATTGGAGTGTCATTTATGTAAGAAGCATTATTTTGGGAGCTACACAAGAGTGTATTGCCATCTTTTATGGATAGGTGGGCAAGGGGTGAAAGGTTGCAAAAAAATTACGGAGGAAGAAAAACTTGAGGCCAATAGGTTGTATGTGGAGGGGGAGTTATTGAAATCCGGGGGTCCTATGAGTAGCACACCCACACCCTCATTGACTCCCACTAGCACTGTTAGTAAAGGGAAGGGAAAGGCCAAGACTAAGAGAGATACCAATGTGGCTGATTTATTTAACATACAAGCAAAAGATAGAGCTGAAGAGTCCATTGGCAGATTTCTTGTTGCTCATGGCATACCATACCATGTTTCTCGTTCCTCATTCTATAAACAAATGTGCAAAGATATTTATGCTGCTGGTCCCTCATTTGTACCACCAGGAGAGACTAAATTACGCACCACTATCCTTGACAAAGAGTACTCAAAAGTAAACATTTTGATGGAGGATATGAGGCAAACATGGATGAGTGATGGATGTTCTATTATCATGGATGGTTGGACCGATATCAAACATCGGCCACTCATCAATCTTATTGTCACTAGTACAGCAGGGGCCTATTTTCTTAGAGCCATTGATTGTTCGGGAAAAAAGAAGGATGCATCCTTCCAATTTCAGATTTTGAAGGATGCTATAGAAGAGGTAGGGACTTCAAATGTTGTGCAAGTAGTCACTGATTCAGCCCGTGTGTGTAAATCAGCTGGATTGATAATAGAGAGCACCTATAGACACATTTTTTGGACCCCATGTTGTGTACATGCATTGAATAACACCTTGAAGGACTTTGGGAAAATTGATTGGATAAAGACTATGGTGTTTGAGGCTAGAGACGTGCAAATGTTTATTTGCAATCATCACACATCTCTTGCATTATTTAGGACATTTTCCAAAAAAGAATTCCTCAAGCCTGTGGAGACTCGATATGCTAGCTACTTCATTTTGTTGGAGAGGATGCTTGAGGTCCAAGAGGCCTTACAATCCATGGTGGTCAATGCAGAGTGGAATAGATGGCATGAATCAAGCACCCCAGATGGAAGACTTGTCAAACGAAGAATCCTAGATGAACATTGGTGGACCACAATGAGGTAAGAAACTTAAGAATTGGTGGATATCATAATTGTTATTATTGCTGATTTAATAAAAAAAAAATTTGATTTAAGCACTTGCTGATTTTTTTAACATATTATGTTTCTCACTTGCAATTTTCTTTCATTTGCAGATACATTTGCTCCTTCATTGACCCTATTGTGCAGGTCATTAGATATGCTGATACTGACTCTCCTAGCCTTGGAGAGATTTATGAGACTTTTGATAGCATGCTTGGGCAGATCAAGCAAGCTGTTAAAGATAAGGAACCTACTTTGGAGTTCTACGAGGAGCATCTTAAGCCCATTGTAATGAAAAGGTGGAACACTATGAACAACCCACTTCATATGGCAGCCTATGCAGTCAATCCAAAATGGTATGCACCAAGGCCTGGGAGAGTGCTTCCATCTAATGATGAGGAGGTGAGTTTAATTTATTAAAGAATTTTGATTTTATAATACATTTTTAAATATTTTATTTTATTTGTAAAGTTTATAAACTCTAAGTTCTCACTTCTTAATTTTTGTTTGTTCAATATAGGTGAAGGACGGCTTCTTCAAGGCCCTTTCAAAAATGTATAGTGCAGAGGATGCTGCAAAAATTCGAGGGCAATGGCTTGACTTTGCCAATCTTCGTGGTCCAACATTTGGTAGACCAGAGGCGAGGACTGATAGAGCTACATTAGCTCAAAAGGACCCGATTGGATGGTGGACATGGCATGGTAGAGATGCACCTGAGCTGAAAGCCCTTGCCACCCGTCTTCTCTCACAGGTTGCGAGTTCCTCTGCTGCAGAGAGGAATTGGTCTACATATAGCTTCATTCAATCGGTCAAGAGGAACAACCTTACCTCTAGACGATCAAAGAAGCTTGTGGTTGTTCATAGTGTATTGCGACTACAGGAGCGACAAAGTCTTGAGTATCGACAGACTCCAGCACTACGTTGGGATGTTAATCCTGAGGATGCATTGCAGATTGATGAGGATAACACACCCCCAGGGCTGCTTGGAGTTCCATTGGATGAGGACCCTCTGCCTACCCCTGCCAGTGATTCAGAGGATGAGATTGATGATGATCTTGATTTAGATAGAGATTTAGATTCCTAGAGGACAGCCATATATTTGGCTTTCTGCTTTTCAGATACTCAGATACATTATTGCTTTTGATTATTATGGAGTTGGACATCTCATTTACACTTCTAGTATTTACTTTCATTGTGTCATTTTGATTTTCATTTCATGCATGATGATGATAGATTGATACTTGGAGCCTTTGGGCATTTTTGCTAATTGTATGCGATATTCGGATATATCATCATATCGTATTCTCATTTTGATTCTAATCTTAATAGTTTTCAATTTCCATGTATTCTATGGTGAATGGTTTATCAATGTTATGATTTATCATTGTTATGGTATGCATATCAGAAATATATCTCTAAAGAAGTCTAATTCTCCATATATAAAAAATTTAAAATCCCCTATATTTTATAGCCGTCCCCTGAGGTCCCGTCCCCTAAATTTTGGCTTCGACCCGTACCCGTACCGGAAACACGTTCCCGTCCCCTAAAACGTCCCCGTCCCGGAAACTCCGTGGAGCATAGCTTAATAATGAATTTGTATTCTAATTCATACTATTTTTGATTAAGGAAAACCAGTTTTACAGGGACCTGAAACCCGAAAGTTTTACAGCATAAAAGTTAAGACAATAAAGTCCAACAAAACACGAAATAGCATCCAACAGCTAAAAAGAAACAAAAGGCCAGAGGCTAGGAGGCAAAAGCCAACCGCTAGACCGACAAGGAAAACCAAACCTAATGGTTCTCCTTATCTAGATCCTGCAGAGTTTCTGTAGCTTCATTATCCTTCTGGTTGTCCGCTCCTTCCTAGTTGATGTTTTGGGCTTCCTCCTGGTCCAAATGATCCACCTAGTCCCTGCCAGCATTCAGATCGGCCTCTTACCAATGTTCTAGCTAGTTAGCTTCCCCGTGTTTCCCCCGATGCCAATTCTAATTCATACTGTTATCTATAGTATATAATACAATTTTTTACAATGTTTTGTTTATAATTTAAATTTTATGATATATAAAAATTTATAATTTGTATATTTCAGTGTGAATATATTAAATTATTAATAAATTAGTATTTAATAATCAAATTCAATGGATAAATTTATAAAATTGTATTTACAATTTATTGTTTTTTATTTATGATTCATGAATATATATTATATTTATTAATAAATATAGATTGAATTCTTTAATTTTTTATTAATTTTATTATATAGTTTCTAATTATTAATTGTTTGGTTTTTGCTAGGTTCTTTGAATCTACCTTTATTTTTACAAGATGGCTCGTGGCAGAAAGAGGGACCCTTTATGGAAACATGGGATCCCAAGACCAAATCAAGGAGATATCCAATGTATCCGTTACCTTAAGCATATGACTTCGGGCATAAGATGACTAAAATATGACCTTGCAAAGATTCAATGTAATGATATTACACCGTGTGATAAATGCTTGGAAGAGGCTACAAGAGAGGCTTTGACAAGCCTTGAAGCATGGTCACAAAAGAAGGCAGCAAAAAAGAGGACATTAGAGGCCATGGCAGCCCCAATGGGGGATTTCAGTTCTATAAGTATATGGTCATAGAAAGGTGCAAAGGTTTCTTCTTCCATTGGGCCACGAATATGAGGTTTGAGAAATGTGGGCGAGTCTCTATCACACTTTTGGGTTCCACGTAACACTCTTGGTGCTTAACCCGACTTGCTAGGCACTACATGGAACAAAGAGATGCATGTGAAGACAAGGGTGGCAGTTGCAAGATTTTGATACTACAACGATATTCCCTTAAATGCTTTATGTAGTCCTAATAGGGATCAATTGGCCACTTCAATTTGTGTGTCTTGTAAGGGGTTCAAGCCCCCAATTTGTTATGAGGTGAGTGGGCCACTATTAGATGATGCGGTAAAACCATTCATCAACTTTTGGAAGACAAGAAAAGTTTGCGAACAAAGATGCTACACTATTATATTCAATGGGTGGAAAGATGGCAAGAATAGGATGCTCGTCAACTTTCTAGTTGCTTTATGGGGACTATGAGTATTTCTAAAATCAATTGAGCCTCTAATTAATTGAAAAATGTAGAAAATTTGTGCAACATGTTGAATGAGGTGGTAGTGGAAGTGAGAGTGGGCTAATGTCATCTAGATTATGACTGATAATGCTGTTGCGTATGTGACAGCTGATAGACTTCCTTTGGAGAGGCATCACACATTATTCTGGATCCCTTATGCTGCCCATTATATTAACTTGCTCCTTGAGGACCTAGGGAAGCTGAGTTGGGTGGAGGAGGTGGTTGAAGATGGAAGGAATATCACAAAGTACATCTATCTACAATCACACATGGGTCATGAGTCTTATGAGAGAGCATGCTGGTGGTAAGGATCTTGTGCAAGTAGGGGTCACATGCTTTGCTGTTAATTTTCTCAACTTGCAAATTATGTTCGTCACATTAAATGATTTGAGGCGTATGTTTGTGAGTGTGAAATGGTTAGAGAGTCATCATCAACACAAGTTTTCAAGTCTTTCAAATATTGCAAATCGCTGAATTTTATATAATTTTTTATGTCTAGGTGTCAAAACTATTGGTGAGGGTTCTATGAGTGGTGAATGGGGAAAAAAACCCCATGAGGTATCATCTATATGAGGCCACACATAGGGCCAAAGAGGTCATTTAGCACTGGTATAGGTCAAATATGACCAAATATAGACCCTGATGGAATGTAATTAATCGTAGGTGATACCGACATTTCCACAATATTCATGTAATTGCCTACTACTTGAACCCCAATTCTATTTTTTTGACAATTTTAGAGAAGATGGAGAGGTTCAAATTGGATTGGACACATGTATTCGGAGATTGGTTGTTGATTTGAACTTTCGAGACCTCGTACTTGATGAGTTACAAAGCTACCAAAGGGAAGAGGGGTCATTATTTTCTTCTCCTCATTGCAAATGCAGGAAATACACCCTGCAACCAGGTAAAAAAGAACATGCGTTTAGTTTTATTATACCATTTATTTTGGTCATTAAATTTGTTGGAATCTCCACCACATTATAAATGGCCTTTTTTAATCCTTGTAGATTTGTGATGGGAAGATTATGGTGCCACAACACCTAATCTTCAAAAGCTTGCTATCGGAATATTATTGCAGCCTTGTAGTGCTTCTGGTTGCAAGAGAAATTAGAGTACTTTTGAGAACATACACACAAAGAAGCACAATAGGTTGACTTAGAAGTGCTTGAATGATTTGATTTATGTGTGATACAACCTTCGTTTGCACGAAAAGAAGGTGCAAGGGCAAGTGTTATATGAAGCACTTGACTTGGATGAGTTGATCCATATTCAGTAAGATTGGATTACTTTGGACGGTGTTGATGTAGTGTGGACTTAAGCGTGGTGGAATCCATCACATCCATGTCCACAATTCACTTTAAATTTTGCTGCAAACTTGGTTTCTCCTTTCTTCTAACCTCTTCCTCGTTCAAGTTAGGATTCGCCATTTCTAAGTGTAAGGATTGGGAATTCATCCAAATCTTGTCAACCCATTGTTTGGGATGTCTTTCTTATAACATTACCATCTTGACTCAAAGGGTGACTTATGTTGCTCAAACCCATCTCTAAGACTTGGAGACTTGAAGATTGCCACTGAACTAAGACTACTTGGGACAAACACCAACCGCCAAGTAAATAGGGGGGGTCCTCATTTGCAATCAGGCCATGTTGTGAACCTCGCAACACAACCTAGCAAGAGACACCAATCTCTTTCAATGAGAGGCACCAACTTCTCGTTCTCCTTAGATAGAAGGCATCAACCTTCAATATAATAATAGTATATATGTTTGGAAACTTCTTTTTGGAACAACTTCAATTTGTCTACTCAATTTTTCTCATTACCAAAATTCGTATCTTCTCTAAATCTCTTTCAAAGATTTGTCATAAATCTGTTTACTATATCCCTAATTAATCTGCAAAATGATCTTCGATAGTCTTAATTCACTTCAAGACAAGATCCATCACTATCATAAATCTACTTGCTATATCCCTAATTAATCTGCAAAATGATCTTCGATAGTCTAAATCCACTTCAAGACAAGTTCCCATTAAAGAATGTGCTTAATCATGAAAATTTGTTAAGTTCTCTTTGTGTTTCTTTTATTGCTTTGGCTTCAAATGTATTGCCTTTCTTTTTTAGGGATGATTTCATGGATGGTAATGGTGATGTAAGGAAGCGGATCACTCTATAGTGGAGGACTCAAGAAGAATGTGAGACAAGATAATGTGTTTCAAGGAGCTGAATTACTTCACAAACGAAGGATGCTACATGAACCTTTGGAAATCCATGAATCAACACGAAGATGATTGCAACATCAAAATCAGCATGGAGGCATTTATAACATGGAGGATTCAACATAGAGATTCAAAAAAAGTGCAACTTCAAGTGACTCGTCAACAAAAGAAGAAAATCAAGGTCAAGAACAAGAAGTAGAAATCAAAGATGGAAATAGAATACAAGTGCAACAGTCCAAGCCAACAACTGCATGAGGAAAATCAAAGATAAAGATGTTCAAGATGAAGGAACATGGAAAAGTCAAGGGAGATGATCATTCAAAGGCAAAAACCACCATGAAGATCGAATACACAAGGAAAATTACACAAGTGAAAAGTTATTAAAAGATGGAAATTTTGAACATCAAGAGATATTGCTCAAAATGCAAAGGAAGATTTCAAAAGAAGCAAAATAATGTGACATCTACCCATGTTCAATCAATCAAATGATCCACATCACCATCATGTCTAGATACGTTGAATTTTCCACCAAGGAAGAAGGTAAGGGAATCTACTTCTAGAAGACAATTTGTTATGATCCTACATGGCATGGAATTTTCCTATTCGCTCGTAGAGGATACTCTATTTTTCATTTGCCAATAGTTAAAATTTTTATGTAGTAGTTATAGTAGACCCTAATTAGCGTTACTTAAAATTCTTGGACATTTGTAGTACTTGAGAACCCTATATCAAGGTTTGCTCATTTTATTTGTAAAGGAGACATTTGTGAAATTATTCCCAAAATACCACTGAAAATATTGCTAACTTATTGAAGCTTGGTGAAGATTTGTATTGTTTTGGGTGTTAACGTGGTTTCCTATTTCTCACTTAGAATTTGTTTATGTTGAATGGAAGACATTATTGTTGATTAGTGGTGAAACCTCTCGTGTTCATACCATTTGTAATTTGTTGATTGCAAGTTGTAATGTATGGTTAGTCTAAGTCATTTCAAAGTTCAACTTCAATTGCTTAATACTTATCAACTCACATGCCCTATGGTGCCAATCAATATGATTTGAAAATCTCTCGCATATCCTTTTTTGAAGATTTGCATCTTTGTGTGTTGTTCTAGTTGGCGAAACAATGCTTGGTTTGGTTTCATCAAGTGATCAATACTTTCTTACATTGGTAGGAGTAGATTAGATCTCTAAACTTGATTCCTTTTGCATTTTATTCCAAAATCATTGTTAGGATTAATCGAAGAGGTTGCATTGCAAAATCATTTGCGATTGGAAAAATGTTGACAAATATCATGATAGAATAGCACAAGTCCTCTCATTGATTACTGACATATGACGTCATTAAATTGAGTTGTATTCAACACAAAGTCACAAACACATTGTAAACCTTGGGGTTGCTTCATTTGATCACGCATTTGTTACATTGTTTAGCATTTGAAGTGTTGTTATTTAAAAGAGCATAGGATACTAGTATTTTTATTCTACAGGTTGGAGGGGTCACAAAACTCACATCAACAGGTAGTTTTTGGACTAATAGAGTAGTTGAGGGTGTCAAATAACTCTTGGCCAGTGTACTCAGTTTGGGTGATTATTGAGTCCAATAATGATGGGATTACAAATGCTGGCCCCATTCTTGACCAAGGTGTGATCCAAACTTATGAGCATGACAGCCTAGTATTATGTACAAATCCTATGAATGCATCAGCCCATTAAGATTTGAACCTGGATGGATGTTGAAACTTGTAAAAAACACTACATCTCAACCAGTGCACTTTGTGCATTAATGGCCTTACGAAGAAGTGTTAAACCACACGCATCTTTGTTTCTCAATATTTCATAATTAATGTCACGGTCCAACATTAATCCAGTTGTTAAATGTATATGTGGCTTTAAATTATGCCTTCTGAATCAATTTGTGTTTAAATAATTTAACTTTTTATTGAATATACAGATGGCTAGATCATAATCAACTGACTGGCACAATTCCAGAAGAGCTGGGGAATCTTGCAAATTTGAAATCGCTGTAGGCCTTGTTTCCCTTTCATTTTACTTATCCTGAGTTACCAGTATGTATGATGTTCTATCTTGTTCTATATTTTCTCATGTCATAGAAGAATGGGTACTAATACTATATTCACTATTCTTGGTATATAGTAGTTACTTTGCTACTTATTAAGGGTCTGGCTGTTATTGTTTCAGAAGACTTGATGGAAACATGTTAAAAGGATATTTACCAAATAAGCTGAAGGCAATTCTCATTCTCAGGTAATTTTCATTTGAAGGAATGGTTTCACGTATGATAATGACAACTAACTTTTTACATAGTTCATTAATCTGTTGTTCTTTTGGTTCAACTAGATGGTTTGTTTCAAACTATTTGATTTTCCATTGTGTCTCTACTGAATATTTGTCTCCGGGAAGCAGCTATGATCCCATGTTCATATGTAATGCTCCAGATGACGAGGCATGTGCAAAACTCGATGCAAACCTCATATCAAGGAAGACTTCAGCTTTTCAAACTAATTTTGCTTCACCACATCCCCATAGTAGGTTGGTTTCTTCACAAATTTTGGAAATTGAGAATTCTGGAAAATACAGTGTGCAGTCTCCAGAGGTTTCTGAACGGAGTTTACTGAGTCAATCAAGTGCACCTAATCCATCGATTCCATTACCAAAAGAAAATGATAAAGATAGCTGGACATGTTTGTGCAATCCTGGGGGGATACTTGGGAAACAGAACTACAGCACCAGTAGCAATTTGTTTACAGATTGTGATTGCTTATCTGGTGAGATTATGAGAACCTTATTTGATTCAAATGAATTTTGTCAGATTGAGCTGTGAAAACTGAAAATTTCCTAATCTGCCTCTTTTGTTACTTAGAACTGCAAGAATTTTGACAAAGAAGAAATTAATATGAATTCATTAAAGGGATGTATAAAATATTTGATGAGTTCAGTATTTTCATTATTGAAGTTGTCAAACCTATGATGTGATCGTGTTCTTCAATAAGGACTAGTTATTGAAAGGGAAACCGTGATGATTAGTTTTATTGATACTAGTTATTGCATTTGCTCCCATATAGCTTGGTATATAGGTAAGAGACAAACCACACTGGAAGATTGGCCATTAAAACCTAGACATAAAGCTACCCATCAAAACCTGGGCATTAACATCGCATAGTGACATGGAATGAGAAAGAAATATGAAGTAGCTTCGTTGTAGAACAAATCAGAATAGAAACTGAGTGAAATCTTCTGAATCTAAAATGCATAAATAATAAAATAATATTGGTGTAGAATTATGATACAAGTTCTGCATCTTGTGGTGTAGACATCACCATCAGTACAGAGATCTAAAACTGAGTGCATAATTTCCCCCACTTTTCTTCTATTGCCTCATATCTGAGACAAACCATAACAACTAAATTAATGCATTTGAAAATCTGCACAAGTGGTGGAATCAATGATTTTCCTCAATTTCGGGGAGTCCATATGATGCTGATTATTTATACTGAAGCAAACAATCCACTGGCCTCTTCAGTTGCAGCAAAGAGAAACAGAATTGTTCATGGGATCTCTGAAATTCTTAGAACTAGATCCCATAAACTTCCAAATGTAAATCAACTCCAGCCACTTCTTTTGCCGCTGAAAAATAGTTTCAGGAAAATATTAAATATGCAATCATTTATTTGGAACATGCCAGCTAACTATTTGCAGTCTTACAAGTGACTACTTGAATCATCTAATGGTTATGTTTCTGACAACAAATTTCCATATATCTTCAACTCCTTGCTACATAACTTCTAGAACTGTGTTGATTCAATGGCCACTTCTAATGTTCAAGCAAGGCACTTGCTAAGGAGAGAATTCAGTTAACTCTTAACCTTACAATAAAACCCTGACAACTTGGGACTTAACATGCTCATTGAACTTGAATTTTAGTTGAAAATTCCTAATGATGGTCTTTGAAGAAAAAACCCTTCTTGAATTTTTAAAGAATGCAAGCATTCATTATTGATGCACTGCAACTATACTCAAGTACTGTATGATATAATTAAACAAATTGAGGTCTATTATCTTTGCATGAACAATTTGTGCTTCCGATATCAACATGTTCCTACATTGATTCAAGATGTTTGTACTCATTAAAAAAAAGAGGACAAGGTTTATTGGCACTTCAATATCACCACATTCATACAAGTCATCTACTACTCAAATTGCTAGGTATGAGAGTTGGAAGTGTAACATTCTCAGGGTGAAGAAAAAATAAAATCCATACAAATAAATCGTTAATGCCCAACATATTGGTTGATTCCCCTTAGGGACCCAAAAACACCATATAATCAGGAAATAATCAATGATATGACATCTCAATGCGTGTATATAGATGGGGAAGAGCTATTTAGTATTTATTTATAAACCTATCCCTAATGCTATGAAAGAAGTGTCAAGTTTCAACACACCATGTAATAAATACTACAGAAACATCAATCCAAGATATGCTACATAAAGATTCAATTTTATGAGCCAGATACAAGTTTTTTTACAACTGTTAACACCCATGTAACATGCTATGGATGGCCTAACAGAAGGTGGGATTGCTTTCCACACCTCACCTCAAACATCCCCCATAAAATACAAGTACGATGCATTTTCTCACCAAGCATTCCCTACAGGATTCCTCCTAATAGAGGAATCACAGTGAAGGATTTTACAAAGAAAGAGGTGGCATTCATAGTATCCTCCCTAAAGAGAAATTTCTTAATCCAGATGATCATGATAAATGGACTTGTTGAACCAAGTTATTAACTATGATCCAAATGGATTTCAATCATCAAATGCTTCAGCCATAAGGTTTGCTAGAAACACTTCAACAAGTGGTTAATTGTGTTACAATACTCAAACTTCAAAAATGGGCAAGTTTTGAAGCGAAAGTTGAAAAATGCCCAAGCCAAATTTGACTTATTCTGATGTGACTAATTAAGACTTAAGACATTTTCAGAATTTAAAAACTATAAACAAATATGAGTGATAACTATTGCAACAAACATAAACTCATCACAGTGCCAATGCCACTGGGTAAATGTACTGGCAATACATGATCTTGTCCATAATTGTACTCAAAGTCAAAAACTGAAATTTCAAGTTTCTATAAGGTGTACTGACTGCAGTAGTGCACGAAAAGATTGCAGCTATCAGTTACTGATTTATAGCTATACTATTCATTGATATCTATTTTTTGTTGGTACATTATATTCCAGTACGTAATACTTGCTAATCAATGAGATTTGAGGACTAAGAATCTGAAATACTTATCTGCTGAATAAACAAATAAGAGTAGTTTTATGCAATAGTAACCTCAAAATATTTGAGTCCCTACAGCATTTGTTTAAAATAACATTGATGCTACAAAAGGATCACATTTATTTCCATTTTGGATACTGTTCAACAACAGATTTATGAATTGTAGATGAAAAACACACTGAGGGGAAAACTTGTGAGCCACATGACTAGGGGAGTTACTTGCCTAATAACTTGCCAATGAATTTTGTAAAATTCGGTAATTTTTTCTTGTAAAACTCACAAATAAACGTGACAAATCGCGATATTTTGATTAATAGCTCATCTATTTTTGCTTGCAATTAAGAACTTGCTTTATTTCTTGCTTGCTATAAACAAAATGTGATTTTTGCTTTATTTTCACATGCAAAGGTAACTTACGGCATGAGGTGACGTGGGAATTGGCAGATATTACTTCTCGACCCCATTGGGGTTGTTCCCCCCGAAGCCCTACCGTATATTCTCTATATTTATGAAGATTCTGACCAGATACGCAACAAAATGTGGTTGGAGAAAGGAAGACCAGATCCATTGTTGAAGCTGTGAAAGCAATGATCCATGATCAAGACCTTCAGACAATTCTTTGGGCAGAAGCTACCAGGACTGCAGTATATGCCCAGAATAGACGTCCTCATCAGATATTGCAGAACATGACTCCAAAGAAGTCTTTTTAGGGGTTAAGCCTAACATTAGTCATTTTGAGAATCTTTGGTTGTCCAGTGTATGTCCATGTGCCTAAACACAAAAGAACAAAGTTGGAACCTTTTGGTGAGAAAGCAATATTTGTGGGCTATAGTGAGAACTCCAAAGCCTACAGGATTTACGTTATCCTTCAGAAATAAATAGAGGTAAGCAGAGATGTTACATTTGAGGAGGATATTGCTTTCAAAAGATCTAAAGGCTCATGCATGGAGATAGATGGAGTGACTCTTCAAAACATGGACATTGATCACACTCATGAGATTCAGAGGGAGTCTATAAAACCTGAAGAGAATGCTGATCTAATTGAGCCTTTGGACCCTATTGATAGGCCTATAGATATTATTGTGAGGCGGAAGGGACCTCTTTGGGAAAGAAACACCATGTAAGAGACAAAAGTGTTTGCGGCTCGTAGAGTTACATTTAGAGAAAGTAAAAGGCAACATAGATTCTCTCTCTACGTTGCATTGATGTGTGACATTATTGAGTTTGAATCTTCAAGTGTTGAGGAAGCCTCAAATCAGCAAGTACGGTAAGATGCTTTGAGTGAAGAATATCAATCCATTATTAAGAATGATGCCTAGGATATTGTACCTAGACCTGAAGGAAAATCAATTGTATCTTCCAAGTGTCTATTCAAGATTAAACATGCAGTTGATGGAAGCATTGAGAAGTACAGGGCTAGATTTGTGGCACATGGTTTCTCTCAGAAAGAAGGAATAGACTACGAAGAGACCTTTTCTCTAGTTGCTCAGTATACTTCCATCAAAACCATTGTTACCATTGCAACAAGTAAGGGATGGAAGCTACATTAGATGGATGTGAAGTCAAATTTCCTCAATGGTGTTATTGGAGAAGAGGTCTACATTGAACAACCCGAAGGCTTCGTGAATCATGAGAAAGAGCCCTATGTATGCAAATTAAAGAAAGTCTTATATGGTCTTAAGCAAGCTCCTCGAGCATGGTATGAAAGGATTGAGCAATACTTCATGAGTTTGGGTTTCTGCAAGAATGGTGCCAATCCAAATCTTTACTTCAAGGTAGTTAGTGGTGATGCTTTAATCCTAGTCTTATATGTTGATGACTTATTTCTTATTGGCGAAGAACATCTCATCTCTAGATGCAAGGAGCTGACTTCAGAATTTGAGATGGACCTATGACTCATGCATTTCTTTCTAGGTTCGGAAGTATGACGGAGGCCTAATGAAATTATCTTGAGTCAAGGAAAATACACCATTGATATCTTGAAGGGATTTGGGATGTTATATTGCAAGTCTATGACCACATTGATGGAAACTAATTTGAAGAAGTTAAGCGATTTTGCAACTAGTTCAGATCTTGTGTATCCAACCATGTACAAACAACTGATTGGGTCCTTGATGTATCTAGTTAATACTGGACCAGATTCTTGCTATGCAGTGAGTGTGCTTAGTCAACTCATGGGTGAAGACAGATAGATACATCTAGTTGCAGTCAAACATATCTTGAGATACTTGCGTGGAACAGTTGCATATGGCTTGAAGTATTCTTTTAGTGTGGACTTAAACTTGCAAGGGGTATACAAATTTCGATTGGGTAGGGAGTGTTACTGATCGGAAAAGCACCTTTGGTTGTTGCTTCAGTTTGGGATCTGTTATGATTTCCTCGTGCAGTAGGAAACAGTCATGTGGCTTAAATTACATCAGAAGCTGAATATGTTGCAGCTAGTGTGGCAGCATGAGAAGAAGTGTGTTGAAAGCTTCTTGCAAGATTGTTTGGACAATCTTTGGATCCTACAGATATTTATTGTGATAACCAAAGCTGTGTGAATCTCTCTATCAACCTTGTATTTCGTGACAAACAAAGCATGTTAAGATCAAATATCTGTATATCAGAGATACGGTGCAAACAAATGCCATTTAGTTGAGGTACATTAGCATTGAAGAATAGGTGCCTAACATTCTCACCAATTGTCTTGCCAAAGTGAAGTCTCAACATCAATGATTTCTTGAGATGTACTTTAATGAATCCTTGTCCAAGGGGGAAAAGTTTGAGGTGAAATCCTTTGTTAATGGATTCTTCTCTATGAGAAAGAAGTTTGAAGTGAAATCCCTTATTAATAAATTCTTCTCTGTGAGGGAGAAGTTTGAGGTGAAATCCCTTGTTAATGAATTCTTCTATGGGAGGGAGAAGTTTGAGGTGAAATCCCCTGTTAATGAATTCTTCTCTACGAGGGAGAAGTTTGAGGTGAAATCCCTTGTTAATGAATTATTCTCTATGAGAGAGAAGTTTGAAGTCCAATCTCTTGTTAAGGCATTCTTCTTTGAGAGGTAGAAGTTTGAGGTGAAAGCCCTTGTTCCACCCTCTAAGAGTAGCCATGGTGGATGTCATGTGAAAGATTCCATGACTTAGCACTTGTGTTGATTCACACTCTGGGAGTAGCCATAGTGAACATCATGATGAGATGACAGCATCACATTGGGTGATTCCGTATGAGCACTTGTGTTAATTTGTTTTTACTTTCATGGGAGTAGCCATCATAGACCCACCCTCTGTGAGTAGCCATGGTGGATATTCATATCACTGCATAATTCAGACACTGAGAAGGATGCCTCCCTAGCTAAGAGGGAGTGTTAATATTATAGCTTAGGTCGGTCTCCTCAAAAGGCAGGGACTTCTACATAAAGGAATAAAGTGAAATAAAAGAAATCCTATGCCTGGCCGGCCCAATATGAAATGTGTCTTTTGGGAGTTTAAGACAGAGAAATAAAGGATGAAACTCTTCATCCAATCATCTATTAAACACAAGCATCTGTGAATTATATCCAGACAGCAGCTAACCATATACAATCAGCAGCGAATTACATTCAAGCAATTATTACTATAGCAGATAAAGGGCAGCAAGTTGAATATCTCTGTAGCAGATAAAGAGGAGCAGATCTGTTCTGCATATTGCAGATTAATTGCATTCATTCTTCTGCCTTGTAATTGGAGAAATTGTAATTAGACTCCTGTCATTTGATAGATTTAATCAAGGATTCTTTACTGGGTTTTTAACCTTCAAGTTGGAAGGTTTTCACAGTATATATGCTGTACAATCTTGTGTGATTTACTTTCCATCTGCATTTTTTGTTAGGCTGATCTTAAATTCAAGATGTAGGACAAATTTCTAAAATTCATCATGACTACAAATTAGAGGACATTGTTGTGAGCTAAAACATTAGCCATTCTTCAAACTATTTACAAAGCATTGGACATGGAAGAGAAATTGAAAAGACTTTGTGCTCAACATTACATGGAGAGGACTTCTCAAATAGAGGGTTTCTATCAGTATGATCCGATGAAAAGGCACATTGTTTTAACATCTATCATTCTATAAAAGACACATCCCCAACTCTTTTGAAAGCAATCTCAATTTGTGGTGGAAGTTTCCAAGCTTAAAATGATATAGGATTGCCCTTCTATATTTCTATTTGAGGATGTTTTAGTCTTATCTTTTAAAGCTAATTTTCCTCAGCTCTTGGTTGTGCTTCCAGAATTGAAGTGTCATTACAACCTAAAAGCTTAGACCGATTTTCCACATTTGTTCAAAAACATTCTAGTTTTCAACTTAGTAGTCAAAAGGCTTTCTTACTAACAATTAGCATTAACCACACCTTTTTATCTAGAATGATAATGGGAATGTCATAAGCAATAATTTATCTACTTACACTAACAAATGGCCAGTTATTTTAAAATTAAGAGAGCATACCTTTTGGACAATAGGATGCACCTATTTCTGCACAAGCTACAATGACATGAGATAACAAAATTCAAAAAATCTTCCTCAAAAACCATAGGAGATAATTACCATATACTATGTCTTTCTTAAAGTTGTTGAATCTTTTGCTTTGCTCAAACATGCACAACTTAATTTTCATTTCTTTATGTTGATTAGCATGTTTGCTTTATTTTTTCCCATGCTTGAAGCCCAAAATTTGGCAATTTCAAATATGCAGTTTCTTTTGATTGGAGTTCCTGACAAATGGCTATGTTAAATTAGTCTGAAAAATACAAATCTTATGCTCAGTTAAATCTGATTAAATTCTAGTGTGAGATGTGAGAGATTTGTGTTTTCTGTTTGATAGGCTGTATTTTGTGTATAGCTCCAAATTATCAGGAAAATTGAAAATGATATATTTAACATAAAAGTGGGGGTTTTATTAGGTATAGCAAATGGAAATTCTGTTACTTATTTCATTTGTTTCTTGCTGCATGTAGATTGTCCATCTTGTGTTGCTGGCGAAGTGTTGGACCCATTGATACCCAATGATGGTCATTGTATCTGTGTTAGACCTCTGCTTGTTGTTATTAAATTGCTATATGTTCAATTATCCAATTACACCTTAAGCATGGAAAGAAACTTTACAAGAAACTTGGCTGCTTCTTTGGACGTATCTCCTACTCAGGTAATACTCTCTTTAATTCCAAGAGATTGTGCTTGGTATAACTTTCTTTGTCTTTCATTCAAGGAATTACTTTCTTTTATGTTTCTTTATCCTTTTAATGAAGCATTGTAGAATACTTTTATACTCATCTAATTATTTTATCATCTCAGGTGGTTCCTGTAGCAAGACGGGGTGGAAATGTTATTATAGATATTTATGTTTTTCCATTTCCAAAATCAACTGAAAGCAACAGTATGAGAACTGTAGAGGCAATTCTCACTCAGAGGAATGCCAGCAGTCAAGGCATCTTGCAAGATCCAATGCTTGGATTTTTTTCTATACTTAGAATAGAGAATCCCCTTGATTCAAGTAAGTTGATGCTTGGGTTTTGTGGAAGTAACTGAATTATTTATTCTATACGAAGTTGTGTGTTGGTTACTTTTCATGTGGTATTGAGCATTGCTTTATAGTGCTTTTGGCATTTGACATTCGTGACCTTCCTCATATACTTTTTTATTTTTCCTGAAATTAAACTACTAATAAATAATAATATTAATGTCTACAATTGACGAAAACAGGTCACTAGGTTGCAAGGTATATATTTTAGTTAAAATAAAGAAATTCAAGGGTAAAGTTTCTCTAGATTACAAAAGGTAACGAAGTCCAAATAATCATAAACAAAATATTAGTAAAGTTTTAACAGTTATAACTTGAATTATAAAAGCTACTCACAAACAGTGTTGGGAGAGTCACATAAACAATGTTGGGAGAGTCACACAATCAATGTTGGGAGATTCACATAAACATTGTTGGGAGAGTCGTATCCTTCAATGAAGCATTGTTTCTGATGGAGAAAGGAAAAAATTAAAACAGAAGGCCTGCAATTACTTGTTATATTTGTGTAGCAATCATTGGGCCTAATAGTCAACATCATCATCATATTTTACAACAAAAGGAGTAGTTTAGGATTTGACAATGCTTAGAGGACAATGTCCAAGGAGATCAGGTTGGACAACTTTCAGAGGAAGTTAGGTACTTCCTCCAGAAGCTTTTCTAACATCCATGGCAGATGAATCTCCAGTAGGGGGAAAAAATACTAGTTGTGCATGCCCATTTTCATGACCTAGCCTCTAATTAGGGGAAGCCCCTCATCATTTATATGAAGCAGATACAATTTTCCTATAGCAAGACCATGATAGTAGCAACATTGAAGCAGCAATGCCATTGATTTGCCTCCATCGAAGTGTGTATTGAATGTAGGCAGCATATGCTTATTGCCTCTAATGTTTGAAGTGAATTGAAAGAAGTAATCAATATGACAACTCCAGGTGTCTGTAAAGTCCCTTCTAGGACTTCTTAGAGCCCGATTCCTTATATTACCAATTATCTCTCTTATATTTGTCACAAATGAGTGTCTGGAACGTCATATCAGTATCCTTATTTAATGAATTAGATAAAGGAAAGAAAAATCATTGCAATTTTCTGTTATCTTGTTGTTATACCAGAATTATATTGCCAACAATACTTCTAATAGAATTCTCTGATCTGAAATCAATATGTAAACTCTTCAATGAGATAACTTGATAATGTTCAGGGTTTAATTATTCAACCAAATGGATTGATAATGGTATCCAGAATGGCAACATCAGAGGATCTAGAACTTCTCAATAATGAGATAATAGTATCGTATATAATGTAAATGCTTCAGATGTTGGTAGCATAGTATAATTCTGCAAATTATATTCTTGGTATGACAGAATCCTATTTATGATGGTAAAGGACTTCTGATATGATACGATATTGATATAGAGGTTTGGGTGTAATGACAAATTGATCCTTGATGGATCAAATGGATTACAAATGCAATCACTACTAGAGTGTTCTTCTTAAGGGTCTGCAAATTAAAATGATTATCTCTGTTCTCAGCCAAGTAAATTAAAATGGAGGGTCTCTTTGAAAGTGCAAGGATCTTCTTATGAATTCTGTTATTGAAGTGATTATCACTGTCTCTGATTTATGCTTATCTTCGCTACTGTGATAATCTTTTTAAAATGCCATCTCTGAAAAATAATTTCTTTTGACCTGTGCATCTATGATTTGTAGCTCTGTGGCCCTCAAACTGAGTATGTTATTGACCTTCCCATTCCCCCCACTCTTCCTCTCCTCAATCCGCCTTTTGTATCTGTTAGTTTGGTTTGGAAGAATGTGACTTATCTCAAGAGGCACATCCATTGATATAGTTTTGTTTTTCCTCGTACCAAGCAGTCACTTGCTCTCCCTGTCACTGAGTACACCAGGTCTGTGAGGCCTCGCAGGAGTTACTCATGGCAGCAGCTCTCCACTTCCAGCATTTGGTTTGGAAGAATGTGACTTATCTCAAGAGGCACATCCATTGATATAGTTTTGTTTTTCCTCGTACCAAGCAGTCACTTGCTCTCCCTGTCACTGAGTACACCAGGTCTGTGAGGCCTCGCAGGAGTTACTCATGGCAGCAGCTCTCCACTTCCAGCATTTCTCAGCGATGGCACAGGGATTCCTCTCACCTTGGGCTGTATCCTTCAGTTCTGGATTGCTTCTCTGTGGTGGGGCACACCTAACTTGTGGCTGCCTCCAGTTCTTGTTTGTTGTTGGTTATGCTTTTCCCTGGGCACCATTTGGTGTTCCCACTACTAGCTGGCTTCCCTTGTTTTTTTTTGGCAGTCCCTTAGACCCTCTTTCTGGACTCTCGTTGGACATGAATAAAATTATCTTATCTTGGATTGATATCCTACTTAGAATGCAGCATTTAATCTTATAGAGGATTGACCACATGAGGTAATATGTATTTGTTTAATAACATATCATAGTGGAATCTTTGTCTTCCTCAATACAAGTTGCACTAAGTAATATAGCCCTTCTGTTTGACTACAAGATGCATGTTGGTTTCTGTGGCAGCCTCGTGTATATTGTGCCTCCTTTTTGCAGAATAATATTCATTGAGCTGGGATTTCAACAACTTGCCTCTGTTGTGAAGTCTTCAATAATATACACGTGTGCCATTTGATGCTATTTATGCAGCTTGACACTATGATAGATTGACAAAGTCTTCCTTGCTTATGTTTTTAGAGATTCGTATGTGGCAAAAGTTAGTCTTCGATATCCTCTATCTATTAGCGATCTTCCCAATTTTGAACTGTCAAAGAACCTATTCGACTACATCTCATATCCATCAGTCCACACATTCTTTTCTCGGCACGAGAATATATCAGATATATTGTTAAGTGTTAGCAAGATTCGATGCTGGTGGCAGTAGATGTTCTGTTACTCTTCTAGTTCTTTGTAGTATTATCAAAAAACATATGTTTGTATATGTTGCAACACCTCCATGATGTAAATGTCTTCTTCAATATTGTGTTCCTAGCAACGGCGCCAAATGTTTAAGGGGTAACAAGAACTAATGCATAAATACAGAACAAGGTATTGAATACAAGAAATGTAGAGAACTCAGAAGCAACTTATATATTTATTACTCATTGACACAAGGTTACATTTGCAATGCATGACACATCCTTTCAGATGAAGAGGATTTGTTCATATAGTACCTGAGGGGTTGCGAGGCGAATTGTTGCACCCGTATAACTTCCCTCAGTACGCCAAACTGTCTACTTACCCAATTTCCCGATAACATCCTTCAATATTATCTATTTATTTTGGATAGCTAATAGGCCGAAGCCTAGATAATTTTTATTATTATTTGTTGAGATTAATTATTATTGTGTGTTAAGCTCAAATAGACTCGAACCCAAGACCTCACAGATGAGAGGCTCACAAGTTACCATTGTGCTATAGGCTCTTGCCTTTATTTATTTTATATTTTAATATTTTTATTTTTATTTATTTAATTTATATTAATATTTTACTATAATTATATCCTATTTCAGAAAAGGGGACATTGCAGTGACCCTTCTAAGTATCCACATCTGAGAATGAGTCTCTTGGAAAAACTGGCTAAGCACTTTTGAAATGAATTTTTAAAAAAAACATGGGTAGGCAACCACTTGACTCTGTATAGATGATGGTATATCTCTATGAGGTCTTGAAGAATATAGGGCACCTGAAAATGAAAAGACTTCTAGTCTTTACCTCTTGAAGACTCATACACAACAGGTTTTGTTGGCTGGCAGATTATGGGGTTAGTGTCATCTTGTAGTTGTAATTGATGAGCAAACATCCTCATTTGGTAGAATTGTGTGACCAATGTTGTTGGAGATTTGTCCACGGAATAATATATTTTAATTATAAAGAAATAAATAACATAGGAAGCCATATGACTATCAAGTCTCAAGTACACAGAGCACCTGAAAATGAAGAGATCCTTAGCCTTTACCCCTTGAAGGGTCATAAACAACAGATTTTGTTGGCTGGCAGAGTATGGGGTTAATGTTACCTTGTAATTGGTGAGGATACCGCCTCATCTGGCACAAGCCATGTGACGAGTGCCATTGGAGATACTTGGGTGGAATAATATTTTATAATGCTAAAGAAATAACTAACATAGGAAGCTACTTTTTCTGAACAACTGTGGAATTCCTGAAGTGAACCTTCATACACTTTCAGTAAACACCCTCTTTGACAACCTTGTGCATGAGAGTACATGCTGCTTTCCAGATGATTGTATGCAAGCTGCATGGAGAGGTATGAAAGATTTAGATAAGATCAGTTGCAATATCTTAAAGGAATCCTGATGCATTCCTTGAACTAAACACAAATTATGTGAAGTATAACCCACTAGTGTAACACTAATAGCACCTGAATTTATGAATTAATAAAGTGTTACAAATGTATTAAAAGCCAGTCTTTCTTTTCCATACACCTATAAAAAATTCCTGAACTTTGAGGATGTCATCCAAGAGAGTGTCTATAGATGTGGCGTTGTCAGATCTTTTGCAAAAATCATGTAGGACAAACAAGGAAAACAGATCTCTTCTGCTATCACAAATGAGTCTTTTTTAAAATGGTGAAAATAAATTCTAGCAGTGTGGATGCATGTAGGATTTGGAGAGGTAACACAATTGGTAATAAATGGGATAATGGAAGCCACATGAATAATTAATTGCCTTTGAGGGTTTTTAGTCTCTTCAATTTAATTCTTTCCTGCAAAACTTTCTGGATACTTTATAGTTAAAGTGCTCAATTTTATGAAAATCCTTTTAACACTGTTTTTTGTGCATTATCTTTAGGGTATTCATATTCATCGAACTCTTCAGGAAATGGTGCTTATAGCAAGTTGTATGTATCTGCCATCACATTGACCATTACACTGGCATTCATAGCAGTTCTTGTCTCTATTGCTTGCTTTATGCAAAAGCACAAAGTAAAAAATGGGTCTACCTTCTTTTCCTTTGAGAAAGATACAAGCTCAAGTGGTTTTACCAATCTAATAAGTCAGGGCTCATCTTTAACAGACGACTTTCAAGTTTATGACAATTCGTGCTTCAATTCTAGTAGAGGTAGTATATTGAGTTTTACTTGGTAGTCTTCATAAGCTATAGAAAATAGATCAGTTCTAATCTATTTACTGCAAAAAAGTAGTGTATTCATGCATTTGTTGAGGATGCAGATGGGGAATTGATACTTATATAAGTGAAATTGTGCTTTGCAGGATGCATGGGAATGGCTTCTTTCAAGTTCAACAGCAAAAGTGAAATTGTACCAGGCACAATTGTCCGGCGGTTTTCTTATGCAGAATTAGTAGTGGCAACTGAACAGTTTTCAAGTTTCAATATTATTGGCATTGGAGGAAGCAGCAGTGTTTACCGAGGTCAACTTGGAGATGGACGAGCTGTTGCTGTCAAGAAACTCGAAACTCGAAATGGACCTGATGCAGATCGTGAGTTTTTAATTGAGGTTAGTGATTGATAATTCTCTGTAAGCATAATCTTAATGTACTTGCTTGCAGGTTTTGTCCATAAATGGTAATCTGGTTTTTGTCTATTGTTATTGTTAAAATGACATAAATACCCTCAATGATTGTCGAGATCAACATTTTTGTCATCCTGTCAGATGTTGTCACTCAAAGCACAATTATAGATCCAAACTTTTTCATTCTTGTAGGAATTTTAATTTTGAGCTTTTGAATTTTTGTAAAATATGTGCTTCACTCGTAAACATTCTTTTTTAATCTATTTTTGCATAAAATTAGCTCTTGCAGATATCTAGAGATTAGACTATTACAAATAAACCTGAAGATGTTTTCTCCCAAAAAGATGAAATTTATTATTTCTTGGTTTTCTGAGGCAATTACATTTAAGAAACTCTCTATAACATAATTATCATTGAATACACTTTCCGTCTTTTATGAAATAAAACTTACTGCAGGAAAAAATGAAAACATTTTGAATCCTTCTAGGATTTTCAATCCGAGTATGACCCCAACTGCCTGTGGTCTAACTTGGTTGCAGATGTGTTCATGCAACCTGGTGACTCGTAGATTGGCATCCATGAATAAGAGTCTCTAATTGTGTAGCACCCTGCTTGGTTGGTATAGCTGTACATGGTCTTGATCATCGGGTCTTTTGAACAGTGCATAATTAGCATTAACTCCAGCGTTGAGTAGCGCCTATCTTAACAATGCCTTGGTTGGCATCATCACCATATGGGAAACCAAACTGAGACATCAGAAGGAAGATGAACTTACTATAATAGAACTAAGCCTTCCCTTAATGTAACTGAATCTTCCTGTAATTGTATACAAACTTGGATATGACTTCTAAAAGAGGAGGGGGAGAGAGTTTTATCCAGCTAGAAAAGTTGATGGGATTGTAACCCTTTGTTTCCAATCACTGGAATTCTCATATGAGTCTCTGCATCATTGTACTTATATTCAACTTCTTTTCAGAATGAATCAAAGATCATTATTCAATATTCTGTTATCTCATTGTCATTGATGTGCATTTGGTTTTCCATGTCATTATTTGTTACATGCTTACATGTTTAACTGTAATACAATATGTTACCAGCTAATTATTGTGTTGTCCTCTGCACTCCATGGTGCAAATCAGATTTCCTATTATATTTGTATATATTTACATTGACATCCTTTAAATAAATCTCTTTACTGAGTTTTCTCTTGTCTGACTTCTGTACAAATGCCTCCTCTACAATATGTTTTGCTTACACTGTTACAGCTACTCTAATTTATGTTTGTTTTCATAAGGCAGCAAGCTTGGACAGTTCAAACCAAAGTAACGAGAATCGGAATCGGATAGGAATCGGCAAGGCCGAATCGAATCGTGAATCGGCCATGAAACAGCCACGAATCGGCAAATTAAAAAACCCTTGAAATTTAGTGAGGAACTTATTTCATAAACTCTTTATCGCTGATTCAATTCACCGATTCACAAAAAATTGTTTGGCTTGAATTGAATCGCTGAATTGTGTGGATCGACACGATTCTCGTTACTATGGATTAAACTAATAAGGAAGCCATTCAATTTTACCATCAGCTTATGCTCTCCTATTGCTGTCTACTTCCTATGCGTATGGCAAATAGCAATGTTGAAACTTAGTGTCTTTGGTTTAGTTAAGCCAAGGCTGGAGACAAATGAACATATTGTGTTTGTATCTGAGGTTATATATATAAAATAAACGAGCAAATAAATTTGCAGACAAAATGTCTAGATCTGGCTGAATGGCTAGATGTTTGTATGGCTCCAACATTTATGCACTTGTATTACCATATTTTATAGTAAGGTCAAAATCATTTTAATCAAGATATGCAATTCCTTTGATTGCACCATTTCGGAAGCAAGGCATTTGCATGTGTGAATTTAATCTAAAAAATGATAAAACAATTAGCAATCCAAATACAGATCCATATATTTAAGTCACATTATTTGAAGGTTGTCCATTGAATAAACTACAGCCATATTTATAGCTCAAATTAAGTTCAGTTTCAGCCAAGAAGATTTCAAATATGGGTGAGTGAGGATTTGTTGCAGATTAAGGTATTGCTTTTGATGAAGAATATGGTTTTATAGAAGGAAAAAATGTTATGGTTGTATTTGGTGTTGCTGCAGTTAAAAAGATTTTCTAAATATTTCTACGTCATTTGAAGTTTCCTTTGTGGATAAAATTGTTTATAGTCCAGATTAAGTTCAAATGTAGCCAAGAAAATTCAAGCGTGGGTGAATAAGCATTTGCCAAAGATGAAGGCGTCAGTTGTTATGAAGACTGTGGTATTATAAAAAATTATAAAAAAAGGAAATGATTGCACATTGTTGCAGCAATTTAAACATCTGTTTAAATATTTCCACAGCATTGAAAATCTTAGATAGTTTAGAGTTTGTTAATTACTGATGTTTATTAATGTTTTGAGTATGAAAGGTAGAAGCAACGCAAGTTTGCAGTGCACTTATTCTCTTTCTTCTATATGAACCAGGTTGAGCTTCTGTCCAGGCTTCATCATTTTCATCTTGTTCCACTCATTGGGTATTGCATAGAGTTCCACCGTAAAGAACTTCAGAGGCTGTTGGTATATGAATATATGCCTAATGGTAATCTTCGGGAGCATTTGGATGGAACTATGGGTAAGGAACCTCTCAATTGGATAACGAGAGTCCGCATTGCACTTGGAGCAGCAAGAGGCCTGGAATATCTTCATGAAGCAGCTGTGCCCCGTGTTTTACATCGTGACTTTAAGTCTAGCAATATTCTGCTTGATGACAAATGGAGGGCCAAGGTGAGAGGCAACCATTTCAATCAAAATCATTTGGGAGATCACTGCAACTATTATTTTGTAGGTTAAATGCAGTAAAAACAAATGATTGATTAAATCCTGCAGTCATGTTTGAGCTGCCCGTGGTAGTGTTTATGTTATAGGCTGAACGAGATGAAATGGTATGAAAAGTTGACAATTATGATGATGGATTATTTTATGCAGCTTGCTGATTTTGGTATGGCAAAGACAGTCACACATAATGATCATAATGGTCCATCAAATTCACCAGCAAGAATGCTAGGTACATTTGGATATTTTGCCCCTGAATATGCAATGATGGGAAGAGCATCTTTGAAGTCTGATGTTTTCAGCTTTGGGGTAGTCCTTTTGGAGCTGATAAGTGGTAGACATCCGTTAAACATGTCTCTCCCAAAGGGACAACAAAGCCTTGTTATTTGGGTAAGATAGCTCTGACGACAAGTAAATTGTTTCTGTTAAAACTTTCACAATATATTCTACATTCTCTGGCGTCACTGTCTCATACTGTTCCAAGTCATTATTTCTCTATTAGAATCTCTATTTCAATTTGTCATTGCTAATTGTTTACAGGTATTTCTAGAAAATATCAAGAGCAATGACAAATACTTTCAGAAAATACCTGCAAGCCAATGCATCTCTATCAATTATATATTCAATATTGCCACTGAATTTCGGTTGCTGTAACTTGCATTCTGTATACACCTGTGCATGTTCTTGTTAGGCTTTTTTTTTTTTATATGCAGTGGAAGTCAACCTGGAAATCTACATCAAATTAAACTGTCTTAACTTTTAATACCTTCATTATGTTGATAATATCCATCCTTATTGCAGTTTCTGTTTGCTAGAGACTCCAATATCTTGCATCTATCTTCCAACCTCCCCATTTCATTGTAATATATATATATAAACAGTACCTGTTCGTTTGAGACATCAGTATCTTGCATCTATCTTCAAATATTCCCGTTCTGTTGAAAACTATTTCTATTCTTTCCCAAATTATCATACAGGGCTGTATTTGTACATGTAAAATCGTGCATACCCCAAGTTTCTGGGATGGGGGTACAGGTTTCTGGGATGGATTTTATTTTCCAAGGGCAGGGAATGGCAGTGGGGACAGCTATATAATAAATAGAGAAAATTTAAAATATATAGGAACATTTAAATATTTCTGTTAGAACATGGATAAAGTATGCTTATATACATTATAGAACCTTAACATGTAACGTTTGTGTTAAATAATTTTAATTGAGAGTTTACATGAGAGTGGAAGACACATTATCAAAATTCAGGCATTCATTTTATGGGCAGCCTGGGGATGGGTCAAATTATGCTGGAAATGCATCCCCGGGTAATACTGATATCCATACATAATGTCAACCAAGAAATAAAACTTTTGTGTAGATATTTTCATAGTAGCCAATGCAGCTGAAGATGATAAAGAAGAATTAATTTATGCAGCTTTAAAAAGATTGGAGGAAATCTGTAATGTCTGCCTGATAGAGGACATAGTGATGTAAAGAAGGTAGTAACAAAACACTGACAATGAATTTGTATTTCACTACAGAAAAAATCAATTTAGAACTTAGATGTTCGAAGTATGAGATCTGGATAGAGCAACTCACAAGATGTAAGTTGGAAGACACCTCAAGCAATGTTGGTTTTGAGGATGTTGAATCCCTCTCCGGAGGACATAGTGTCTATTTGAGTCAGATTTGGTTACATTGTTACATAGGTTACCTTGTAATTGAAGGCAAGCCATAAAATAATGAAAATAGAACCTTCCATAAAAAATTTGGGAACTCACAAATTCTGGAAGCTCAGAGATCCATATGAATTGCCAAAAGATGCAACCAAACTTAGACAAGGATACACCAGTAGTGAAGGTTAACTTTTTCGTTTTCTTGTCAAGGTTGCACTGCACATCCATTTGGTGCATGGTTTACAGGAAAGGCAGCATGACTCATTTGCCTCTTCAAATAAGATATTCATTTAACTAACCTTACATTTCTGTAAGGTTTAAACCTTGGCTCCTCTTGAGCCAATGGGCAAGGCTTGACCATCACACCACTGCCATAAAGGTTGGGGATTGTAATTTCTTAGTAGCAATTTAAAATTTATTCAAGTTGCTCAAGGAGTTAATAGTTATCTCTATTTTCTTGTTTATTAGAAAACCATCAGGCTCCTAAGGATCCCTATAGTCACATTTCTGTTATGAGCATTCTTGGAATGTGATTGAAAATATGACATGTAAATAAGGACTACTTAGGTGCAATATGGCTAGAAAGGTACATATTAACCTGCAACCATGGTGTGTGGATTGAGGAATTGTATAACAGTAATGGCTGCATTGATTACTTTAGATATTGTTATATCCTTCATGCTTCCCTAATAATGTTGGATGTAATTTGTGATTTTGATATATGTCATTTCTCGTTATGCCTTGTTCTCATAATGTCTGTATACATACATCAATATAGAAAATGCCTTAAAATTTCATTTCGCTGTTCCTTAAAATAAATTTGTAGTAGCTTTAATCTAGAAATAAATACATACCTAAGTGCACAGGAGAGTGGTCTCAATATGTAGTGTCGAAATTGCAAATTCCCATGGTTTGATCTCCTTTATGCTCGAATTCGCAGTGTAGTTTTTGATGTTTGGTGTGTTATTGCACATTTTAGTATGATAATGGATCATCAACATTAGTCACTTCAATGATTATGAATCGCCAATTGCCAATCATGGTGCAGGCTAGTCCTCTTTTAGAAGACGAGAATAAAGTGCTCAGTGAAATTGTAGATTCAACCTTAAAGAATGTATTTCCAGTGGAAGGCATGCTCAAAATGGCTCAGCTAGCAAGGGCATGTTTGCAAATGGATTCAGAGGCAAGACCTACAATGACTGCAGCCGTGCATGTTCTTGCTACATTAATTCCAGAAAATGCAAGGAAGAGTGTGTCAATGCCGAAGAATAGTGCACAGGTAATGATCATTGACATTTTCCAGGTTGAGTTCTTAACTCTTATACAGTGAGCTATCATAAATGGGAAGGCATCTTGGAACATTTATTGATAGTACATTTATGTATCAATGATGTTTTGCACCTAATTTTCTCATTGCCTTCACAGCAAATCTTAAATCTCTATATATGCACTTTTGTTGGATACAACATGTTTAAAGTAAACAATGAGAAAGTAGCATAGCTTGTGGAATTCTAATAATTTGTTTTCTGTTTCTGTATGACATGCATTGTCTTTACTATGTGTTCAGTTGTTTTTTTAAGGTCAACGCATGACGTAAAAGAAATAATTAAAAAAAGGAAGTACAAAAAGCTGAAAATATTGCCCAGGTTAGGTGCTGCAAAACCCACCTAATTTTGCCTGGATATGTGCTGTAGGTGTACCCGGATTTACCCAGGTGGGCTTTGCAGCACCTTGTCCACACCAATAGGGGACCAGGACCTGTGCCTGGACTTGGTGTGGACCAGACTTCGATCTGGGCTGAAAGCCCAACAAGTCAGTACTCTAGCTAGGGACCTATTTATAAAGTGTAGTGGCTTCATGCAAGTCACTCATCTCTTTCTAGAAAATGATTCCTCTCATTGTCTATCCTCAAATGTCAGGTTTCAAGAACACATTGTTGTATTGTAAACACATGCTCCATTGCAAATGGGGACACCCACTCTTTTTTTCACTTAGGAGCTAAGCGTCCTTAAATTGGCAACATTTTCATCAGGTTCTTTTGTGTCCTAGCAGTTGGGGAATGGGTGAGCAAAGACAGGAGGTCCTAGGTTGAGATTTGGAGTGAAGAAATTTTCTAAGGATTGAGTCTCATTTACAAAATCCAAGTTTGAGAAATACGTGTCTAGGGCAAGTTCCCATCTTGGAATCCTTGATAGGGCCGATTTTCTGCTAGGAATTGAGTGAAGTTTCTGCTGATCTCAAAATTTCAGTCAAGATCAAATTTCCCATTCAAGGATCTTTGTGAAAGGTAAGATGTCAGTGTAAAATGTTGAATAAGGCAGGGAAAAGGTGATAAGGCCTTAATTCAAGTTTAAAATGAAAAGATCTATTGATGTTTGGTAGCTTCAATCGGATAAACCTATGAATATATATAATTATATATGAGATATAAGTTTATTATTACATGAGAAAAATTAATATAATAATGATATATATATATATATATATATATATATATATATATGTATGTATGTATGTATGTATGTATGTATGTATGTATGTATGTATATATAATTATAATTATATTAATCACATTATTATGATAGACACTCATGAAGGGACATGTCTATTCTTGGCTCATTTTTCAAATATAAATAAAAGAGGTCACTGCCATTTGAAACACATACGTTACAGGCAATGCAATTACATCTGCAAGCGATCCTTAGAAACTTAACATGGTATCGGAGCGCGGTTGCAGATGTAAAGAAGTTTGAGAGATCTATATTTCAGTAGTCAATCTCAACAATTTGTCTAAATGAGAATGAATCAACGTAGAAGGAGGGTGTGTGCCTGTACTGCGAAGTTACTCTACACAAGCTAGTTTATGCGCAGGATTGCCTCCAAGTTTGGTTGTTGGATGTCTATACTTCTAGCAGGATGAATTGCTCGGCTATTGTGATCGTATCGGATCAACACCAGAATCCTGTGCTCGGAACTGATAGTGCTTAAGACAATGGCCACTAAGATGAAAGGGTCGGATCAGAGTAGTGTGATGCCATTGAGATCCTATTGTCTTCTTCGCACACCTAGGTAAGGCTTGTTGAGGATTTTTTGATCAGGCCAAATCAGATCAGACATGGATGAACTTGGATCACGCAATTATTGTGTGACAATATCGATCTGAGAAAATGTGCAGTTGGGAGCAAGCTCGATGATCAATCTATGCAAACAAAGAGATGTAATCACTGAAAAGGGCACGAAAACTTATAAAAGTAATATGCAAGAAATAAGGGAATGTAGATAAAAAAGAAGTCCCACTAGCATTGATGGGTGTCATGTGCTATAACTTAATTTGCATGCGTTAGTCACATTAATCCCATGTTATAATCACCAATGGTGAAGCTCGGGTCAATAATAAGGGTTCAATATAGGGGCTTTCATATCAAGTTTTCAATTACACCAAAGGAGTAGCGATAATTTTTTTAGATGTTTATGACCAAGTTGAAAGAGACGGTTTAGATGTTTTAGATAACAAAAGGATAAGTCGATGAGACCTTGTGATGTTCTATAGATGGGCATTTGTTTGGTTGCAATTTTGCGGTGATTAGTTTGACACAACTCTTATGTTTTTGTAGTATGTGTTACATAGACAACTCTAATAGTTTTTCTAAAAATTGTCTTAAATCATATTTTGTGTTATTGAACATTGGAGAGCACTCGGGCCGTGACCGTGTGACATAGACCTTGATTGCCAAACATTTTCAAACTTAAATTGGACTATTGGTTCAACCTCTTTCGATTGGGACAAAATAAAGAAATTATTTGCAAGGAAATGTTTGGCTTCAACACCAAACAAAATTTGCCTGGAGCATAGTTATATATTCAAAACCAACTAAGAACAATTTCAGTCCACTATTTTTATGGCTTGACATCCTCTGTTAAATGGCAATGTCAGACTTACTCTATTATTCATGCCACCCAGGGGTGATTAGACCCTATCCCTTAAATTATTGTTTCACTAGTTCGGGTTTTGATTCTATCGTATTGCTTACTATTCCAATCACCTGTCACTCCCAGCTCCTCTTACAATTGTCTGGAGATTGAAATTGGCAGATAGGAGATGCATGCAAACAAAATGAATTAGAGGAAGGATGACAAGCATTTGATGGAATTGTAATGATTGCAGAGATGTATAAAACTGAGCATCCATGACAACCTAGGAAAATAGTAAAGTGCTAGACTAAATGCCTTAACAATAATGTGCTTAAGGAAGTCTTGTTTGACAAATTGCTTCAAAGAAATGAGATCTTAAGGCACGATAGCTAGTTTTGCAGATTGACACTCAAGCTTTCAATGAATATAAAGATCATATATTTATGGTTGATTTGAGTGATAGAAATTGCTATAGATGCTAATCGAATGGGAATAGACATATTCTACTACTATTGATAATCTCAATGGGTGTTTGGACATTTAATTGGAAGGAAGGAGAAAACTAGAGCTTGGAAGAGGACTAATATTTAAAAAAGAAAGAAGTAGATTGTAAGGACGTTAATGAGCATCTTGAGATAAGTATTTATTATTCTTCAATATTACATTTATCTACTAAGTGCAGCCTCTCTCTTATTTGTATTTATTTAATTACTATAAGAGCTATTTTGAATTAATCTTTTTCGAGAATGTTCTTACAAGAAAAGGAGCGAGATTGAGATTTAGAGGGAGCTTGACATTTCATTAGAAGGCAACCTTGAAAGAGAGGGAGTAGATAGAGGATATGGTTCAGTCAACCTTCAATGATCTTGATTGTATTGATTCAGAGGGAGTAGATCATATTGAGATGGATTCTCCAGTGATCAATAAATTGTAGCAGTCAAGTGGATTGTGATTCATGAATATACTTCATGATTATTTGGGCCTAACCCTTGTGTACATCATGAAGAAGTGACGACTTCCAAATGATTGTCACTTGTATTTGCAGAAGTTAGTGAAAGGTGATGATCTTACAACAACTTAATTTTCTATTATGATGGATATCTTACGATGTCTATGTAGATCATGATAAATTATACTTTGCATGGTGGATGTTAATATGGTATGCATTATGAGAATGTGTGTGCACATACCTTATAAACATTTTTTGAGTACAGGGTGAATGTTATGCAAATTGATGTTCAAGAGGCCATTACATGGAGTACTTGGTGAATATCTTGCATCTCAACATCCTGAAGGCCATTACTGAAAGAGTATTTGGTGAATATCATATGTTGATATTTTAGAAGGCCAATACTCATCCTATCAGATGTAATATCAAACCTTATTGAGTACATGGTGAATATCATATGTTGATATTTTGGAGGCCGATACTCATGATATCAAATGTGTTATCAAAATGGTAGATATCTCCTGATCAAAGATATGCATAAACTTTTGCATTCCTAATATTACAAATGGTGTGGTATATGTCTTGTGTTTATCCTCCCTAGCTAAAAGGGAGTGTTGATGTTTGGTAGCTTTAGCCAGATAAACCTATGAATATATATAATTATATGAAATATTATTTATATATATTTATCATATATAATTTATATATACTTATTATATTTGAGATATAAGTTTATTATTAAATGGGAGAAATTAATATAATAATGATATATATATATATATATATATATATATATATATATATTGCATTATAATGAATAGACGTATCCCATGAAGGGACATGTCTATCCTTGGTTCATTTTTCAGATATAAATAAAAGAGGTCGCTGCCATTTGGAACGCACATACCCTACATGCAATGCAATTACATCTGCAAGCGATTCTTAGAAACCTAACAAGGTCTTTGTGATTCTATGGATTCCTAAATAAAAATAAGAAATTCTTGTTTGAGGTTGGGGAGTTCAAGGTCTGATCGAACAGATCCCTAAAACATGCTAAAATCCAATCTCAAAATCATTACACAAAGGGAATTTCCACCCAGCAGAACAAAAGTTGTCACTAGGACTTGCTAAATCCTGCCTTGAAAAATTCTCAACAACTTATCATTTCCCCCCATCTAGAGTCACAGAGTCCTTAAGATGTGTAAAACCAACCAAAGAACCCATGAGATTCTCAAATTTACGTGCTAGAGGAGGAATTGATTGCAATGTAAAATCAAGAAATGTGAGAAGTTCAAGGTTGAGTGAAAGGGAAATTCTTGTGCAAAAGGAAGAATTTCTTGTTTGAAAGATAATCTCAAAATCAAATTGAGAAAATCAAAAGGAAAAAAATCAAAGTGAAAGTGGAAAGTCCTTGGCCAAGTAGAATTTCCAGCCAGAAAAGTGCAAAATCCTTAACATCGTTGAAATTCCGCTTGAAATCCCCAAGAACATAGAATTTCCACCTGAGGGAGTTTGAAAATCTATAAACAATTGAGGATTCTGCTCACATGGAGGGAAATCCTTATACGCAGAATTTGTGCCCGACATTGGTGAATTTTCCTTAGAGAAATCTAAAATGTGTTCAGCTTGTGGGTGTCCTTAAACACCTCTCCAATGTGCTCAACAACTGAGGAATTAAACTAGACTTGTCTAATTTCTGCTCAGCAATTGCATTGTCTCATTTGCACTCTCCTAATAAGGATCAATCCTCACACTTGTCTAATTTTCGCCCTCCTAATTGGGAAAATCCTCGCACTTAAATGGAAATTGCACCCAAACTTATCCTTAGACATGTCTCAAATGCCCCCAAGTAATGAAAATCCTTACAAGTCATGAAATTGTGCCCTTGAATTATCTTGGCCATTGATTTCAAATCAACCTAGGCCCTTCATTGTAATTGAAAGGTCTACAAAAGCCTTGGCCTTTAATTCAAAAGGGATTAGAAGACTAGTCATTACCAAGTAGTAGTAGAAGGGGGAGATCAGAGATTGTTGCCAAGATTACATTGAAGGTAATAGACAATGCTCATTGAAGATATGGTGAATCCTTGTTGTTGTTCTAAAGTTTTAGTTAAAGTTCACTTATTATAAAGGAGAATTGTTGAGATATATGTTGAATTCCTTGGTTCATAGTCAAACTTGATACCATTTGTTAATTGCAAATTGCAATGTATGGTTATTTTGAACACCTCAATCACAAATTTGATTGTTAATGTTCATTTAGATGGCACCGTTATTGGGTATTTAGATGAATGTTTACATTGTACAATATGAATATCCTTCATTACCTTTGTAGATTGGGTCATGTTTTGTGTAGCTTTTTTTGCATGAGAAAGAAAACCTTGGTTTAAGGAATTCTAATACCCAAGCATCATCCATTCTAATCATTGTCCTTAGGAATAGCTTAGACCCTTTAAGCCCTTACCTTTTTTTCCATTATATTAAATTCAAGCCAGTTTAGTTCGAGTTCTAGTTGCTTTGTGCAAGATCATTTATGCTTTGAAGGAAAAGAACTGGTTAGGTCTAGGAACAATTACATAAGGCCCCTTTGTGAAAATCAGAAAGTCACAAGTATGCATTGTAAACCTTGAGGTTGCTTCATTTGATTACATATTTGTTACAATGTTTCGCTTTTGAAGTTTCCTTGTTCGAGAGAGGATAGGATACTTATCACTTCTGCATGTTGGAGTTGTCACAAAACGCCAGGTTTCAAGAAATCAGAATATTTGTTCAATTCGATGATCTACTCCCCTTGCGCTTTATCATTATGTAATTTATGGTTTGGTTTCCTATCAGTTGAGGCAAAATGTGTCCATCTCCTGAATGGTGCATTGTTATTAAGCCAAATTCATGTTTGATGATGGATTTCTAGAATTGTTGATCGTGGAATCAGCTGTTTCTGCCTTCCCAGAAAGTAGGTGGTTAAATGCTTCAGATGGAAGCACGTACACTTAGTCTTTTGCAAATTAATTTCTTTGATTCTATTTAGTTTTTCAAATTTCTTGCAACAATCTATTTCGAATGCACACATTAAATCTGCTCAGCATTATTGCCTAGAAGACCAGAAAACCAGGGATATTTTCACATTTGAATGTGATTTATACCTCATAAAATCATCTTATTTAGGCATTTTTCATGTATGTTTTCTGTTGAGTCTTGTCTATTAAATTTCTCAAGGAACTCTTTAATAAGAAAATCTGAAATAGACAAGAAGGCCTTGTTACCAGACTAAGAAAAATCATTTTGATTTTGATTTAAAAGAATTGAGATCTCCCATGTAAGGTTCCTATTAGGAAATGAAGATACATCTGTTTGCATTTAATTCATATATTGGCCTTGGCATCATGTTCCCGTGTTTTACTCCTGGTGCTTAGAAGACTACTCTAGATGGATTATGTTTCAATTTTATCCATAGTTGTGTTTGTATTTTGAAACAAACATATTTTCTTGTTAACATGGAAACATTAAATGATCTAGATTACCTTGAAATTTCCTCTGTAATTGCAGATTCCCTTAGCCCTGCCATGGTATCCTGATTGCAGTGACTATAACTTTAGTCGGGAAGAAGATCTTGATTTGGATGAGAGCTCAGTTCCATCAGAAAACATAAATACACCATCTGTAATGACTGGCTCTTCCTTTGATCCTGAGCTTGAGAGAATTTTATCCCAAAAATGGGCAGCAGGGAACACCTTACTTTTGGGGCTAGAGGAAATGCTGTCCTTGCAAGAAGAAGTAAAGCAGGGTATTGTAAAGGGTCCATCTCCTGTGACAGCTGGCGACTACTTGAAAAGCCTCACTTCATTGACAGCAGATAATCCAGTTCGCAGATCATCCGAGGAAGAATTACTGGACCTTACAGAACCTCGTATGGAATCATTCTGGCACCCTAATGTGAATTCACTTGATTTGGATAGAGAAAGACATTAGAGATGTCCATTGGAGAAATGTCTTAAGCTATAGTTGCAAGGATATATTGCACTCCTACAGAACGGATATGAAGAAAATTATTCGTCACTCAGCTAGAAGATGCTGTTATTTTGTTTATATGTGCCCATCAAATTACATCAATTCTGGCAAATCTAATACTCCCTTTTACTAAAATAGTAACTTGTGAAAGTACCTACCTTTGTATTGGAAACTTCTTAATGTTCATAGTCTACACTTGTATATTATGCCATGCAGAGGCAATAGAGCTGGATATGCGAATAGGGCAGTGAAGTATGCTTAGTATTTGGAAGAGGAAGAGATGTCTGTTAGTTTCATAGTGTAATTTATATTAATCTTTCTCTGGACTACAATGGGACGCAAGGGAATATGCTGTATGAATTTTAGTGAAGTATGAATATCCATTGCTATATAGAGCAGGCATACAATTCAAGCTGCCTCTATATCAAGAAGAAGAGCTCTCAGCTCATTGCTGCCATTTATTGTAAGATGTGTATGGATTTGCTTTCTGAGTGGCATCCAATACATGCAATTTTTTTGTTTATATTAATTTATACATATATTGTTTATTGTTTATTTTAAAATTTAAATTTAGCCTTTAGACATATCATGTGTATTTGCCATTTGGGCATTACTTTAGAGTGTGACTGACTTTTGTCAAAAAGATCTTTCACATAGTGGTCTAATGTTCTTGCAGCAATATATGTCTACTGAATTGGAGCGTAAATTAGTATGCTCGAGTCTAAACTGGAATGCTGGAGTTTAAGATTTATTGTCTTAATGTGTGAAAGGCGAGTTAAGGTATTTGTTTGGAGGAATTCAAACTACCAGAGACAAAAGTGTTTAGACCATGCAAGTAATCTATGTAACTTACAAAAAACAAGTAAAATTATCGTATGTATCTTAGTCAAAATTTGCTAAATGCCAATTAATTAGATTTAAACAAGTAATTACTTTTCTTACCATGTATAGTGCAGGGTGATTTTTCAAGTTGGGATCTTATTCATTTAGGGACTCAAGAAAGGATATATAGGTTGCTAAGAGATAGGTTTCCCCATCCATGTGGGGATAATAAAGGGATTATTCCCTCCACGAGCATATATGAGGGCATCGCAATGGAGAACTACAAAGCACAGAAGGCACACCATTAAGCTATATTAGTACATGTGGACGTCAATAGTACAACAAACGTGCGAGCTTCAACTCGAAAGATTGAAAATGTATTGACAAAAGCTTTTGAAAAGCTACCATACAAAAGATTAAGTTCGATATTTCTCTAAGTAGAATATGCAACAATACTCACCTTGCCATGCCACCAACTGGACGTAGCAGTATTTAAACTAATAAAAATGCATAGGCGGACTGCTGGAAAATTGGCTTATTTCCATCGAAATTAAACATATTTAGTGGCTACCAATTTAGAAAGAGAATTGTAGATTGCAACCTTTTTTATCAATGCGACCTAAATTGACACCGAACTCATAGGATCTCTCTACAAGAAGGGCTGTGAAAATCCTTTAGCCTCAAATTTTAACAGTTTTAAATTAATAGGGTTTTGTTCCTAAGTTGATCCCCTTTTTGGCACATTTCTTGATTTGTTGTTAAATTCTAAATTTGGATTTGAATTGTACCTAGGGATGACAACTTATAATGTTTCGCACCAAGAGAATGTCACTTACAAATCATTCTCATATATAGAAATAACCATTGACTTATAATACATGTAACGTTGTGGTTCCATAGAGGGGGGCTTTCTTAAAAGGTCATTGTTGGGAATTTTTTAGGAGTGTTTAAAGCTTGTGTGATCCCATGAATTTATATAGTGTAGTGTAAAAATTAAAAATGTTAAAAACTAATAATTAAAAACTTTGTTGTCTTTCAATCTTTTATTGTTTGGTGGGGAAAATGAGTAGATTGTTGACATGTAGAAATTTTCGCCAAGTTGGTGGGGCTATTTCCAGCCCCACCACATTTTCACATGCTCAAATTAAGAGGGCTAAAAATAAGGGCTCCTATTTTGGAGGAAAAGATTCTAAATAATCCTTTGGCCTCCCAAAAAAAATCCTAATGGGACCTTTCTTTCCTAAAAAATAGAGTCAAAGTCTCCTTCATGGGACCCCTACCTAAGCCTTAATTCCTTACTTTTCTCTCGATCAATAACCCTAAGTCATATCATAGAATTACAATGACCAGAGCACATAAATAGTTTACTAGTGGGTTCCTTCAAGGTCTCTACTTAAGTTGAGACCCTCCCAACTTCTGACAAATTACTTCACTGCTCCCATCACAAACCCCCCTTTAGTTGTATTAGAGAGTGACTAAGAAATTGACATAGTATATATGAATATGTTTAATATACTAAATATAAAGATACATGTAATGACATGCAAATAGGTAATCCACAAAGCATACCAAATTTGTCATTTGATCGATCTCCTATAGATTGTATGAATCCCTTCTTACCTTCCTACTAACAACATAATGAGATGATTAATTTATTGTGTCAAGGGTGTGTGAAAGTTTGTAAGTGAACTCCCTCAAGCTTTACCCCCTTCTTGGGACCCATCCATCTTATGATTGAAACTATGTTGTCTTTCCCTTCACACATTGCATGTCTTACATGAGCATTAAAAAGAGATAAGGATCATACTAATTTATGGTTTGATTCTTAGACCTAAGAATATAGTGTTAGTCCTTAAGCATTTGTCTATATATATATATAGACTTTCAAGTTTTGTCATTGATGCTAACATATGTTTCAATTATGTGTTAATTGTTTAAGACAAACAATGATTATGGATGTTATAGGTAGTTGGATAGAGCAATGTAGATAAAGCATGTCACTTTAGAGTATGCAAGATTGGTTGTATCATGTCAAGTGAGTATAGACCTTATGTCTAAGGTCAAATGGTCTAATGTGTTGCTTTGTGAGTTACAATGGTTTTGGTGAAGATTGGTTGTAGGTTACTAATAAAGAAATACCAGAGATAGTTATTGTGTTTTGAGTATAAGTTGGTTGTGACTTGGAGTCTTGGTATGCAAACATCATGCATGATAGAGGACTTGGCTTAGATTATATTGTGGGATTAATGACTTGATTTAGCCATATTGTGGCTAATGCTAGCATGTAACAATTGCATATTTACTCTTGGGAGTCGATTAAGTGGTGTAGCATGTGATATAGATTGATGAGCATTGATTGAGGATCGTGACACATATTTTAATGATTATAATTGTTATACACTTGTATTAGGTAACATGTGTACCTTAGCTTTAGTGGTTGTAATTATTTGTGCATTAGGGAAGTCCTAACAAGCCAACGCAATTGCTTTTTGTAGCTTGTATAAAGAAAAGTGGTTCATTTGTTGTAATTTATGGAATAAGTTTGATGACATGCGAATTTTGGAAATCAAAGAAAAGTTGAAGATTGATTAGATGCTTTGATAGAGGTATGAGTGGAATCTATAATTATCCATTATGCACTTCAATAATAACTATTAAGGCAATTGAGTTGTAATCAGTCAATTCATGTAAGATAGATTTAACCTTCTTTTAGACAACGAGTCTTTGAAGGTGACTTTAACATTCACCCTTCGAGAAGTGAGCTCATGCAGTGAGCCTTTTGTTCTCATCAACTCCTAACAGAGTTGATGGACTTTTTAATAGGGGTTTTTTTCCTTTAATATGGACTTGTCCTTTAATAGAGAGTGATGTACTAGGTGTATTGTATCGTCTCCTAATTGGGTGAAGTCTCATAAAAGGGACATTATTATACTAATGTGTGATCTTGTGGCTATCATCCCCATGAAGGTTTTTTACTTAATAGGGTTTCCCTTGAGAACAAAAATCTTGTATCTTATGGTGTGTTTATATCTTGTTCATCTTGTTTTCTACTTCTATTTCTTTCATTGGTGATTTGGTTAAAAAGTATAAAGTTAATAAATATAGCACACAAGTCATTCATCCCTCCTCTCAATTGTGTGGATTGTTATTCCTAACTATTTCTTGTGGTCCTTTTGGAGATGAAGGCTTAACTACTTGAGGAGATCTAGAATGAGAAGTTACAAGAAATACAATCCACAATTTGACCATGTGAACTATGACAACTCGAAGAACAAGATAGTGAATCATTTGATTTGCTTAGGGATTGAAAAGCAGCTAAGTACAAACAACAAGGAAGATATCAATACCCACCTAGATCCAATGACTATTTCATCTTTGTGAGCATCATCTAGATCCGATGAGTGCTAAGTATTCTATATATATTCTCATGAGAGATGGATTCGAGTGGATCACTACTCGTGAAATATGAGTCAATGGGTTTGACTAAAAACCTACACAGTTAATTCCTAATAGAAATATCACAATTTGACTTGCTATGGAAAATATCTCATACTTAACAAGGAAGATATTGAAACATTAGATGAACTGGAATCTATTACGAAGGCTAAAAGGATTAAATTTTCATGTAATATGGTTGCTAGAGAAACATCAAAGCACTTTTAGAGACAGTTTACAGAGGTTAAGAAGCTTGATTCTCCACATGAGATCTACGAAAAGTTGGAAGCACTATATGAAGGAGATAAATACATCAGCAAACCAAGTTATAGAGTTTGAAAGAGAAGCTATAAAGCATGAAGATGCGAGTAGATAAGACCATCAGACCATGTGTTCAAAGAATAATAAAGATTGTTACTAGCATCAAGAATTCAAGAGTCTTTACTAAAAATGAAATCATTGCAAATATCTTGAGATCCTTGACACCAACATATGATAACAAGGTGTTGGCGATAGAGGAGATTCTACTGCTCACAAAGGGATTTGCAAGGGAGACTTTGATTGGTAAGTTATTTGCATTTGAAACTTATAGATTAAAAGATGCTTTACATAAAGTTGAATCTGCATTTAAGGTTGCTATTCATAAGGATAAGAAGGTGCTCATGAATAATACAAGTTCTAGTGGAAGCGGAAAACATGTACATCTTGGATAATATGCTAAAGAATGGGTAGAGATAGAGAATGAAGAAAGGAAATGAGAGGAACTTGAAGCATTGGTCACCAAATGAGAATCCATAGGTAAAGGGAATATGAAGGAAAGTTACCTTTGATATGTTTTTTCATGTTCTAAGATAGGTCATTTTGCATTTAGATGTTCTACTAGAGTTTTAAAGTATAAGCCTAAGCTTTATAAGTCAAAATGTCATAGGGAATGCTAGTATGCTAGTGAAGATGGCTCTGATAATGAGTCTAAGAAGAGTGAGGATGAGATTCATTTTATTTCTATCAAATATGAAAATCTCATTAATGAAGAGAGAACTTTGGTTTCACAAGTGTAAAGGAAATCAAAATGGACTATTGATAGTGGATGTTCTTATTGTTAGCATGAATGTTCATGGTATTCCTTTGGGGGAGTATCCTAAGCATTGCTAGAGCATATGGGAGATTGTTATCATGATTTGCATGTTGCATTCACGGCTGTGTTTTTCATTGATGTCAACATAGTAGTAATTTTGTGAAGACTAGCAAATTAGCACACAGAGAACGAGGTCGTACGGATAGAGAATTGATGATCAGGTCAAGCATGGTTAAGGACGACTCAAGGAATTGTTTTGAGGACATGGTATAAAGGAAGGATATTTTCCTTGTTTGGAACTATGGATGTGAATGCATGAAGTACAAAGTGTGCGAATAAGAGTAGAGTATTTGAAAATGCGAGTAAGTGATCCAAGGGATTATTGGATGCAAAATTAGTGATTTGGTATCGAGATAAGAAGAAGAAGCAATCTGGTTGACAAGACATAGGAAGAGGAATTACAAGTACAGTTCATTTCTATAATTCTATAAGGAATAATATGAAGATTAGTTGGATGGTGAGTTCGATGATCTTGCCCCTGAAGCTATTTGGACAGTGGGTCCATCTACCATCTACAACTCCTAACAAGGTTGGAATCTCCTAAAAGGGATTCAAAGTCTTCTAACAAGGACTGATATGTACTAAATGTATTTCATTGACTCTTAGTAGGGTCCATCCTCTAACATGGAATATTTATATTAGTACATCATTTTGTGGGTACCGTCCCCATCGGAGTTTTTCCTCTGAACAAGTGTTTACCCAGTTAACGTATCTGGTGTTATTGTGTACGAGTGTCTTGTTATGGTTGTTGATTAATAAAGTTGATAATTATTATAATATTTAAATAATTGATTCACCCCACCCCTCCCCCCCACTCTCAGGTTTATTGGTGGACTTTACTTTCTAACACTGTTCATATGACATGTGATAAAGACATTTGTGCAATTTAACAAGTATGATGGTGGTGTTGTTAGATTTGAGACATACCCCTTATTTTTTAAAGGAAGAGGATGTATAATTCTTTATGGTAAAATTAATACTGGTGATATATTATTTGTTGATGGACTAAAGCATCATTTATTGAGTGAAGGGCAATTTGTTGACAAGGGCAGGGATAACTTTAGTGGCGAATATTCACCAAATGGTGAATTTCACTCATTGGGGACCCTTAATTTGGCAAAAACAATTACACTTTCGGGGTGTCCATGTCACCCACACTTTATGAAAATTGGGACCCATGCTTAGATCAATCGCCAATAATGATCAATACATAATTATTTTTTATTTTGGGGCTGACTTCGCCAATGAAATCTAATATTTATGCATGGTAAATTAAATATTTTTGCCTACAATTTTTTAGGCTTGTCTTATTTGATGGTCACATTTGCCAAAATGTGGTAAATCTTTAAGTTAGGTTATATGTTAAGTACATACACTTGACACGTGTCTCTATTTCGAAGACCTTCCAAGTAAGTTTTATCATTTTAATCTTTGGCCCGAAGTTAATTTGAGTGTGGACAAGTGTCATTATTTTAGAGACTTTCTCTAAAACTTGTTGTCCTTTAACATTTTGGCCCGAAATAGGATTTATACCATTTGTTTATGATCAGCTAATGATTATTATAATGGGTTACTATGTTTTAGATGATATAAAATTATGGTTTCTAGGTATTCGTACTTTTGGTCACAAGTTTCTTCATTAATTAAATATTCTCTAGGGTTTTACAGAATTTCCATACGACGAAAAAAAATCGCTAATGAAATTTATTTATTTTCATAAATTGAAAAAAGACTACCAAAGCATATTAGTTTTTTTCCCCTAAAATAATGTTGGATTCACAAAGGTTTTATACTTTTTTTCAAATGGGGGTTTCTTAAAGTTATCCTTGGACAAGGGCTATAATTTGTAATTCAAGGATGGTAAATGTGTAATCAAAGATCAATAAGGTAATATGATCACATCAGGTACTAAGACAAGAGATATTATGTTCCAATTGAACCCATCATATGTGCAATATTTTATTACAAAGATAGATGACAACTAATTATGGCATAAGAGGTTTTTTGTTGATGTTTGGTAGCTTTAGTTGGATAAACCCGTGAGACTAAATTGAATATATATGTATGTGTGTGCATGTGCGTGTGTGTAGTTAAATAATTAATTGTTATATTAATTATATGATATTGAATAGACATGTCCCACCAAGGGACATGTCTCTCCATGTCTCATCCATAATATAAATAAGAGAGAGATTGTTGCCTTTCAAAAACATCTATAAGAAGTACTATTACATTTGCAATGATCCTCCTACTTTAACATGGTATGAGAGAAGGGTTCCTTTAGTATTACAAGCCAAAAGGTAGATTTGAAGAATAGAATTCAGGAGGAAATGAAAGAACATTCTATGGAGGATTCAATATATGCAAAGATGGGAGGATGGGTCTTTCTTTGATGTAGAATGTTTCTTCTAAATGTACCCAAAGTAGTTAGAGTTTATCCCAAAAAATTGATAACATGACAACACAACCATCATTTACAATAAGGATATTTTTTTTCGTTGGAATCCATATCGTGGGGAGCAGAATCAAAAATTGTTGAGTCAAATGGTCGAAGGAAAGAATGAGAAAATCCATTTTTGGAGTTGTTGGAGTCTATATGAGTTGTCATATGAAAGACGTCTATTCATTCAGGAAAACTTGATTTTCTATTCTTTTTATCTATAGTTTCATGACCATCTTCTAGGACACAAACTCTTGTAATAAATCACTTTTGTACGAGACCCCCAAAGTCTGTGTGGACCATTTCAGCAGTTATGGGTCTGAAAGTAACATCCATACTGTACATGTAGTTCAAACTTAAAGTCAAGAATATTGTCATAGAGATTTTGTGTGTACATAACCATTGCTAATTAAGGTATGTGTTGGTAAAAATCCTAATTCAGAAGAAAAATGTATATCACCAACCACGCTAAAGAAATAAAACCCTCTCAATGATGACACCATGAGGGCCCTTTCCACTATGAGATAGTCAATACAATTGAAATATATATAATTTTGAGACTATATATTTGATGTCGGGAAGTGGTCATAACAAAAAAGTTGGTAGTTGATGATATCATTTTATCCAAACATCCTACCCATGCTCATCTTGTTGTATACCTTCTAATGCATACATCTAACAAAAGACAATCAAAGGTAGAATCGTACAGAAGATTGAAGACATCGAAGATGAAAGGATTTTGGACACACATTGGAACCGATTAAAAAGTAAAAGGGAAGTATGTGAATTCGAGTCATTCACAGATAATAATACAATCTACTTTTAAGGTAACAATTTTTATATAGCAAATACATGGATTGAGTGCAGTATTAGTTGCAAAGGAAGTTAGATAAATAAGAACGAACAAATACCATTTGCAAATAATGTCAAGTAGACAAAGAGCGACACATGCTCAACTTACATTGAAGTGAGGGAAAAGGGAGATTTGATATTAGATTCATAGGGAGTCTTACACTTCATTAAAGGCAACATTGGATGAGGAGGGCATAATAGTAATATTCAAAGGGATATTGAAAATCCATTTGTGTGAATGCATGATTTTTATGGCCCTGCCCTTTGTGTACATCATGAGGAAGTGACAACTTCCAAATGATTATCACTTGTAAAATTTATTGAAAGGTTGTGATCTTGCAATAACTTTGTCTTCTATTATGGTGGACATCTTATGATGTCTGAGACAGATCATGATAGATGATAACTTACATGGTGGATTAAGTCCCTTAAATAGACCATGGCGTTCTATTGTGATAGATATATTATGATGGCTGAAACAGATCATGAGATGATAAATTGCATGGTAGATTAAGTTCCTTAAATAGACCATGGTCTTATATTGTGATAGGTATCTTATGATGTCTAAAATAAATCATGATAGATGATAACTTGCATGGTGAATTAAGTTCCTTAAACAAACCATGAATGTTACTATGGTAACATACTGTATGAACATTTTTTGATTACTTGGTGAATATCATGCAACTTGATGTTCAAGAGGCCAATGCTCAACAGTGCTTGGTGAATATCATGTGACTTAATGTTCAGGAGGTCATCACTCGAGTACTTGGTGAATATCTTGCAACTTGACATTAAAGAGGCCATTACTCAAAGAGTACTTGGTGAATGTTATATGACTTGACATTTAGGAGGCCATTACTCTTGATATCCTGAGATGATATCTAAATGGTGGATATCTTCATATCGACATCCATAAAATCACCATTTTTAATATTACATTGAGGTAATATATGTTCCTATTTTTATCCTCCCTAGCTAAGAGGGAGTGTTGATGTTTGGTAGCTTCAATTAGATAAACCCATGAGACTAAATTGAATATGTGTGGGTGTGTGTGGTTAAATAATTAATTGTTTTATTAATTAAATAATAAGGAATAGACATGTCCCATGAAGGGACATGTCTCTCCATGTCTCATCCATAATATAAAGAAGAGAGATCATTTCCTTTAAAAAACACATACAATAGGAAGTGCTATTACATTTGCAATAATCCTCCTACTTTAACTTTTTTTCACATGAATTTTGATAACATTGTGAAGATTGGTAACATTAATGCATTCAAAGATTTTCCAAAGATAGTGGAGCCTACTAACTTGTTGTGTAAGGAATGTGCTACGGGAAAATACACTATGAACAACTTTTGATAAAGACTTAAAGTTCTTTAAAGGAAGATTGGATTTAATTCATTCGGATCTTTGTGGTCCTACAAAGGCAAGGTGATTGTATGATGATAAATATTTCTACTCTTTGTTGATGATTATTTGAGAATGATGTGGGTTTATTTCCTTAAAGAAAAATTTTAAGCATTTGATAAATTCAATGTCTACAAAGAAAAAGTTGAGAATGAGCTAGGATTGAGGACTAAATGCTTAATATCAAATGTAGGAGGATAATTTTCATCAGAAAAATTTAAACCATATTGTGAAGAGAATAGGATATACATGCAAACATCTACACCTAAGACACCACATCGGAATGAAGTAGAAGATAGAAGAAATAGAACTATTCTAGATATTGCAAGGACAATGATGCTTGAAGCAAAGCTACTACATATGCAGTCTATACTTTGAACAAAGTTCAGATCAGATAAGGCACTGGTAAGACTTCATATGAGCTTTGGTATTATCATGTAAGTAGTCTATACTTTGAACAAAGTTCAGATCAGATAAGGCACTGGTAAGACTTCATATGAGCTTTGGTATTATCATGTACCTTCAATTAAGCATTTCAAAATATGTGGTAGTAAATTTTATATCAGGAGATATGGTGAGATAGACAAGTTTGATCCTAGAAGTGATTAAGGAATATTTATTTGTTACTCTACAAAGGGCAAGACATATAAATATTACAATCTCATAGTGAAAAAGTTAGTTGAGATTGCTAATGTTAAGTTTGATGAGAGATTTCAGATTTAGGAAAGAATGTATGATTATGGATTGAATAATGAACATAATTAGGTACCTGCAAATCAAAATCAAGATCAAAAACCATAATAGTACCTTGATATTGACAATGAGATACATGTATGTATTGAAGAACTAAGGGAAACTCCTAAAACTCTAAAGTATATGTCATTAAATCACTCTGAAGATCAAATTATTGGAGATGCAAATAAAAGTGTGTTGACAAGGTCAAAAGTTGGGAATGATTTATACTTGATTACACAAGTTGAACCTAAGACTACTGACGAAATTTTAAAGATGAATCTTGCATTAGGGAAATGTAAGAAGATTTAGATTAGGTTGAAAAGAATAACACTTGGGAATTGGTTCCTAGACCTAAAAATAAAAATGTTATAGGAAATAAATAGATTTTTAGGAATAAGATGAACGGACAAGGAGAAGTTGTAAGGAACAAAGAAAGAAATGTTTGTAAAGGCTATTCACAACAAGAATGTATTGAATTTGACAAGACTTTTCTCTTGTTGCTAAACTGAAGGCAGTTAATTTATTTCTTGCTTATGTAGCTCATAAGAACTTCGAAGTGTATCAAATGGATGTTAAATCTACATTTTTGAATGGTGAGCTTGAAGAGGAAGTTTACGTATAACAACCAGATGGATTTTCATTGACTGTTTAGGAAGATATCGTATGCAAATTGAAGAAAGCATCATATAGATTAAAGCAAGCACCAAGGGCACATTATGCTAGGTTAGACTGGTATTTGTTACATTTTGGTTTTAAGAAAGGAAGTGCATACAATAATCTATATTATTGAGCAGATTAGTTCAAGCATAACTGTTAAAGACTCATTCTACATTTAAAATGATAATAAAATATTACAAAACAAATATATTAGAAATTCTAAAACCACCATGAGTTTGGCACTCAACAACCCAACAAATTATTAAGACCTCCATTAAACAACAACAACAACAACACATGAGCCAAACATCTTTTGTTTTAGAAATTCGATGAAGTTTGGTAAATATCTTCAAGCCATCAATCCAAGAAAACCGTGATACATGTCACTTGTTCTAGTCTCGCAAATAAATCTAAACATTTACTTGCTTTCCTCAACCCTTTTCAAGAATCTATTTTATAGGTTTTAAATGGTGACAATAGACTTGACAAACCAAATAAATGCAACTTGAGAACACGCTAATATAATGCGCAAAATATATGGATTCAGTCACATACCAAGACCTTGTTAGCCGATAGGCTTTTACATGAGGCCAACAACCCACTGTGAAAGTCTCACGCTATTGGAATAAATACAGCCTTCCAGCACCTAAAGTCTCATTCTCACTTACAAATCTACACAAGCAAATGATGTATTTTTGTAATAGGGAACAATATTTTAATATAAAAGAAAAATGATTTAACCCAATACAATGACATAGTGATGATCCAGCATAAGTAGTATAGTATAAGATAAAGCTTTGTTAAAAAAAAAACTACCACAAGATTTTTGGAGTGATTGGTGCTCTTGGTATGGTGGTGTTTCTATTAAAACATGTGTATATTCTTATAGTAAATAAATATTATAGTTGAATTGGAATTGGTTTTAATTAATTATAAAGATTAATTAAGTTCAGGATATTAAGATTATAAAAATAATTCAGATTAGGTTTAGTCTTCAGCTAGCATTGAACTTGTGTTTAATTTTAGGTTTGACATTTGAATATGAATTTTTAGTCAAGCAATTACCTGCGCACATATGAGAATGATGAGTCCACAATGATATGCATCTTGGTTGCTCCCCAATCCCCATGGTACGACAAGATTCACACTTACCTAAAAGACAATATCATATCTTCCTTCTCACACAAACCCAACACCATAACCTTATTCGCATATATTCCTGCTACACTATTATAGAAAACACCCTATATTGTTGAGGTTATCACGATATGCTTTCTAGGTGTTTAGACTCAAATGAGGTTGTTATAGCTATAAGGGAGGTACACACCAAACCTTGTAATGCTCGCAAGTGGTATGGTCTTAGCTAGGTATATCTTAAGAGTGGGGTATTATTGGCCCACATTAGAGCACGATGCCTATAAATTTTTCATGAGATGTTTTCCATGTTGGCAACATGTCATTTTGATACATGCTCCAACACAAGATCTATAACCCGTTGCACCACCATGGCCATTCACATGTTGGGGATTCGACCTTGTTTGGGTGATTGCACCCTTATCTTCTAACGAACATAAGTGGATCATCATAGCCACATATTATTTTACAAAGTGACGGTCTCGCTTGTCCATGCTACTAGAGTTCAAGTTTCCAAATTTATCCTCTACTACATTATTTTCTACTTTGGTGTTCCTGCCACTATCTTTACAGACCCCAAATGCAATTTTGAAAATCTTAATATGGAAGAATTGTGCTTGTATATACCCATTCACCATCACTTTTCCAGCCCATACTTCCCACAAGGTAATGGTCAAGCGGAGGCAACCAATAAAACCCTCCTCAAAATCCTCAAAAAGATTGTCAATGATTTTGATCGTGATTAGCATTCGCAAATCAAACATGTCCTTTGGGCATACCGCACCTCATTTTGTACATCCATAGGCATAACTCCATACTTCTTGGTCCATGGTATTGAATTTTTCCTACCAATAGAGGATGAACTTCCATCCTCGCATATTTTTTTGCAAGGTGAAATATCTTATGATGATTACAGAGTTACTAGACTCATTTAACTTGATCTACTTGATGAAATATGGTAATAGAGGCCTATGACAACCTAGTAGTATATCAAAATAGATACAAGAGAAACTTCAACGAAACATTTATCCCTGCCAATGTCAAGTAGGTGAAATCGTACTAAAAGAGAACATGAAGGTTCAATCAAATCGAGAAAAGAAGGGTAAATTTGAGCCCACGTGGGTAGGTCCCTATATTGTCACAACATCTTTCAACTTAGGAGAATATTAGTTATCTAATTTAGAAGACAAACTTCTAAATGATCCCACCAATATTATTCACCTTAAAGCACACAAAAATACATTGTAAAATGATTGGGAAAAAACACATCCTCGTGTTGAAAACTTGGTAACTTAGGCACCTAGCGATCACAAAAAATCAAAATATCAAAAAACTTAAAGAGAAAAATAGAAATGGAAAAAAGAACAAAAACAAGTGTCCCATGGTGAAAGCTTAGCAATTCAAGTGCCTTAGACAAGTACCTTGGTAAAAACCTAGCTATAGGTGTTAGGTGTACTTGGACCTACCCATTATCAATCAAACCCCATCCCCATATCTCTACAACATTCACTGATATGTTCATCCCTATCCTCGAGGTGTTCCAGTATTGCATGACAACAACAAATGTATCAATTATCACACTTGATCAAAGAATATCAAACCAATTTACTATACCATGGCAGTTTTTTTACCATGTACAATACCATTCCAATCTTCACATGTACTATAATTAGATCAAATATACTATATTTAGTGTATTCTATCAAATCAATCACTATCTTACTATCGTACACTATTTGTACTATAACAATCAATCTTGCAAATATTTTCACCCTTATAAATAGCTCTTGTACAATGTCATCCCTATAAATAGCTCTTATACGGTGTCATACCTATAAAGAGCTCCTATACAGTAGCATATAACTCTTGTATAGTGTTATCCCTATAAATTGCTCCTATAAAATGTCATCCTTGTAAATATCTCAGACAGTTCCATTGTGCATACCACCTCCCATATCAGTCTTTAATTCAGTCGCACTGTACATATCTCAGTATTGTGTCAATTTGCATCAGATTGGGTTCTTTAGTTCTACCCGCTATATGCTTTAGAAAGTCCTCATGTGAGATCCCCTTTCATCAAAGCATTGTCTAGAAAGTTTCTATTTGCAAGTCAATCATGTCTCTAGGTGCTACCAAAAATTCCTTGTGGGATGTATCATTCCTCATGTCCATCAATATCCATTCCTCCCTATCTCTTTAGCAAAAAGTTGATTTTTATGGATTTTACTCTTTCTTTCCATGTTGGATTTTCAATTTTAGTTCTTGATTATATTTTCTAAGAAATTTGGTTGTTCTCTAATAAAGATCACCACAATCTTTCATATCATGGTGTTGTGTGAATGGGGCAATTCGAGTGCAAAGTCTCGATCATTTTTTTGCTTGTTCTCTTTTTTGGTTATGAGTTAGTTGGATCTAACCCTTTCATATCCAAACATGTGATCACTTGTGTTTTCCTAATGTACTTAGGACATATTGCTTTCTTGTGGGTTACTGAATATCATTTCCACATTGATTCCTTTTAGGATTCATGTGTGATATTGGGGCAATCCTTGCATGTCTATTTTGAGTTAGTCCTATGCAATGATGGCGATAAGGCCTTAATGTTCTTGGTAACCTTGGCATGTCTATGACATTTCTCTATCAAATTAAGTACTCAACTATATGGTGGTTCTCTTTAAGAAGAACCATGTGCTCAAGATTCAAAGGTTTCCATCTCATCCGCTCTTTCAAAAGGAAACACTAAAAGAGTTCATTTTATCCCAATCCATTGGCTCGACATCTTATCAAACCATTCTATCAATATCAATTCTATAGTCTTGATCCTCCTAAAACCCTAGAAAATCCTACAAGTTTCTGATTTCCATCTATCCCCTACTCCTACCATATGGATTCAATTTAAAATCTATTCCCTCCATTATCCCTCATAAACTCCCTAAATTGTCTAAAGATGTGTAAGTGATCTCTTTCACATCCTAGAGGCACAATTAGTCAGTGATATGTTGCATTTATTCATTCCACATCATGCTACATCTTGTATCATGTACACAATCCCCCTCATATGCATTTAAATGAATTTTTCATTTCTTGTATCTTCTCATTCATCATGCACTTTTAGATTTAATTTTATTCACATTTTCATTCATTGCACTTCATTGCACATTCTTTCATACATAAAGATTACATACATTTTTTTTCAATTATTCCATTATCATTTAGGTGAATCTCTTATCTGATTTCATTATCTTTATTTTACATCATCGTGTATTTATGATTTCATTATCATTTAGGAACATTCGATCATCTCATTTTCATTACATTGGTTATCCCATTTCATTAACATTGCATTGCATTTTTCATTCATCCTTGAGATGCATTAGGTCATCTCTTTTTCAACATTGGTTATTCCATTTCATTAAAATTTGATTGCATTTTCATTCATCCTTAAAATATTTTTTTCATTACTTTTGTTTCATTATTATTTCATTACATTTTTATTTTTCAATTAAGTACATTAGGTCATCCCACTTTTGTTACATTTGTTTCATCATTTTTTAACATCATCATCATTTCATTAACATTACATTACATTATTCATTCATTTAATTATAATTTAAGTGCATAGATTATCTCATTTTAATTACTTTCTTTTTCATTGACATTTCATTAATTTACATATAGATCATGTTCTTATATCAGTTGTATTAATGACATCACATATAGGCATACAACATTTGCATCTGATAGAAGTACACATCAAGACATATACATCTCATACATATGCATCTCATTTAAGCATAAATCATCTGCATTACATGCATAAATATAGCTCATCATAGCATCACATTTGTATCATGGAAAAAAGATAAATCACACATAGGTCTAACAAAACATCACATCAATCTGCATAAGTCATATAGGTCACAAATGCACCACATCCTACACAAACATGTTAGTATCATAATCCATCATATAAATCATAATAGAACACATCACATCCTACAATCACACACATTAGTAACATCATATAGGCATCATATAGGTATCATATCAGCATCATAGACATCTCATAGAAACAAGTTGCACAAATCCATAAGTACACATAATTCCCGCCCAATCAATTCTCATCATGTATATATATCATCTCACAAAAGAATAAAGATAACATCCCAACCCATCAAAAATATAGAGTCCATCAATGTCCACAATGTCCATCATATAGTACATTAGGATTTGTGCCCCCAAAAACATATATAAATATACATCATGACAAGTACATCAAAATCCATATCATCCTTAAACCCCAAATTTAGCATATCACTACCCATCTATTGATAATGTTCCCTCTACATCTGGATTTGGCCTTGGTATAACTTGGGTGGGACCATGGGGTGGTGGTGTTATAACCTAAAACCCATCCCTTTCCCTCAAAATCCTCCACCTTCCTATGTGGCTTGTGGATCGTGTTAATGTCTACCTAGTCTCTTCCTCCTTGTATCGTTATTTGTGCTCAAAGTAGCTACCTCTATCAACATCCTATCCCTCTCCACTTGCCCAACCTCCACCCTATCCTGTAATCTATGTTTATCTACTTGTACCACCTTAAGTCTCCCTTGAAAAATATCCTCCTCTATCTAGAGCCCATCCTACTCTAACTGCATTTAGTCAAAATAACCTTGCAAAATGTCTTGCTCTATACAAAATTGGTCCCTCTTGGTCGACAACTGATCCCTCTCTTTGTGTATCCCATAATAGGTGACTAGTAGCAGCACTCATCTATTGCAAAGATGCATATTGAGATGCTAGCCCATTGTGTTGAGATAATGGGTGTTACACACATTGCATAATATTGCTTAAATTTTATTATTTTATTTTATTGCGTAATGTTGTAACTAGGAGCACCTAGATGGATGTGCAACATATAAAGATTCCCATGGGATATACTTGATGAGTTGTATTGTAACATTGTGATAATATTTTATATAATTATTTAATATTGGAGAAAAGAATTAAATGCCCAATATTAAATGTGGGGTCAGTGGGTTAGGTAGCACATGGTTTATGTAATACCACTTAGTGGTTTTGTGGGACGTGCTACTATATAAGCAACCACATGTAACACCCCGCCAAGGGATCCAAAAGAATTAACCTAAAGTTTCACTAAGTTTGCTAAACATTTTTTTTTTTTAAGTAAGAAAATATAACATACACATCAAACACATAGTAGCGGAAGCAATAACATGTAATCATCGACAAACATACATTGCAAGTTACATTTCTTAAAGATCTCAAGACGTTGAGTCACTTTTAAATTTAATTAATTCTAAGTCTAACAACTATCACATACATATGAAAGAATAATTAGAAAAACTCCAGTGTCCATAATATACATTTGTTCCGAATGCCTCTTGGCAAATTAATTCGGAATGCTCAATCATCCACTGTACATGTCACAGGGTATGAAAGGCTTAAAAGAATATACATACGTAAAAATAGAAATGCATCAACCTCCACGAATCCATGTTACCAAGTACAGTAAAAATATATGAAACTATTCACCATACATGATACATCCATACACCCATAATGATAAAACAACTATCATAAAATCTAACCATCCATCATAATAATCCAAGAACATAGTGAAGGTAAATGCCAATCATGAAAACTCCAGCCACGGTGACCATGGAACGGATCTCAATGGTAAGAGTAAAAAGCACTACCACCCGACCGCGTGGAACCTAAATGGTCCACTCCCACCGCGCTAAGGAGACAGTCTCAAGTCCCAAATAGGATAACAAAACCTATAATCATAAATACTCTCTAAGTCCAAGAAATCCAATAAGTATGCTAACTCAAGGGTTCCTAAAAAGATCGACATCTAAATCCCAGAGGTACCACAAGACACGTAGGAAACCTAATATGCAAGCGAGAAAATGTCATCGCAAAAGTCATGTAGAAGTTACCCGAGCAATCCCTTAGGAATTTCGGGTCCCTACTGATCCCTGCGGCCACTAGTATCCTCTCGTACTGACGAGGCATACTATGGAGTGCAAGGTTGTAACCAAGCGTTCTCTCTACCCCATCCTAGTTTGTACTAGCACTCAAGGCATGGGAGAGAACATACAATTATCTTGTTAGGTTCATTTTCTCTCATTTAGTGTAAATGTTTTCACTTATTAAAACAACTTACAATGGGTTACTCCAGGAAGCCTCTTAGGGCCCCAATCCCCATTGCAAGCCACTTCCCGACACTACACATAGATAACCTACCCTAGGCTCATGAAATCACAAATCAAAGAATCATAATAAAATCACCTCAGTCCTATACAAGCAACTGAAAAACATCATAAAAGATAAGCCACAAAATTACATCAGTTCTTCATGAGCAACAGATAAGCACCAAATAATAATCATATGACCACGACAGTTCTCTATCAGCAACTGAAGGCATCAATGATAAATCAAAAAATCCAATGGTTCTCCAATGAGCAACCAGAAAGTATCGCAATAGTAAATTACAATACTGATCGAAGACTCCAAAATGGTCAAGTCAAAACATGACATCATCAAGAACATAACAAACCCTTCAGTCCTCTCAAGCGACCGAAAAGCAATCCAAGTATAACTGATCGAGACTCAAAAATGGTTATCAAATATAATTGATCGAGACTCGAAAATGGTTAAGTTAGGTATCTCAAATACATACACCTCAGCTTCACACAAGGAAACTGGAAAGCAATAACAAACAGTAAATACAATCATGTCATAGAGCACTTCATCACATTACCATGGTCAGGTTAAGAAAGATCGAAACCAAATCATCATGACATCACATTCACAACTCCGAGCCTCTGGTAATAACCTAAACTGGTCAACGCTAAACCAACCCCATAACACTCAAAGTACAAAGAAAACATCAAAGTCTCAGAGATTGGATTTGAAAGTATATTATTGAGTTAAGGTAAGGTTTATGTTTCAGTTTCCAGTTGAACGTAAGTTTTAAACAGATAGAATCCATAGTTCACCTTTACAAATTATCCCGTTCCTATCTCCAAATGAAACACCTAATTACCCCTAATTGATTTTAAGACAAAGTCCTAAAATAATCTAAGGTAATAATTAATTTTTTTTAATAATACTAATTGATTATAATAATCTACGCTTCCATTACAATCGGTGTTATAGTATTAAGCTTGCTTAAACAAATTTTTGATTTAATTAATCTTAATTAAGTCAAACTTTAAATAAGATTAATTAGTGATACATAAAAAAAATCATATTATATTTATTAATAATTTATTTATTTATAAAATTATTAATAAATAATAATAAAATTTCAATATAATTTAAAATTTAATAAATTTTAAATTAAATAATAATAATATTAAATAAAATAATTTTATTTAAAACGTTTTACAAAAAAAATCGATTTATAAAAGTAAATCGTAATTCATTTTTTTAAAATAAAATATGGCGTGTTTAAAGGCTTGCCGGCCTGCCATCCACCTGCGGCTGCAGGTGTTACTGCTGCTGCAGGCAGCAGTACCACCTGCTGCGGCAGCGTGGGAGTGTGGGGTGTGGGAAGTGGTGGCCCCGCCCCACTCCAAAAACATAATATATATTTTTTTTTTAATTTTCTTTTTATATTTAAAATAATCTCCAATTTCGATTTTAATAAATGTATAAAATAAATTAATTTTATTTTAAATCAGATTTATTTAATTTTATTAAAACAATAAATATATATATAAAATAAATAATGTTTATTTTAAATTTAGTTTTATTTAATTTTTATTAAGACAATATCCTTCAAGGAAAATATATATATATATTTTTTTTTAAAAAAATTAGAACTTTCAATTTTACATTCAAAACCCTTACCCAATTAAATCTTAATTTCTAAATCAAGAAAACAAGGGTTCTAATAATTCTTTCAGTCTCCATGGATACAGAAATTATTGACGAACAATTAATAAATTCACAATATTGAAAGCTTAAAACTTTCATCACAGAGAATTCGGATTTACAAACCCTAGACACGAAGAAGACAGGAAAGATAATTGCGTATTTAATTGATATACAAAAACGCAAGACCCTACCTGATCCTGATGCTATTATGCAATCTCCAGGAATTGTAAGAGAATTCGCTCCTCTCAATAACCTTCTTCTGAAAAACTTTCTTGGTATCAGCCTTCTGAAATTCGCTTCCAAAAGTAGTCTCCCAAAAATTTCCGTCCAAATTCGTGTGTCACAAAAATGAACTCCCAAAGTTGTGATAAGCAATTTTCTCCTCAAATCAGGGCACTAATTGTGCGTTCACCCGAGAAGACTCTTTGCACAACTCAGTTAACTCCAAATTAACCTTTATTATCTTTTCTTTTAATTTGCATTCATCCTTTATGCACATTAAGTTGATTTATTAAATAACTTTATTTAATATTCCACTTGACTTCTATTTTAAATTAATTTATTACTTTAATCTCATGTGCACTTTATGAAATTAAAATAACATTATTAATTTCTATTATTTAATCTTTTAATTTATTTCTCATATTTAAACTCATGCTTAGATCATGCGATCTAGAATTCTTAATAATTTTATATCTTTCAACTTTTAATTTATTTAGAAACTTAATTGATAACATATTTAATTAATTTGAATAACAATAATATTTAGCATTTATTTAAAAATGAACTCCAAATATATTATTATTAAATTAAATAAATATTATCCTGTTCTAAATTTATCTTTGAACTTTAATTTCCAAATTTAATTCTTTTATTTAATTAATTTCTCAATTAATTAAATATTAAAGATATCATATTAATTCTCTATTAAATTAAATCATTAATTAATCTTCTTTTTTTATAATTAGACTTAATTAATAGAAAACACATCAAGGACTCATATAACAACATACAAAAACCCTACATAGAAAAACACCTACTAAATCAAACAAAAAGGGTTATAATCCTAAAATTACATCATTTGATGCATTCGGAGGGTACTTAACTCGAATACTTGTCCTAATTATCAATTAGGACAATTGGCTAAAGGGTTTAGGATTTGGACTTAAGAGTTTATCTCCTCTCTCTTACCATTGAGATAATGCGATAGGGTACGCTCATTCTGGCAATTCAGGGAAGTCGATACCCGGTACCTGCAACCTGCATAAAATCCACGCATGTACAAACACAATATTCTAAGCTAAATAGACAATGGCAGGAAGTGGTGCATCATGTAGATCCCGACTAGCAGGTGACTACGACTCCCTTCCTTAACCACATCAGAGACACCATACATAAATAAAAAAACCACGCACACCATACACATGCAGTATGGGGTAAGTATCCATAAGAAGCACATGGAATAATAAACCATCTAACTAATCATCATCGATAACTGAAAACATTGAATAATCATCATACATGCATGAAATATAGAGTACCAAGTAATCTCATCATATAATAAAGTGAGTGTAAAACAACATTTGATAATCTCTAAAATAATAATACTAATCATCAAACATAAATTGGCCTAAAAGAGTTTGGCAAGGATGACAGAAATGCAACTTAGGGGCGGGCACTACACCACAAGGGTAGTTGTTGGTGTGACAAGGAAAGACAAAAAGGCAAGAGTCGAGTAGGATAAGGCTTGACAGGTTAGCCAAGGGAGCATTTGTGAAGGTTGGAAGCATGGCATGGGATGTGTGGATCAATGCTTGTTCACATAGTTTTCTCAGTTGTGGTTATGGATTTGAAGGCTTCCATGATTGTATTGCAATGGTGTTTTTGTTGAATAATACATGGTGATGGATGCTTTTGGAGGTTGGGTTTTTTTCCCTCTATGAGGGTTTCCTAGGGTATATCTTGTGTCACATTTTGTGGGTATGTTGTTTATTCTCTTGCATGTGGATTTTAATTCCATATTTATTCTAGATCTATTATGGGTTATGTGGAAACGATTTTATTCTTTGTTGCAAGTTTCCTTACAAGTGGTATCAGAGCTATGGCTTTATTATTGTAACCCTAGATTGAATCCATGGGAATGCATGAGAGGATAAAATAAAGGGCAAGATATATGAATTTTTTATTGTAGATCTGAGGGTTTTGGATTTGCTATTATGATGGGATGTTAAAATATTTAGGCATGTGAAATTGTTGGAAAAAATGATTTTTTAGATATTTCATTTAAATGAGGGTTTTAGGGAGAGCTTACAGAAATGACCTCCTAGGTAAAAACAGACCTCACCATTGGATCTGGGTCAACATTTCCATAAAGTTTGATATATAATATACCCTAGTTTGGCCATGTTCAGAGGAAATGAAAGGGGTTTTTAGTTTCAGCCTGTGATGGCCATCAAATTTAATCCCGTCAGAATTTTCGTCACAAAAAAAAAAAAAAAAATCACAATGAAAATGGTAAAAAAAACTATCTTAGTAAAATGGCCATAAGTTTCTCTCAAAATATCAAATTTTAGAGTTCTTATAGGCATTGGAAAGCTAATTCAGAGCACTACAAGTTGGTGTAGGTTTGGTTCTATGATTTTGACGTTTTGTCAAGTTTTAAGAGCCCTAAATTCAGATGTTATTTATTTTGAGCACAAATTAGGGCATAACTTGGGCATACGGAGTCATATTTTGGACTTCGAGTAGTCAACAGAAAGCTCTTGGAGAGCTCTACACATTTGTTCAGATTTGTTGTAGGTTTGGCATGGTTTATTTGGTGATATATTGATTTGAATAGTTTATAGATATATTTTGACTATGGTAACATTATGAGTTTATGACATTGGAGATTTAAGATTTGATGTCATTGTATACTCAGTTCATATTTTTAGATTGGTCTCATGATGATATGATTATCAGTATTTTGGTTTGGATATGTATGATGACTTGTTGGATCTACAAGTTGTGCAGTGTTGTAAGTGGTCTATACTTACAAGTTACAATTAATGGCTTGGTTATGGGTTGTCTTTGCCCATTGATCTTTCATTATTGATGCATATTCAGATTGGTGGCTTGGATTTGGGTTGCCTATGCCTAAGTCACATGATTTGCTGATTTTTTCTTCATGTAAAAGGGATGAGATGTTGTTACTAGGTATAGTCATGGTGGAGAATTTTGGTTGACTATTTTATGCTGACAGGTTGGACACATTGAGAGCCAAATGCTTGGTTCATAAATGTGATCATGGTGCCATAGGTTTTTGGTATGACATGATTGGATATACAGGTACATCCTTGATGTTCATTGGTTTAGATTCCTGATTTGGTTATGGTGGTATATTTTCTTGGTTGAGGATCATGGTTATTTGGTTTCTTTTGAAGAGCTCATGATGTGCACTTTGAGTTCTTTGATGGTTTGATGTCTTGGTTGATTCTCATGATTAGAGGATAGATTTTTCATCATGATGTCATGGATAGCTTGGATACATGGTTTAGTGAGAGCTTGTGACTATGATGGGGTGACAGTGCAGGCTTAGTTCTCGGTTTGGTTTGTATCTTCTTGGTTTGGAGATCCTAGTTTCACTTGGTACTGACACTTTGGTTGTGTGGGTGTAGACCTAGAGGATCTTCATGTAGGAGATGGATTTAATAATGCCATAGGTGACTTGGTACCACGGTTGAGTGAGATTTTTTTGGCATTGATGTATTTATTGAGTGTTTGCAAATGTTGGAGGTTTGTCTTAGATCCTATTGCTATAGAAGCGTCTTTGACATTTGCATGGTGCACTTGTTATCTTCATGGTATGTGAAGATAGATAGATCTTGAGGACTCATGGAGTTCTTGGTTTTTCTTCATAGTATGTGGAGATGGTTGCATCTTGAGGACTTACAGAGTTCATGGTAAAGGTGTGGTTTATGCTTTCATTTTACATGTTATCCTTAGTGTGAGGATGGTTTCATTTCTATGTCATGGTATACTCTTGATATGCATTTAGAGTTGTGACATGTTATGGTATGTTCATATGGAGCATGTTATCTCTTTGGTTGAGATGGTTAGATCATGTTGTCATGTTTATGTTCCTGAAGCCATGGTTGGAACTTTGACATTGATCTTGGTTTAGTTTCTTCGTATTGAGTACACTGATCATAAGCTAGATACTTCTTGATATTGCTATATTGCATTTGGAGTTGGCATGGATTGATTGGTTACAGGTGCTCATGGATACTTAGAGACATTGGTGATGCTGATTTCTCTTGGATTAGAGATGTATTTGTTGGGATGGTTGATAGTTTCAGCGAGAAGTCCAAGGGGCAGTCACCTGATATGGACTTGAGAGGAGATTGTTCTTAGATGAGTCTTGGTTGGAGACTTGGATATCTTGACGAGAATTCTCATTCCCCACTCTTAGTCTACTCGGTGGTTTGCTACTTGAGAGGTATAGCCCATTATTTCTCTCAGGTGCATTATATTTATGCTTGTCTTTCATGGATATGGATCTTGAGCTATGGTAAATGAGTTAGTTCTGGAGGGTTCATTTGAGAGATGGTTTAGCATTGGTTATCTCCATATGCATATGTTGTTATGTTGGTTGAGTTTCGGAGATGGTTTTATATTGGGCATATTCCTTGGATTAGGAATGGTTTATGAGTTTGATCTTCTTGTGAGAGGCTTACATCTATGAGTAGTTATATGGCATGGTTTGGGTGTTGTTGAGGCTTCTTGTTGGAGTTTTATGGAGGAGATCATACTTGCATAATTTACATCAAGAGGTGTGTGTAGAAGGACATGACACAGGTTATTGGTTTATGTATTGTGGATGTCCTTGACCCTACATGGATTCACTTTTTTGAGATGTTGTGAGTGGATTGGTTATAAATTTGACATTGTCTTTTGCAGTGGGAGCTTCTTAGTATATATGTGTTAGGTATTGCTCTTGAGGCTTGTGATTACAAGTTACAGATTGGATATGTTGATGATATGAGATTCACTTATTATACCTTTGGGGTATGGATAGTTGGATGAGTTTGACACTTGTTTTCGATGCTATTTCAGCTATGGATATATTTTGACAACTATAGATACATGTGATTACCTTTGGATCAGGTTTTTGTGCTTGGTATTTTAGTTGGTACAAGATTTTATGATTCTCTAATGTGACAAGTTGGGTGGCTTTCTCTTTGGATGACTTCTATGTATGTCCAATGGCAGTGGCATAATAGGAGGTGGCATCATTCATGTTTGAGATGCTGGATACTTTGATTTTGTTGCGGGTACTAGGATGGAGCACTTGGTGTACTTTGATCCATGATGGTGGATGTGTTGGAAGGGATTGTTCCCTTGTTCATTTATGTGGCTACGGATTGACCCTATGAAATGTATACAAAAGATGGGAGATTGTTGAGATAACGGGTGTTGCACACATTGCATAATATTGCTTAAATTTTATTATTTTATTTTATTATGTAATGTTGTAACTAGGAGCACCTAGATGGATGTGCAACATGTAAAGATTCCCATGGGATATACTTGATGAGTTGTATTTTAACATTGTAATAATATTTTATATAATTATTTAATATTGGGGAAAAGAATTAAATGCCCAATATTAAATGTGGGGTATGTGGGTTAGGTAGCACATGGTTTATGTAATACCACTTAGTGGTTTTTTGGGACTTGTTACTATATAAGCAGCCACAAAGGTAGTTGTTGGTGTGACAAGGAACGATAAAAAGGCAAGAGTCGAGCGGGACAAGGCTTGATAGGTTAGCCAAGGGAGCATTTGTGAAGGTTGGAAGCATGGCATGGGATGTGTGGATTAATGCTTGTTCACATAGTTTGCTCGGTTGTGGCTATGGCTTTGAAGGCTTCCATGGTTGTATTGCAATGGTGTTTTTGTTGAATAATACATGGTGATGGATGTTTTTGGAGGCTGGGTTTTTTCCCTCAATGAGGGTTTCCCAAGGTATATCTTGTGTCACATTTTGTGGGTCTGTTGTTTATTCTCTTGCATGTGGATTTTAATTTCATGTTTATTTTAGATCTATTATGGGTTATGTGGAAATGGTTTTATTCTTTATTGCAAGTTTCCTTACACACTATCATCCCCTCCAAAAAAAGGACTTCCTCCTAAACCTACTAGAGGAACCTATGTAGAAAGTGGTACATGTAGAGCCTAACGAATGTCCACATCCATCTGTTGAGGCACAACATCCTCATTTATCCTCCTCTCCCACCTCCTCTCTACTCTCCTCTCGTCCCCTCCTCCTGTTACTCAATGTTTGGGTTGCTCCTATGCAAGACCCTCTACATGTCTCATTGTTTAGACCTCATACAAGCCTTGCCTCACTGCCTTTGCATTCTCTCTCCTCCTCCCTACCACTCGTAGCACCCATGATCTCCCAATTGGTTGGGACCTCTGCCACTAAGCCAAATATAACCCTTTATCAAAAAATTGTATCATCTTTCTTTCTTTGACATTCATACTTTTCAAGATGATGGCAGGCCTCATATTATCTCCCTACCACCTTCTCAAGGTGACATCAAATAGTCTAGTCTCTCTCTCAAGATTGGGGAATCTTTATTTCTTTGAAAACATATCTTCGCATCATCTACCTTTAAAAATGTCTTCAAAGTAGTGTTGTCTCGACACTATGTTGAAGAGGGGCAAAATGTAGACACCTAAATCCAATCACACGATAAGATATCATATTTAGTCATCTTCTAAGGTGTTTTAAATTATATATTTTATAAAAAATAATTTATGTTATCCCTAATCAATTAATTTAATTAATTGGCTATAGTCCAATTAATAATCAAACAACAACCAATAGTCTAATTTGTTAATTAAATCCCTATTTCTCTATTAAATTAAATAAATTACACAAGATATTTAATTTAAATTCCAAATTCTTTTTTCTATTTAATTAATTATATTTAATTAAATTCATCAGCTTCAAACTAACCCTCAACCCAACACTTAGCCTAGCCTAACTCATGCACCAATAATTCCCTTTTTAAATTAAATAAATTATTTATTTAATTAACTCCACCTGCCTTTTTTATAACAAATCCAAACACTAGCCATATCACCCCCCTTAACTAAGTCACATCACCATCTTAAGTAAGCCACATGACCCCCTTACCTATGTATAAATTCCTATCCCAGATCACTTGCACAAATCAAGACTTCCTCACTCAAGCCCAAGTCCACTCTCCTGCCACATCTCACTCTCCTATAAAAGAAAACTAAAGTCCATCTCGCACCTCCTTCAGTTATCTATACATTCACAAATCCTATCCCCTCACACTCATTATCCTTGTGATACTTGTTGCAAGGCTATGGATTTGAGAAAGCACAATCCATGTGCTCAATTATCTTTGCATCCTAGCCCTTCATTACAATATCTCTACTTTACATCTTGACTATCCATTTCCTCTACTATTGGCCTATAAATTGAACCCTCCATCCTTCATAATTCATCCACCATTCGAGAAAAGATATTATGTTGTTTTCAGAGCTAAATAATGTCAAAGCACTATTACTATACTCATATTTTCATACATACATCTGTCATTGAATCCACATTGTTGAAGCTTGAGAAACTATTTGAGCACACATACATGATCTTTGGACCACCTCTAAAGCATGAAGGAGGCTACAAGGATTCTCAAGGTTTACATTCTATTTTATTTGGATTTCTTTTGGTCTTATCATATTTTTTGTTATTGTCTTTAGATTGTTAGATGTTTAGCTTCAGTTTCATATCTTTTGCATCATAATTCCATAGCATTCACCTAGAACCTATGGTTATCTACTCACCTAGGGCACCTCACTGACTCTACTCAGAAAGAAAATAAGATCTATGATCACACAAGGATGACATAAAAACATACAATGTGAATGTTTAGGAAGCATTTATGGGTTTAATACCCCTAGGATATCCCTAAACCCTAACCTTGTCATTTAGGGTTCTAACATATCATTAGTTCACAATCACATCATGTAAAGGCTATAAGTATGAAATAACAACACATATATGAACCAAAATAATATAAATTTCTTTGGTATTGATACTAACTCACAAAATATCCCAACAAGTACATGTTGAAAATCACTTATACTTAAATGTTACATTTTTTATATTTTACCCTGACACTGAAATTAGACTCCAGACATCAAAAAAATATAATTAAGAATGTTGACAGTAGGAATGTGCATTTTCATTATTGTAGTGCATACATACGTTTGTGTTGCATATTTATTAAACATGTGCATATGTTTCTAGGAATTGTGTATCTGCGGTGCAAAATTGTGCATATGTCTAATCTGCACATTTATTCAATAGAATGGTACATATGTAGAAAAGAATTGTGATTTTTTTCTTAGAGATAAAAAAGAAACCTTCACATTTATTCTCTATTCCTACACATCTATTCTAGAAGTATGTTTATTTTCAAAAATATACTAGCCTAGATTGGGTGCACATCATGATTTGAGCATGAGAGGGGCTCCAATCTAGAATCCAAAGAGCTTTCCAAAAATCATCACTCTATTTCCAATTGAGGAATCCATATCATACCTTGGGAATGATATGTATTCAACTTTACACCAAACAAGGACATCCATAGGACCTGGTTTCTACATATTCCACAAATCTAATAATCTTGACCAAACTAATAACAAGAACATAAGAAGCATGATAATATCATATTACTTAATTTTTATTTTTTCAATGTAATGATTTCTTCACAATGTATGCACACAGTTATATTCAAAATCAAGAGGTTTCCTGGTCTACCTAGATAGTTGGAAGTCTTGATGGAGGTTTAGGTTATGTATCCCTAAGCTCTCTCTCTCTCTCTCTCTCTCTCTCTCTCTCTCTCTCTCTCTCTCTCTCTCTCTCTCTCTCTCTCTCTCTCTAATAGTTAGGACAAAACAATAAAATGAAAACCTAACTTCAAATAATCGTATCTTACTAATTACAACTCTTAGTTTCTCATATATCAAAGATAGAGAGGCATTACATTTGGTTTCTTCCTCTTGTTCTCCCAAATATAATGGTAGAAAATGAACCTAATTTTTACCATCACAATTATTATTCCATAATATTAAACCAAAGTACCATATTTCTAATAAAAAAATAGACTATACATATAGACATATATGTAGACAATGGATAACCAACAATAATAGATGATGAGATAAAAATACAATTTGACAATAAGTGGCTAAGAATACTCAAAAAAATCATTTGAATAAAGAAAGGAAGATCAATCTAAATGTATGACCCAATTAGGGTGTTTTTCATCCCTAATTCTACTAATACATGACACCCATACATCTAATCATACCCGCAACAACTCCCTACCATTAATGATATGTTAGGCATATGGATGGTTAAATATCTCTACCAATGGAGGAGGATCAGCTTCTTCACTATATTTTGCATCATCTTCATTAGGATCAGAGTCTTTAGGGACAAGTTCTTCAACATCCTATAGTTTTACATGTTCAAGAAAATTCTCCAGATGGAGGACTCTTATTGATACAACAACTTCAAGAACCTCTTCAACTAAACTATTCTCTCTCTAATATTTGAGATCTTCCATAAAAAAATATAGTGCAATTTAAAATTAATTTTGTGTGCAGATGGATCTTCCTCATGTAGAGTAATAGAGGATGTCATCTTTGAATATCAACACCATATCGTCTTTGAGTATATTTAAAAAATTATTCCAATTAATTCTCAATGTAAAAGAGCATGCAAGGAAACACCGTGATAAGTGAGTATCCTAAGAGTAATAGTAAGAAATTTAGGCTTTCCACCAAAAATATTATCATTCTTACATTTCCAAATAACCCAAAAAAAATTAAATCATAAACAAGGAAAGATAGTGCAATGTTTTTTTTATGCCCGAGATGCTACCAAAAGGATCTCAATAAATGAAATGTTTTCATTAATGCATAGGTTCTCTTGCAAACATACAACCAAAGAATGGTTGAAGAGTGGTCTCAGGGGTGTGGTAAATAGAACAAAGTTTAAAGTATCCATTGGGTTTCTTGAGGGGGACTCCATAGAGAATGAGTTTTCACACAAAAAATTCTTCTTAGGTTCTGCCAATTTGTCCTAGATGTTTAAAAATATATCTTCCCACTTGTCACAATCATATTTAATGCCCTAAAAAATATTGATGTGTTTAGTGATGATTATTGTCTGTAAGGGAATCATATAGAGTTTTAGATTTAATTGCATTAACATGAGTGTTTTCTTTCCATTGGAAGTTCAAGAATATTTGGTCATTACTATCACAAGATATAAGCAGAGAAAATAGCCTACAAGCCTCCCTCATAATAGAGTATGTTCTCCAGTGGGTCTAAGGGATGCTAAATTAGTTTTTGAGCTCTTCCCACTACAACTATTGTCCATCCTTTATCAAGTTTTTCAAATATTTGATGCCTAGGGAAGAAGACAGACTAGATGAGTAACCTTGCAATAATGCTAAAGGTTTATCATTGTGTTGCAACCCCACCAAATGAGACTTTCCCCACTATTTGTGTTATCTCCTTTAATGATACTATTTCTAATAATGAATTGACTCACCTATTCACAATACTTCCAAATATATTGGAACACATTATGCTAAAGAATTTGATTGGTACTAGACCTAAGATAGGACACACATTTGTAGGTTTTTCCAAGAAGGCCTTTTGGTAGGGGTTTCTCTGCAAATGTTGTTGTTGACAAGTATTTTCCAAGGTTTATTATATTTTAATGCTTTACCTACCCACTTCATAGCTAGAGTGGGCCTAGATTCTTAGATCTTAACTCATAATCTATCTTAGACTTGGACATGGTCCACCATTACCATCTGAAAAAATGTAATTTTTTAATTGCCCCTTCCATTGGACCATAAGTAGTTTCTAATCACTCTCTGAAGATAGTTAAACTAATAGTGGCAGAAAAATTAATCTAAGGGATAATAGATGTTGTAAGATGAAAATGATTTATGGGAGACCCAAATCCTACTAATAAGTGATAGATATTAGTTTTCCCACTTGTTCAACTTCTTATTAATCTTATTTATGATCCCTATCAACATTTATTTCGAATTAGATTGAACAACAAAGGATATCTCACATGATGCTTAGGTCCACCCCATTCTATACTAAATTTGATCAATCTAATGGAGGGAATTATTTTAACCCTAGCATACAAGCCTTGGAGAGAGATATTTTATCATCTGAAGCTTTAAAAAAGCTCATATTTTCTCATAAGGACCTTATTAGAAATAAGAATTACTGAGGGGGGGTGAATCAGTAATTTACAAAATTTACTTGCCAACTGAATATTATTTATTACTTTGAACCATACATAAGAAAGTAATAAAGTAATGTTGTACAGTAAGAGTAACCATGCACAAAGATAACTCATAACACCACATTTTGTTAACTAGGGAAACCCTGGCCTAGGGAAAACCCCGGTGGGGATGATACCCACTAGATAATATATTGTTATATATGTTCCTTGTTAGAGGATGGACCTTGTTAGGAGTCAATGAGAAAATTCAGTATAGAGAGTCCCTGTTAGGAGACTTTCAATCCCTATTAGGAGATTCCAACCCTATTAGGAGTTGTAGTACAGTAGATGCAAGATGAGACCACTACCCAAACATGTACTTCCAATTACAAAAAGATCTCACTGCCCAAACAAGTAATTAGTCTTATGGAATATAGATTTTGTAACTTCTTCCTCAGTTCAATCTCGGATCACAAAATCAACTTTGCATAAATTGTTTCACAAAAAGTTTGCATGTCACAATGCATCACTTGTTTGCACATTAACTTTTACCTTGTAATTTGCAAGATATCCTTTGCATAAATACCGTACCTTTTCAAAAATTGTTGCTAGGTTGGCTAAGATTATAATATAATTTTCCAACTTAGAGTAAACATCTAGGATTTTGGCCCTAATTGATCAAGTAAATATTTTGTAAACAAAACAATTTCTTTCCTTTAATTTTGTTGTCCTGTTTCACTGGTAAAACACGAATATCTATTTTTTGTATAGTTTGTACTAATTTTTGAGGTTATACACATCATCATCAACATGTATACTATCTCCATCTAACTTTTTTAGTCATAATATGACGTAAGTAACAAGTTACATACAAAACAATACACTATTGTAAACCAAATTCATACTTAGACAATTTTATGAGTAACAAAAGCTAAGTATCTTTATTTCCAAGGTTTCATGTAAGCATGTACATTATGTGTTGCCATAAATGAAAAAAATTACATACCTTCATTAGCCAATTGTCAAAAATCTCCCCCTTTGGCATTGATAGCAACAAAATAGGGAAAATTGGCTAAATATCAAAAACTTGTCAAAATCAACATAGTAACAATACATTAATCATCTATTACAACTTATCCATCTTACATATGTTCCCCCTTAAATATGATTTTATCTTCTCCCCTTTAACATCAATGACAAAGGTCGGAATGTTAAAAACTATCAAAAATGTTGTCAAAAACTTTGTAAACATCTACCTTAAACTGATAGTATCTTCATACAGTCATCAAAACTTTCCTTAAGACTGTTCATACCTTTTTTCCATGTATCCTTAGTTGATTTAGCAGAGGTGAGAATTGCACATAGGGCATATGATGCAATCTCTACTGCATTAAGATCATAGTACAAAAAGTTTGAGTAGGTGTCCTTGGCTTTGACACACTCCTCCAACTGTCTCTCTACAATAGATGTTTTCAAATCAATGGACTCTTTGAAATTTGATAATCTCTTCAAAATTTGATCTTTCTAAAATTCCAATTTCCTGATATCACAATGAATATTGGCCACTTTTCCTTCAAAGTCATCAACTTTGCTGGAAGGTTGTTGTATCTGGTTAGATAGAACCTCTATGTGCTTGACTACTAGAGTATTGTGTAATCTGTCAGTAACCTCGATTAAGGTTCTTTGTAGGCTCTTCACTTTTCTATTCTTCTCAATAAGCTTTGTTAGAGATGAGATCAAGTTAGTTTGATCATCATCATCACTTATTAGGCTAGCAAGTGAAAGTGGAGTAGATGAACTAGATGGTTTAGATTCATCTTCCATTTGCTTCTTCTCAGCTACCTCTTTGACTCTTCTCTCTTCCTTCTCTTTCTCTTCCTTCTCTCTCTTTTCTTCCTCCTCTATTCTCTTCTTCTTTTCTTCCTCTATTTTCTTTTTCTTTTCATCCTCAACTCTTCTTTTCATTTCTTCTTCAAGCAATTTTTGCTTAGCTTCTTCTATTTTCCTCTTTTCTTCTTCTAATGGCCTCTTCTCCTCTTCAATTTGTTTCAATTGGTCTTGAATATCCTCGGTATGAGATTCAGGCTATTTGGAACTCTTGAAAGGGTTAGTATCATCAATGTTAATAGTAACATTGGTCTGATCAATCTGCATTGTGTCACCACTTACTGACACCTTCAAGGTTCTAGGTGCTAGTGAAGGTGTTGCCTTAGACTCTATCATTATTTGACTAATAGTTGTGGCTATTTCACTTCTTATCTTATCCTTCTCACCCACCATAAATAGAAATGGTCTTACCTTGTTTCTTAAGTAAGGTGCCAAACTACTCAACAAATTCTTGACTTCTTCTTCATCATTAGTCTTATATATTTTCCTTATTATAGACTTATGAAGTTCTATGTCCTCTTCTCGAGCTAGTGCCTTCTTCTCAATAAGTCTGTCGTACACTTTCTGATTTACCGTGCCTTCAATATCCTTAAGTTTTATATTGTTAGCAATTATATATCTCACAGTAGATATATCAATCTAATCTTTCTCAATATCATTATACAAATCATAGAATTTTTTCATTTGAACAAAGTTCCCTTCATTAGCAATGGCTGAATTAATTTTCTCTATCTTCGGCTGCTAGGGTTGTCGAGCTTTACCTACTAACTGTTTAGAAGTAGTTACTTTCTCTGTCTGTTTTGTTTCTTGTTCTTCTTCTCCTTCACTAGATTCCACAATTGTCAACAATGTCTTTTGTTTTTTACCTAGCCCAGTAGCCTATTGCTTGAGTCTTTTTGTCTTTGTAGTCACAGCTTCCACTAATCTCTCTGATTTCCTCTTTGGCTCACTTGATTGTACATCTAACACTACAACATATGGAATGCTCTATTCTGAAGATGTCACTGCAATAAACATTGATAAAGGTTGTACATACATTATACCTTGTTTCATTGTCTGCCTAACTGCCTGTGACTCACTTTTTGTCAGACCGGCCTCTGATAAAGCATTCTTCATTATTGTCTCTATCTTCTTGTGAGATGCTTTCTCTAAAGATGCCTAATGAGTTGACTGGGTAATCTCTTCATAAGTCTCAAATCTATACTCAGGTTGGTCCTTCTTGTAGTTTAACAATAAATCAATGTATCCAATTGATATATCATCACTTAATTCATAACCTAAGGGATCAAGAAATCTTTCCCAAGGTTCTACTGCTTGAATATAAGTAAAATTTGTATCAACCATAACACATATGTCATCTTTAAATCTTTCTATAATTGCAAGTGCAATTCTGAATCTTTGTCTCGTCTCATTCTAAAATATTTTCATTATCAAATTTCCACTATCCAAGATTTTATTTGCTGGAAGTCTTCTACATACATCAGTAATCTTCTCCATGGTACATTTCTCACTACTCATAATTTATGTAACTGATAAGTATGGAAATCTTTTAAGTACATGAAAGAATATATAATTGATCAATGATTGAAATCTAAAGACACCATTCTTAGTCCTTTTGATTTTCTCCAAGCTCTCAAGAAGTAGCATTCTTAGAATTTCACTAAGGTTAACTTGTTCCTTCTCAACACAAATCTGATAGGCTACATAGATGAATCTTGCTAACAATTCATCAATATTAGAACTTGCACATATAGAGTAGGCATTGATTTTTCTTAGGAATCTTACATCATCTTGTTTAATGGTGTTGATCACCATAGCCTTCCCATTATAAACTACTTTTGTGTAGCTCTCAAACCTTCTTCTTAACAAGTTCTGGTAAGCTCCAAATTTCAAGCAAGCTTAGATATCCTCTTAACTTACCTCAATACACCTTTTCCCAACTTCACTACCCATAATTTGATCTCTAAGTGAAGTTTCAAATGTTGGTGATGTGAACAAGCTTAATTCAACTTAATTGAACCAAACTCAATTACTGACTTTGATCTTCCTATCTCACCATCTTCTAAGATGTCTAATCCTTTTACAAATGCCTCGTTGAGTTCTTCTTGAAGTTCACTGACTACATTTCTTTGTTCCTCATTGTCTTTCTTAGTTACGAAGTTCCTTTCATGGTTCCTTCTATCGTTTCCAGTGTTTCTTCCATTGTTCCTTTTGTTTCCAAAGTGTCTTCCATTGTTGCTTATATCTCTAAAGTTTTTCTCTATTCTACAATATTTTGTTTTATGTTCGAAGTTGTTGCACAACTGACATACTGGAGTTTTGCTTCTAGGATTCTATTCATCAATTGGTGCATGAGAATTCTAGGCTGTGTCCAAATTTGTTACACTTATAACACATGATCTGTCTTCTTTCTTCATAAGGTCTTATTTCTCTTGATGTCCTCTCATTAGATCTTCTTCTATCTGTAGAGTTAGTATTTCTAGACATTCTACTATTCCTTCTATCATTATCATATTTAGGTTTCCTACAATCAATAGCTTTATGACCCATACCATGACAATTATGACAATAAAAATCCTTAACATGATTAAATGACTTATTTTTACAATTTCTTTTCATATGACTTAATTCATCACATGAAAAACACTTACATCTAAATTCATACCTGGTTTCTTTAGGGGATTCCACTTGCTTTGGTTCATCCAATATCTTAACTTTCTTGTCTTGTCTTGTCCAACTTCTTTAGGTTTCTCAGAAGATTGACTAGATTCAATCTTATTATCATATTTAGCTTTTTCTTTCAGATCTAGTCTATTTTCAAGTTTCTTTGCAAACATGTTAAATAGATAACCAAGACTAGTCTTATCATAGGTAGGTCTCTGTATTGACATGGAATCATCAACCTTTTCTTTGCTAGAATAAAGCTTCTCAAGTTGTTTCTTGCACTGAGTTAGTTCACCTTTCACAATAGTGTTGTACTTATGAAGTTCTTCATGATCTTCTGTAGTGCCTACCCCTAGTTTGCCTTTTTTGTTATCATGGTGAGATTCTTCTAGGCTAGTCTTATGCTTATGATTAGTGGCATTACTTTGAGTTTATCAGTTATTGTTTCAGATTCAGTTGATTTTTATGATGAGATTATTTGGTACTATATATTTCATGTATATATGATGATTAGTTAGAAGGTTACTATACATGTTTTCTTAGGAATACTTACCCCATACTTGTATGTGTATGGTGTGCATGTTTTTTTTCTTTATGTATGGTGTTTCTAATGTGGTTAAGGAAGGGAGTCGTAGTCACCTGCTAGTCGGGATCTACACAATGCACCACTTCCTGCCATTGCCTGTTTAGCTTAGAATATTGTGTTTGTACATGCGTGGATTTTATGCAGGTTGCAGGTACTGAGTATCGACTTCCCTAAATTGACAGGATGAGCGTACCCTATCGCATTATCTCATGGTAAGAAAGGGGAGATAAATTCTTAAGTCCAAATCCTAAACCCTTAAGCCATTTGGCCTAGTTGAAAATTAGGACAAGTATCTGAGTCAGTACCCTCCGAATGCATCGAATGACGTTAATTCGTGATTATAACCCTTTTGTTTGATTTAGTATGTGTTTTGCAATGATGGGTTTTTGTATGTTGTTTTATGAGTCTTTGGTGTATTTTCTATTAATTAAGTCTAATTAAAAGATTAATTAATGATTTAATTTAATAGAAAATTATTATGATATTTTAATATTTAATTAATTAAGTATGAAAAGAATTAAATTTGAAGATAAAAGTTAAAGTTTTAAATATAAATTTAGAACGTGATAATATTTAGTTAATTTAATAAGAATATATTTAGAGATCATTTTTAAATAAATGCTAAATATTATTATTATTAGAGTTAATAAATATTTTATCAATTAAGTTTCTAAAATAAATTAAACATGAAAGGATATTAAATTATGAAAAAGATTCAAGTTTGCATGATGTGTGCATGAATTGAAAATAGAAGAAAATTAATTAAAAGATAAAATAAGAATAATAATGTTATAAAGTGTGCATGGGAATAAAAGTAATAAATTAATTTTTTTTAAAGAAGAAGCCAAGTGAAAATTAAATAAAGTTATTTAATAATTCATTTAACGTGCATGAAACGATAAAAGTAAAGATAAAGAAAGATTAATAAAAGTTAATATGGAGTTAAGGGTTGTGAGCAAGGAGTTCTCTCGAGTGAATGCACAATCAATTCTTCGATTTAAGGAGAGAACACTTTATCACAATTAGAGAGTTCATTTTTGAGAGAGGAATTTGGGGAGCAAATTTGGAAGCGAATTTTGGAAAGGAATTTTGAGGAAACTGTTAGAGAAAAGTTCTTGGATAGAAGCAAATTCTCTCGCAAATCTTCTCGGCATCATGATTTAGCATCAGAACCAGGTAGGTTCTTGAGTTTTATGCACCGAGTTAAAATTATGTTGCTTAGCTAATCCTGTCTTCTTCGTGCCTGTGATTATTGTGATCGAATTAAGTAAATTTCGTAGTATGAATCTTTCATTCTCTTGTCTAAATCTTATGATATTCGTATTGTATCTCATCTGTACATTAGGATTGAAAGAAAAATAACCAAATTGAAACTCCATCCATAGGTAAAAGAAAAACGTAGTTAATATGGGAAGGGTTTGAGATTTAAAAGATAATTTTTAAATTAGAGATTAATTCATTTAACGTGCATGAAACGATAAAAGTAAAGATAAAGAAAGATTAATAAAAGTTAATATGGAGTTAAGGGTTGTGAGCAAGGAGTTCTCTCGAGTGAATGCACAATCAATTCTTCGATTTAAGGAGAGAACACTTTATCACAATTAGAGAGTTCATTTTTGAGAGACAGGAATTTGGGGAGCAAATTTGGAAGCGAATTTTGGAAAGGAATTTTGAGGAAACTGTTAGAGAAAAGTTCTTGGATAGAAGCAAATTCTCTCGCAAATCTTCTCGGCATCATGATTTAGCATCAGAACCAGGTAGGTTCTTGAGTTTTATGCACCAAGTTAAAATTATGTTGCTTAGCTAATCCTGTCTTCTTCGTGCCTGTGATTATTGTGATCGAATTAAGTAAATTTCGTAGTATGAATCTTTCATTCTCTTGTCTAAATCTTATGATATTCGTATTGTATCTCATCTGTACATTAGGATTGAAAGAAAAATAACCAAATTGAAACTCCATCCATAGGTAAAAGAAAAACGTAGTTAATATGGGAAGGGTTTGAGATTTAAAAGATAATTTTTAAATTAGAGATTAATTGGTTAAATGTATTTTTTTTTTCTAATCAGAGTAATGTTGAAATCAATTATTAAAATAAAATAAAATAATAATAATAAATAGAATATTATGTTTGAATTTTATTTTATTAAATTTTAATAAAATGTAAATTTAAATATATTTACATATATAAATAGAAACGTTTTAATGGAAAAGAAACACTTATATCAAAAAAGATAAAAAAAGAAACGTTTTAACTTATTACAAGATTAATATAAAATAAGCGAATCTTTAAAATTAAAATAAAAAAAACATTTATGAAAACGTTTTATAAAAACAAGGAGAAATATTTTTAAAAAGAAATTTATTAAAATTTGATTGGGGAGGGATTAACCCGTACCCCCCCCCCCCAACTTACCTTTTTACCTTCACTTGTGCCTGCGAATCTATACTGTGATTGCATGGGGTTCATAATAACCGGCGGCATTAGTTTCATGTGTTTCTTGTTATTAATTTAGAGTTTGTTTTTATAAGGGATATCAACTTTATAAAGTTAATAAGAATGTATAAATTTTATAAGGGGTTTTATATTTAAAGTTTCTTTTAAAATATATTGTATACGTAATGTTTTAAAGTTATATAATGTAAAGTTATCATAATTAGATAACTTTTTAATTAATATGATTTGTAAACAAATTTATTATTATTTAATAATTTTAATTAATAGATTTTAATATTAAATGTATTATTAATTTATAATACTTTATTAATATTATTATTATTTAATAGTATTTATTAATATTATTATTATCATTTTTTTATTTAAATATTAATGTATTTTAATATAGTTTTTGTAATTATTAATTTATTGATAGTTTTTTTTTTTGGATTAAATATTAATAAATTGGTAATTAATGAGGATATTAATATAAGTATTTAGATCAATATTTATTTATTAATTTAATTTAAAATTAGTTTAATTAAAGTTAATAAATAATGGATATTGTTTAATAAAATTGTAGAATTATATTATTGATTTATATTAGATTGGAATTTCTTATAAAAGAAAATAATCAATAGTTATTATTTTAATAAGTTAAGTAAATAATTATTCTTTGATTATTTGTAGAAAAATTGATTTAAAACATGATGGGAGGATAATTCTAGTGAATGGACCAACCTGTAGGGTTATCAGAAATCCTTTACTTGAAACATACCTTAAAAACGAAAACTGAAATTCTAACGTTTAACTCAACTACGTGTTTTGAAACCCAAACTATAAGACTATTCTATTTCTCTGTACTATTTGTTTATGCTATCTATGTTTTTGGATTTTTTTGGGGGTTGATTAGATGTTGACCAATTTAGGTTGTTCCCAAAGGCTTGGGGGTTATGCGATTGTGACGTCATGATTAATTGTTCTCGATCTTTATAAACCCAACCATGGTAATGTGTTGATATGCTCTATGATGGGTGTTTTTACTAGTTGTTATGGCTTTCCAGTCTTCTTGTGTGAAGCTAAGGTGTATGTTTATGAGATACCTGACTTAACCATTTTTTAGTCATCGATCAGTTATATATATATATATATATGATTTTCCTTCCAGTCGCTTTGAGAGGACTGAGATGTTTTGGATGGTTTGTTGTTGATGATGTCATGTTGTAACATGTTTTGACTTGACCATTTTGGAGTCTTCGATCAGTATTGTGACCTATTATTGGGATTCTTTCTGGTTGCTCGTTGGAGAACCATTGGATATTGTGATTTATCATTGATGCCTTCAGATGCTAATAGAGATCTATTGTGATCATTATGATTATCATTTGATACTATTCAGTTGCTCATGGAGAACTGATGTGATTATTGTGGATTATATTTATGATGTTTTTTAGTCGCTCGTATAGGACTAAGGTGATTTTATTATGATTCTTGATTTGTGATTTCATGAGCCTAGGGTAGGTTATCTTTGTGTAGTGTCGGGAAGTGGCTTGCAATGGGGGTCAGGGCCCTAAGAGGCTGCCTGGAGAAACCCATTGTAAGTTGTTTTAATAAGTGATAACATTTACACTAAATGGAAATTAAAATTAACTTAATAAGATAATTATATGTTCTCTCCCATGCCTTGAGTGCTAGTACAGACTAGGATGGGGTTGAGAGAACGCTTGGTTGTGACCTTGCATTCCGTAGTATGCCTCGTTAGTACGAGAGGATACTAGTGGCTGCAAGAACACAGGGGACCTGAGATTCCTAGGGGATTGCTCGGGTAACTTCCAACGTGATTTGTGCGATGACACTTTCCCGTGTGTGCCTCTGGATCTAGATGTTGATCTATGTGTTGGAACCTTTGAGTTAGTACACTTTTAGGATTTCTTTGACTTAGAGAGTACTTGTGTTATGTGATTTGATATCCTATTTAGGACTTGAGACTATCTCCTCAGCATGGTGGGAGTGGACCATTTAGGTTCCACATGATCGGGTGGTAGTGCTTTTTCACTCTTACCATTTGAGATCCGCCCGTAGTCACCATGGCTGGAGCTTCTTGGGATGCTTTTTTATCATGATTAGGTGATGTTATTTACTGGTGTATTTCCTTATATTGATGATTGGCATGTTAGATTTCTTTATGCATATGTTGTAGCATGTTTAGGTGTGACATCCCTATTATGATAGTACCGATGATCTCTTCGGTGACTTGGGATGTTACGCATGGGGGATGGCTAGGACCCATGATGGTCTAATGATGCTATTGATGGTTGGGAGGAACCACGCACTTAGATTAGTTGTGTTTTATGATGGATGGATAGTTGTATTTCATGTTGGATGTTTATATCTTTTATGATGGATGGATGTATCATGTATGTTATATGGTTTCATTTATTTTATTGTACTTTGTATCATGGATTCTTTTAGGATGATGTATCTTTATTTCTACTTATGTATATTATTTTAGCCTTTCATACCCTGTGACATGTACAGTGGATGATTGAGCATTTCGAACTAATTTTCCAAGAGGCATTCGAAACAAATGTATATTAGATGGACATTGGACTTTATAATTATTCTTTCATGTGGATGTGGTAGTTGTTAGACTTAGATTAATTAAATTTAAATGTGACTCAACGTCTTGGGATCCTTAACGAATGTAACCTGTTATGTATGTTTGTTGATGATTACATGTTATTGCTTCTACTACTTTGTGTTTGAGGTGTACATTATACTTTCTTGTTTTTAGGAAAAAAATGTTTGGCAAACTTTGTAAAACTTTAGGTTAATTCTTTTGGATCCCTTGGCGAGACGTTACATCTTCTTTTAATGTTTCAAATTTAGATATCTTCTTTTCTAGACTTACTCTAAGATCTATATTCTCAGTCTTCAAATCAAATTCAACTTTGCTAGGATCATTCTTCAAAGTCAACTTTAGATTGGTAGTCTTCAATTCATGTTTCAAGATCTTGTACTATGTCTTTAGCTTTGAATAATCATCATCACTAGTTTCAAATTCAGTAGATTCAAGCTTGGATTTGAGATGTTCAATCTTGTCATTCAATTGTCCAATATATATTTTGGAGTCTTCATATCTATCCTTCATCTTATCTCTTTCTTCAGTAAGGAGATCAATTTGTTCAAGTGCCTCTTCAAGGTTATTCATTAACTATTCCATATCCATAGGGATCTTACTCAAGTTGTAAAGCCTCTTCTAAGCAACTCTGCTCTGATACCAATTGTTAGAAATAAGAATTACTGAGAGGGGGGGTGAATCAATAATTCACAAACTTTAGTTGCAAATTGAATATCATTTATTACTTTTAACCATACATGTAAGAAAGTAATAAAGTAATTTTGAATAGTAATAGTAACCATGCACAAAGATAACTCATAACACCATATTTTGTTAACTAGGGAAACCTTGGCCAAGGGAAAACCCTAGTGGGGATGATACCCACTAGATAATATATTGATATATATGTTCCTTATTAGAGGATGGACCCTATTAGGAGTCAATGAGAAAATTCAGTATAGAGAGTCCCTGTTAGGAGACTTTTGAATCCCTATTAGGAGATTCCAACCCTATTAGGAGTTGTAGTATAGTAGATGCAAGATGAGCCCACTACCCAAACATGCACTTCCAATTACAAGAAGAGCTCATTGTCCAAACAAGTAATTAGTCTTCTAGAATATAGATTCTGTAACTTCTTCCTTAGATCGATCTTGGATCACAAATCAACTTCGCATAAATTGCTTCACAGAAAGTTCGCATATCACAATACATCACTTGCTTGCACATTAACTTTTATATTTTAATTTTCAAGATATCCTTTGCATAAATACCATGCCTTTTCACAAATTTATGCTAGTTTGGTTAAGACCATAATATACTTTTCCAACTTAGAGTAAACATCTAGGATGTCGGCCCTAATTGGTCAAGTAAATATTTTGTAAACAAAATAATTCCTTTCCTTTAATTCGACTTTCCTATTTCACTGGTAAAACATGAATATCTATTTTTTGTGCAGTCTGTACTAATGTCTGAGGTTATACATGTCATCATCAACATGTATACTATCTCCATCTAACTTTTCTAGTCATAATATGACGTCAGTAACAAGTTACATACAAAACAATATACTGTTGTAAACTAAATTCATACTTAGACAATTTTCTAAGTACCAAAAGCTAAGTATTTGTATTTCTGAGGTTTCCTATAAGCACGTACATCATGTGTTGCCATAAATGACAATAACTACATATCTTCATTAGCCAATTGTCAATAATCCTCTCGGTTGCCTCTCTCTAGTTCAAACTTAATTGGTATGTTAATAAAAAAATTGTACATTAATAATAATAAATAGTATAATGCATCAACTACTATAATAAATAAGACTCAGGTAAGGATGAGCCTCTGCCTAATGGATTTGTAGAGGTTAAAGCATTCAAAACTATTCACATTTACTTCAACTTGTGCATTTTCATCAACCATTAGTACTTTGAACATTTATTGAAAGGATATTGGGAAGGCCAAAGAACCCATCATCATGATCATAAACTTACATTCTATCCTATCATAGGCTCGTTATAGTCTATTAATAAAATTCAAGAATTGTGATCAAATTTATTACCCCAGTCCAAGGATACCCAATAAGTAATGAGATTTTCTAAGATAAATACTCCCTTGAAAAGCCTAATTGTATGGGATTGGTGATTTTAGGGAGGATTTATTCTAATATTTTAGAAAGAACCTTGGGTGGGATCTTATAAGAAATATTCAATAGGATGATAGCCCTCTAGTTCATAATCCAATTCTTGTCTCCTTCCTTAGGAAGCAACTTGATTTGCATTGCATTAATGTCTCTACCCAAAGAGCCTTTATAAATGACTTCTCTATATAACATAATTATTTCTTTACTCACCCAACCAGTATTACTTTTTTTAAACTCAATTGATAGCTAAATGGGCCAATATATTTTCCATCACATAAGGAGTCAATGGTTATCTCAATCTCTTTAACAATAACAACTCGACTCAATTTTTTGTATAATTCTCATTCACTTTCTCTATGATGACCCTTTTAATCTTCTCTCTCACTTCTTCAATCATAGACCCCTCATCCTTGGATGTGAATGTTTTATCATAATATTATTTCAAGGAATTGACAATTCCTTAAATTTTAGGATTTGAAAGAAATAGTTTGACCCCTTATCTCCATGTTGCAACTAATTCATCTTTTCCCTTACCTTATCTCCTTGGACCTTATAGTTGTGAAGCCTCCTTAAGGATTTTCTTGAAAGAGAGAGTTTATCCTTTATAGGTTCATTGCATGGATAATTTTGTAATAATTTGTTAACAAACATGAGCCTATCATGCATATTAACGTCCTCCTACCTATAATCTTTATCTCTCTCTTTTTTCCAATAACCTGAAACATAATCTTTCAACTTTTTCTATTTAGTACCCATTTATCATTTAGTGTAATGAACAAAATCAATGAATTAAATTGGTTAAAATTTTGCAATAGAATTTAGAATATTCTCTTGCTCCAAGAGTTTACAATTCAGGGAAAAGGATGGACGATTACCTCTTAGATTATTAGAGATTGTATTGATAAAATTTTGTGCCACTAAAAGGTGATAGTTAGAGAGGGAAAAGGGGAAGGCATTGTATCGTAATATATCTCTTTCTCTTCTCATTCCAAATGAATGTTGAAATAAAATATATCCAACTTCTTATAAATCCTCTTAACTCCATTCTAAAAATTTCTTCAAGTGAACCAAATCCCTGAAAACTCATTCTTCAATCCTTCCAAGGGGTCAACCAAATTCAACTTGCCCAATATTACGTACCAAAAGAACTTCTTGTTACCTTTCCAATAAAATATAACACCATAAAATTTTTCCTAAGATCTTTCTATCATAGTGAAATCACCACCTACAATCCAAGGGATTTCTTCCAAAGTGAACATCCAATTCCACAGTTGATTCCTCTACTTATAGTGATTGGATGCATAGAAAGAGAAAAGGTAAAGGAATCACCCATATTTCCTAGTTTCAAGGAGAAATAGCCCACCCAACCATAAAGGGTTTTGAAATTCCACTTTCCCCTTTTCCCTTACTATGGTTAGAGAAAAGAATACAAAATCTCTCCATATGTACCTCAAATCAATTTCCAAGTTGGAGGCTATTGCCTTCATTTCCTGTGATAGAAAGGCATCAATGTCCTTGTGTATGTTGATGAACTTCTTTACTTTTTATTTTCTATCTAAGGATCCCAAGCCCCTCCAATTCCAAGATTCAAGTTTTAAGTTCATGATTGACATTTAGTAGGTGTCCATCTAGGTCCTAAAGATTTCATATCATTTAAGAATCCCAATTTTGTATATTTTCTTGTTATGTGTAGAGCTAGTAGATCCTTGGGGTCTACCCCTCTTTCTTTTGACTTTAAAGTTAGAGGTCTAATTAGAACTCATGGTGGCTTGTTATTTATTCCCTTGATACCTTTATTTTCCTTTCTATTATCTTTCTTATATTTAATTATTTTCATGGCTTCACCAACAACATCATCATCAGAGTTACAATCACAAAGCATAATGACCTAATTTGAATTATAGTCCTTGGCCTTTCCTTCCTCAAGGGTATAACCCTCAAATTTAAGAGGCGAACTTTTTTTTGCCTTAGTTTTAATAATGCTTAAGGCCCTTAGGTTGGGAGGCTAAAAGGAATGAGTATACCTAGACGGGGGTGGGTGGGGGTGCGGGAGGAGGGGTGGGGGAGGAGTGATAACAAGAGAAAAATTGGACAAATAATCATCAAAGTCATAAGTGTTTCTAATGGCCTCTAGTTTTGTGTGTGTGTGTGTGTGGAAATGATATAGAGGTAGTTGTGGGGTAAATAATTGAAATATGTCAGTAGAAAGGTGGAGAAAATGAGGTTGGCTTATGTTTAAAGACTGAGATAAGTCAATAATAAAAGACAACTTTTAAAATATTGGGTTTCATTGTCACTCTGGGGAAAGTGCTTGCAAATGCAAGAACTCTTAATTGGAAACTCAAAATAACATGCATATATCGCTCCAAAGGTTATATTCATCAAGTTGTTGGTTATTCATCAACAAAAAATTTACTACTTTAGGAATACAACCTTTAAAACCATAGTTCTGTTTTTAAACATCTAATCATCCATAATATATATCTTTATTGATTGCATAAACATGTCTCAAATTGTTCATTACATGAAATATTTGAACATGATTACTGACTAGTTGTATTGAGTTGATACTTTATGATACATGTAACTAAATAAGAAAGATCTAACTAAGTACAAATTTTCTCAAATTCATCGTGCTCAATATTGACAACACTTTATGCAAGTGGTTGAATAAACAATGTGAGAAAGTAGATAATTCATAATGAAATTTTACCACAAGACTAATTAAAGAGTGGACTAAAATATGCATGTACTGTGAATTCAATGAAATTAATATAGCATAAAGTATGTATTCAATAAATTACTAAGTACTACAATGGTTGCAGACTACAAAAAGTAAAGAAAATTTTTATCTTACAAACTTCGCATCATGTAACCTTTCAATTTTGAGCCTTCATAGAAAAAATTTGAAGCAACTAGTCATAAATAAAGCCCATCTCTATAACAATTAAAGTATACTTCTTAGGTCTACACAATTTGAATTTGAAAATACATCATTTTAATATCATGTTTTTAATTTGTATATTAGTTTGTGTATATGTAGAATTCATCTTTAGTTTTTATTTTAAAAGACTTTGATAATTGATAACGATAGGGAAATATTTGACAAACCTCTACCACATTTTTCAAATATGCCCTCTTAAAACTCCAAGAACATGCAATAGTAGACAAAGAACAAAGGAAAATTTCTTCATAACTAGTTATTTGAAAATTAGAACATATATGATTAATACGCTAATCAAATGATGATGAAACAATAATCAGACAACAAGGAAACAATAATCCAACAATATCAGCAAATTGAATCATACAAACTAGAGATATTGTTAATTATATAAAGAGAAGGTGAGAATTCATGGTTTAATTTTTTTTAACTTAGATTTCAATGTGAGAAAGGTATAAGTGAGTTCCATCTAGGATAGAGAGCAAGTACATTTTTCTTTAAATTCAGCAGCAAGGATTGATATTCAAATTCAATTTAATAGGGTCAGCAAGCATTTGAAAAATAAGAAAAGAAGCTAGGAAGATCAATAACCTCTTATGCTACAATGAATACCTTAGTGACAAATTTGCTCTCAGTTATGAAGTCTACACTCTATTTATCTACCCTCGCCATCTTTTACTATAGAGGAAAGTCATTTGCACATAATTCTGCACACTTTCACTTGTAAAAACCAATAAAATCATCTATAGAAGAATAAGAGTAAAGTGTTCTACAATTTTTTTTAAAAAATTAGCATAAGGATATTTTTATGCAACCATTGTTAGTTGTTATGTATCTTCTATCAAGCATGCCAAAATACACACACAAGGATTCTTCGACTTAGTTGTAATTAATAACACACATTTTTGCTTGCAAATTCCACATTTTAATTTGATTTAATTTAATCTTTTAGGTCCTATATAATCCGCTCTCTTCAACAAACCCTAGAAATATATATTCTAGCAATAGAAGTTTAATATCTAGGATGGCAGACTTTGAACATTGCAAAAACTAAGCATATCAAATTCAAAACAACAAGTTGTATTTAAAAACCAAATTTGTAAAGGGAAGTAGTGAAATTATTGTCAATCAGAAGAAATCTCTACAGAAAAGGGAAAGGGAAAGTGCAACATGCTTTCTTGGAAGGTGGAAAAAATAAGCCTAAATTAAAGAAGTGTCGAAGAATTTCAAGGCATCAAAATTACAATGACCCACCTCCATTAGCCAAGAAATATTTATGCAGTAGTAGTAAGATCAAAATAATGATGGAAAAATATTTTCAAAATTAATAACTCTAGGCAAAATTCAATCTTGGAGATGGATCAGGTATCTACATACCAACTTTCAAACTTTAGTAATCAGGTGATATATAACTCAACTCTTCTCCTTAATATATTGATTTACTTTATTATCTTATTTATTTCTAAATCTAGTTAATAATTAATTTAATTATTATTTTCAAATAATACAAGTGGTAAATTTAAAGTTATGGAATTACACAATGTTGATCCCAACAGTATTGAGAGGGGTGAATTAGTACCATCCCCAAAATAGGTTATCCTTCTAACCATTCCAACTAACCTTAATTCAACACACTTTGTAGCTAGTATCAAGATAAATGTAGTAACATAAAAATAAGTAAGCTCGCACACAAAATCATTCATCAAGATGACATAGATATTTTATAAATGGAAACCCTTGATGTCAAGATGAAAACCATGGTAGGGATAATATGTATCCACTAGCCCTTATAATGCATGTAAAGGAGTGCCCTGTTAGGAGCTACAAGTCCTTCTTCTAGAAGCACATCCTGTTAGGAATTCCTACAACTTGTTAGAGTTACAATAGCCTATGAAAGCTACCTAATTAGAGGATTTACAAGTCTCCTTCTAAGAGACACCTTGTACAAGGATTTTTACAATAAGCTTACTAATGAATCTCACGCTATTAGGAGCTTACAAATAGATGCAATGGTAATAAATAATACTAAGTGTTTGACCTTGAACATGGCACTGGTTTTCCACGTAGATCTCTAATTTGTCTCCTTGAAGATGTACTAATCTTCTGGTTTGCTTAGTGAGTGTTATGTTCTCACCTCTCCCTTGGTTTCTTGCAATAGTTTTTTGTTGTTCTCTTTTCACTCTACTACACTTACTTCTACTAGATTCTTCTCAACTTTCTACTCTTTGATATCTTTTTCTTATGTAGAAGTGACTCTCTCAACCACTCTCTCTACTTGCAACTCTCCTTCAATCTTATTTTAGATGCATATATCCTTCTGTAAATTTCAAGGCATAATTATCCATGACCAAATTATATGGCTCATTCTTGAATTCAAAATTCAAATTCCATGCTTGCTTCATTCACAGAAGACATGTGAACCCCACGCCTAGGGTCTATATTGGTATCCTTGCCAATGATTTCATGAACCAATGGTGCCCTATCATCCTTGCATGCTTGTGTCATTTTTATTTTACCTTCTATCATATCATTGGTAACTCATCATTTTGATGACTTGGATCAATTCTTATCCATATCTGACTTCCTATGACAATGAAGACATGACAGAGTATATGTCAGTGTGTCTTATGATCAGTAAGTATAGACTTCCTTCTCCTCCTTCTTCGTCTAACCAATCATCACACATATTTCCAATTAGATACTTTTGGTCATCAATGATAATACTTCGTACTTCTTCCATTCTTCTTGCCAAAGATGCTTGCAGGGTCAACAATCTCCCCCTTTGGCATTGATGGAAAAATATTGTTTACCAATGTTCTCCCTTTCTCCTTTGCAAAGTTCCGCGGGTGACAAAATGTGTTATCATACTTTTTCCTGTATCAGTGGATGTTGTCAGTAGATAGACTTGGCCAGATATTTGTTAGAAACTCCCCCTAACAATTTGCCTATCCCTCCTTTTGTGTTGGTCTTATTTTATGTCTGAATTTACCTCTTTGGTTGTTGTGTTCTTCCCTTTAAATATTTTTGGATTCTCCCCCATTAGTATATATATTCCCCCTTTTTGTCATCAATAACAAAGGGTTGTGTTGGGTGTCTACAGGTTGTTGAATATGTCTGGGTATTGACCCTGTATACTGATGAGATAGATATCCCATGATACCTTCATATTTATGAGAGCAATGATCTCACTCTTTAATTTACCCAAGAGTGTTTCTAGTTCACTCAATATGGTATTTCCTAAAGCTTTACTAATAAGTGCATTTGCATTTCCAATATGTGTTTGGATGATTTTTTTCATTAGGGATAGTTTGCATTGAACTTCTATCATCTGATGGCTCTCTTTTCCTATTTATCCTTGATTTGATGTATGAGAATTAGTGTTCCTTGAGTTTTGGATGGATAGTCAGCTGTCAAGTCACTAATTATGTTGAAATTACCCTTCAGATTTTGCAAGTCTAGTTGATCTTTCTATATCTTTTGGTCCAAATCTAGTGAGAGTGCTTGTGGATCTGAGAACTTCTTCAATACCTGTGTTGAATCCTACAAAGTTTCCTTCAATTTCTCCTTGGCTTCCTATAGGATGGTCCTATTCTATTCTACCATATTTTGTAAAGTATGTAGCATCTTGCCTTCAAGCTTCTTCTCTACTAGAACTTCTACACTTCCTTGATTATATTTTACCTTGTCAACTAGTATGGAGAGTTGGTTGATGAGATCTGTATTAGGATCATATTTGACATCTCTGGCTAGATTTTCAATGATGTCTTTGGTGATTACCAATGTCCTTATCTATTTTTGCTTCTTAAGTTCTGCTTTCTTCTTTAATTGTTGCTTGTACTCATTTATCTCTTCTAAATCCATGTCTTTTATGATTTTTTTATTTGTAGTTATGAGTGCACCAAGTTCCTCCTTGCCTTTCACTACTCCAATATCCTTCTCATAGAATTATCCTTCATCTTTGAAGCTCAAAGATGATGAAGATGATGATGATCTTGTCATGTGCCTGACCGACCTACTCTTCTTCCTTGAATGCTCACCACTAGTTATTCTTGATGTACTTAGTGCACTCTTCCTACTCTCCTATTCATATATCTTTCTTTTAGACACCCTTGATCTCAAAGATGCAAGTCTTCTAGTAATGCCTTTTCTTTCTTTCTATGGTTCTTCTTCCTCTTCACCTTTATTTCATGGTGATTCCACATCATCCTCCATTTCTAGGGATTTCTCCTCTAAAGCTTCATCATCTAGTATTTGTACAAATACAGGTGATTTAGTTTTATCATCATCATTAGTCTTTTGTGATGAGTCAAAAAATATGGTTTCACTCTTGATTGTCTCATTGATATGTTTTTGAGTCATACCTTGTGGTGACTTGACTCACTCCTTTGCGGTTTTCTCATCATCTTGTGTAATCAGTGGGGCATTTTCCAATTTTTCATCCCTCTTTTCTTTGGATGTAAAATTTTCTTCATCAGTTCCCTTAGGCACAGTTAACTCCACTTGAGTCACATTGATCATTTATTGTTCCTCTCCTTGTGGTACATTTTCTTCTCTTTGAGGACTAGGAGTTTCCTACCTCCTTTCTTCTTATTTTCCCTCTGTTTCAACTCTTGTTCCAATTTATGCCTATGTTGGCTTGGGATTGTCTATTCCCTTGCCCTTCGCACTAGTTGATTTTTTTCTACCTCCTGGTAGTTGATTTCTCTTTAAATAAGAATCAATGTCTAGAGTGAACTCCTTCAGATGTTGAATTATTCTTACTTAATTTCAGCTCTTTCGACCATTTATGAGGTCTATTATATCTCTTGTGTAGTTGTACCTTCCTTTGTATACTTTTATTAAAGACTTCTTTTGAGACTCATTCATCTTTGATCTCATCTTGATTAGGAAGTCCTCCATCATTTTCTAATATTTTTTTACTCCCATACTCCATTTATCATTCAATATTTTTCTCAAATGTTTGGGTAATTGAAACCCAACATCATATGGCCTTCTTTCTACTATCCTTAAGCTAGTTAACACAATAGTTATAGCTTTTTTCTTGTTTTCCTTTGAAAATTTTGTTAATCCATTCTTGAGAATATTATAATCATGGTTATTTACAATGATATGTAGAACTACATTGATGGGAATTGGTTTGGATTTCTTCTTACATTTCTTAGGTTTTGGTGATGCTTTACTTCTTTTTCTCTAGCGGCCTTTGTGATCACAGTTGCTCCAGTTGCATCATCTTGAGATTCAATTTTCTCAGCCTTAGGTTGATCTGGGGATGGTTCTCTTCTCTCCAATGCTTGAGTTGTGCAAAGGGGACTTATTTTTTATTCGTCTTCCATCTCCTTGGTTCTTATTACCTTGGATGACATAGCTCTAAATGGCTTAGGTACCTAACTCCTTGTTACTCTTTGTGGAGTTGGCTTTTGTGTTGCCTTCTATTCCAGGAGAAGCCTATTTCTTATCTCTATGCAAGTGTCAAACCTTGGAAGGATGGAGATTTTATCTAAGGCTAATAATTTTTCTATGTAGGGCCTAGCCTACTCATCTTTCATTTCATGTCCAAAAGGTGTAAACCATAAAGTTCTTGGTTGAGCTGAGCACATAATACACTTGGGTGTGCTCACCAGAGAGAAAACTTTGTCTTTTTATCTTTCCACAAGACTTGTGGGTATTCATTTTCTTTTGTTCATTTCCTTTTGGAAACCTTTCAAATAGTCCCACATTATGGCATTTCCCTTGCCTTCTAATCTCCTCTGTAAATGATTTAGTACAAGGAAGGAGAATCCCCAAAGGAGTTGTCCTAGCCCCTAACAAATAACCACATAGAAAAATGTAAACATTAATACAAATATTTAGATCCAAAAAACACCAATATCATAATAGAATCATAAGACTTATATCCAACATGCCCAACTATAAGGTCTTCTGGGTTATGGCCCAAATACATTAGAAATTACAATAACAATTATGCAAGACCGCGTAAGATCCAAACTCTAGCTAGCACAGATCCACACTCTAGTAGAAAACCCCAAGAAGAATCAAAACTTGTGCTTGTAAGCCACTAAGCAACATTCTTGTTTCCCAAGCCCACACTTAGTTACTAGCTCTGTTAAACTTCACTTTTCTCAGCTACTATCTACTAAATTACATCATCCATCTATGACTTAAGACATCACGAGACCCCCTACTTATACTAAACCAAATCACAAGTTAGACTCACAACCCTTACATTAAATAAATACTCACATTAAATACACCCTCATGTCACAAGTCGGCTTGGAAACAAATATTAAATAAATGAAATAACTAGCTACTTAGGACAAGCCCCAAGTTTACAATACATAACTAACTCAAATGACAACATGAAAGGACCTTCCCTTAGGCATAGCTCCATGTCCCGTCCAATGATCCAAATCCAAGAGAGTGCCTGCAAACTCTCTCAGATCAAAGCTTGCAAATATAATATTCAAGGTCTACCAATAAATCGAAAACACACGACCAACAGTCACCAAAATAGCTCTAACTCCAAGATGATAACACCAAACTCTATCCACACTTAGGACAAGGTTCCCAAATATGACTTGAACTTAGCCCCAACTGTGCAAAGCATAACTCCATAATTTTGAGCTTGAAGCTCCTATATACAGGATTGTGGACTTCCCTAGGATGCTCCTACATCAAACACCCCAAGTGCAAAGAAATATGTTCTCAATAGTTGGAAGAACATCTTTTAGGGTTTAACACATAAACCTCAAACTAATTCTTCACATACATGTCCTCCACTATATTAGCTTGCACACTCTTACACTTCTAATAATCATTTCTTGCAACAAAAAATTATTCTTTCTACTTGCTCACATCCTTCCTCAATGTACCACGGGTCTGCCTTCCACGCTAGTCTCTAACCCTTTGAGAGTCTTTCAACCAAACTAGACTACCAAAACTTAGGTTCCTCCTACCAAGTTCTACATTTTGCAAAGGAATCAAGGAATGTTCTTGTCATCCTTCTCAACAATAAACACATTCTTGACACAATCATGCATGTCTCTACAACCATACTGCCAAGGTATACCAAGTAATATGTGAGAAGAACTCATGTCCACAATATCACACAACACTTGATCAATATATTGTCCAATCTAAAAGTCAACAAGACATTGCTCCTTCACTTCTAAATCATGTTCATCTTGTAACCAACTAATCCTATAAGGACAAGGATGTCTTACCCTCTTCAAACCAAGTTTCTAAACCATCTCTTCAACAACTAGGTTATCAGTACTACCACCTTCTATAATTATATTCTAGCGTTTACCTCTAGACTTACAATGAGTCCTGAACAAATTCCTCTTTTGACAAGATTCTAGTATCTTCTTACCAAACAACACTCTTCAAATAAAAAAATTATCCCCCTAAGGCACATTTATTGAATCCACATTCTCATTTACCACATCAACTCTTTTACCACCATCTTTTTTGTCAACAATGGGACATTCAAAATCTCTATTTCCTTCACCATATTTGAAGCAATAACCTTTAAATGCAACCTTACTTGTTATTCTTTTTTTCTCAATAGGTTTCATCTTCAAAAATCTATTTATCCATCTTAGAGTGTTCCTTCTTTTCCTTACCTCGAGAATTACCTTGATGTCTTCTCTTCAACTTCTCTTCTACCCTTAGATCATATTGATAAAAATCCTCAACTAAAGAAATATTCAGCATAACAATCTCATCCTAAATATTAGATCTCAGGCCATTAATATATCTAGCCACCTTCTCCTTAAACAGTTCCCTATGTTTAGACCAAATAGCCAACTTGTTAAACTCCTCAATGTATTCCTTCATAGTCATATCCTTCTACTTCAAATTTTGCAATCATTTTAACAATTCAAGTTAATAATTAGCAGGGGTTAACTTAGCCTTCAATTTAGTCACCTCAATCTCCATCTACTGATATTCATTTCATTTTCATCTTCTCTATCTCTTTGTAATTCTTTCCACCATAAAGTTGTATGTCCTTACAACTTAATATGTGCCAACCTCACTCTGAGTAGATCATCGATATCCTCTAACTCAAAGTAGTTTTCCGATTCACCAATCCAATCAATCAATTCTTTAGGATTCAAAGTACCTGAGAAATTAGAAACATCCTTCTTATGTTTCAACTTCAATTGAGATCCAGATCTATCCAACTAACTAGCTTTGTCTTCCATAGGTCTCTCTATATGATCAGTTATGTGTTCACCACTAGATTCAGTAGCCTCAAAATCCTCAGCAAGTTCCTCACAACCATCTTCAGTACCCACATTCCTCGGTACACTAGCAATAGCCCTCATGATCTCATTCTTCATCAACCACATCTCAAATCTGAAATCTAATCTAACCTTCTCTAAAATCGTAGTCTCCACAACATCACAGAGATCATTAATTGCCCTAGGGTCCAATCTTCTCGAAGGCATCTTCCAAGATCTTCACAAACCCAAAGCAGTAAATCCACAAGATCAACCATCTCCAACCTTTTGACTGATAACATCAACCAACCATATCAAACCTTTGGTCTAGTACCGCTTGATGTAGTAAACGACAAGATAATCCCCAAAGGAGTTATCCTAGCCCCTAGAAAATAACCAACACTCAAATATAAACAATAATACAGAGATTTAGATCCAAACAATACCAATTCCCATAATAGAATCATAATATTTACATCCAACATGCCCAGCTAGTTATGGCCAAATACACCAGCAATTACAATAACAATTTGGCAAGACCTTTCAAGCTCCAAAGTATAGCTAGCCTAGATCCACACTCTGGTGGAAAACCCCAAGAATAATCTAAAATTGTGCTTGCAAGCCACCAAGCAACCTTCCTTTTTCCCAATCCCACACTTAGCTACTAGCTCTACTAAACTTCATTTCTCTCAGCTACTCCTTTTTGAATTCCATCATCCATATGTGAATTAAGATATCATGAGACCCCCTACTTATACTAAACCAAGACACAAGTCAACTTAGAAACCCTTACATTAAGTACTTCCTAAAGCTACAAGTCAACTTTGCAATAAATATTAAATACATGAAATAACTAACTACTTAGAACAAGCCCCAAGTTTACAATACATAACTAACTCAAATGACAACATGAAAGTATGTTCCCTTAGGCATAGGTTCACCTACCATCCAATTATCCAAATCCAAGAGCACACAAGCCAACTCCCTCGAATTGAAGCTTGTGAATACAACCTCCAAGGTCTACCATTAAATTAGGAACACATGATCAATAGTCACCAAAAATTGCTCTAACTCCAACATGATAACGCCAAACTCTATGTGCACTTAGGAAAAGGTTCCCAAATATTTCTCAAACATATCCCCAACTACACAAAGCATAAATCCATAATGCCAAGCTTGAAGCTCCTGCATATCGGCTTGTGCACTTCCCTGGAATGCTCCTAGATCAATAATTTTCCTATTTGAGCCATGAATGATTGGTCTTTACTCCACTTGATGTTTGAGAATCCAAGGAGTTCTCTCATTTGGTTAAAGAAGATACATACAAGTATGGATCAAAACCTTAGATTTTGATTCTAATGATCATTCATTATCTTGCCAATTCTTTCCATTATCTGCATGTGCATATAATCGCATAGAGAAACCCTTTATTTGTTGTGGATGATCTAAACTTCTCTATAAGAAATGTTGTTTGAAACACAATTTTATCTACTAGTGTGGTACAACTTGTAACCCAACAACATGGTTATAAACCTCAATTTAAAGTTTGGAATATCATTAATAGTGCAACTCATTTTGTCTTTTGTCATCTTCCCTCCAATCAATGAAGTTGCTTGTCTTGCAGAGATATTGTTCATTAACAAATCAATGACAGATGCATTGGTCCCAGTTAACCTCTCAATTAGGGTCTGTGTGATCCAATTAAATTTGTCCAACCATACATATTTCTCATGAATTCTCCATAAAAAAAAACCTCACCCATTCCTCATGGAAGAAAATAGGTAATTCCACCATTCTTCTTAGTGTGGATTCCACCAAATCTTTGTGTTCTTCCTTTAATGATCCTGCATAATGTTTCATACAAGTCTTTTATCTCCTTTTCATCAATATCTGTATAACAACTTCCAAGTATGTTCTCGCATCTTAGGTGAGTAGGATATCATTAGGCAGAGATGATAGTGTGATTTCATCTTCAACATTCTTCTCTTTTGCTATGATTCATTAATACTTTGGGTGACTACTTTGTCTGCTATCAGTTAGATTCACCTTGTTGATTTTCTTTGTTATTATTTTGCTTGGTTCAAGATTTTTCGCTGATTAGAATTGTGAGAGATTCTTTTTGCAAATGATGTTCTTGCAACTTCACTTAAAAGCTCTTAAAGTTTTGTGGTATGAAAGCACAAGTCTGCAAAATATCAAATGACATTTGATTCTTGTATATCACAAGATTGTAAAGTTAGGGTTACAATGGTTAGAAAAAGGTTTTACCTATCATTGTACATATTTTATTAATGCTTCAATTTTTTATGCAACAATTACTTCTCATTGCCTTGATCTTCCATCAATAGGTCACATTTTGTCTTTGAATTGGCACTCCTTCTCTTCATCTGCATGACTACTAGTTTTAAATTAGGGGACCAGTTTCTTATTATTTCCTTTAGCTTTTAACCCCTCTAAGCTATGTGATCTTAGTTTATTTGTAATGTCTCACCACTGATTGGTGATCTTTCTACCTCATTAGGCTTAGCTTTAGCTGTAATACCCCAAAATTGGCTCATTGCCATTATACCAATTCTGGTCTATTTTTGATAATTTCAAAGTCCTATTCTAATAGGCAATTCTCATTCTAATATTCGCTACTTGACCTAATTGTCAGATGCAGATGACCTAAATCTACATTCATCATGCTTATTATTTAATTCCTATAGTATTTACTCATATTAGTCACATTAAACCTATTGATTAATATTTAATTTAATTATTAAGTATTTATACTTTAATTAAATTAAATTATAATGGCTAATGTACTATGGAATTAAATTTATTTAATTTAATAAATACGCCTATCTTAATTAATTAAATGTAATTATTTAATTAAATGGGAAAGGTATTTCTAATTAATTAAAAGAAATTATTTAATTAAATGGAGCACTTACTTCTAAATAATTAAACAAAGTTATTTAATTAAATGGGAAGCCATTCCTAATTAATTAAATGAAGTTATTTAATTAAACAAAAGTGTCTCTAATTAATTAAAGATTATTTAATTAAATAGAAAAAGTAATTATGAGAGCATATCTCATTTTATTAAATTAAATATCTCAACAAAATTTCTCTTCAGTTCAAAAAGGGAAATTTCCAGTTCACTATTGATCAAAAATGAGTTAAATCAGTTAACTCCTTTTTTTACTCAAATTAAAACAGTTAACTCCTTATTTTACTCAAATTAAGTCTGTTAACTCCCTTTAATTTAGGAATCTCCCTTTATGACTGAACCTCATCTTCAATCCTAACTGTTGATTTGAATCGATCTCAACCGTTGATGGATTCCAGGAGAGTCTATTTAAGAGACCCTCATCTCTTCATTTAGGAGGATGAATTTGGAGAATTTGCATCGAATTGCTACTGAAATTCATGCTCACATTTACTTACATTTCTTGCACACATTCTCATTCTTAGTTTAGTCTCATTTTAGTTTAATCATGCATATGCTTAATCTAGTTTTCTTTATTTTTTCTTAGATTACATTGCATCTTTCATTCTAGATTAATCTGCATACTCATTCTTAGCTTAATTTCATTGTCAAATCCTTCGTTCTTAGAGGGTCTGGTTGCTTAAACACCTCGAATATGAGGATATTTGACAAGCAATTCCCTTTAGATAGAAGGCAACAGGTCGCTTTGCAGGGCAAATTTCGGGTGAACAATCCAATGTTCATTCTGAGATGAATCCGCATGCAATAACCGTGTTGAAGTGTGTGTGTTAGCATAGGCCACATTTTCACATATACATTAGCCACTTCTCTCATCTTCATCCATTTAGTGGTGAAGTCTTTCTCTAGGTATTCCACGGTTACATTCTTTTCCTTCCTTACTAGGGACTTATTGTCTTGTCTTCTACTGCATATGTAGTCCCTTGCAAAATGACCTATCTTGTGGTAGATATAATAGGTCATTCTAGTACCTTTCCATTGTATGGTATTATTCCTTGTGTTCATCTTTAGTTTGCATTGAGTTACAAGATGAACTTTGTTTCCATGGGTCATATAGGATGATGTGGGAAAGTTTTCCCTTCCAAAGTGACTCATTTCCTTTAGAGATCTTTGATTGTGTCAAGCTCTTGTTCAAGAATCTTTTGATCTATGCCCATATTTGTTGCAATAGTATCAACATCCATCTATTCTTTTCTCTTTCAAATGAGAAATATATTGTTGTGTTGTATGACCATAGAGATTTTATTTATTGTAGTACCCTTCATAGGTAATGTGTAATCTACTTAAACCAACACACACCAGATGTGTGTCCTTTCTTACTACAAAAACTACATGTTGGTTTAGCAATACCCTTACCTAATGGAGATTCACTTCTGGATCTACCATTGCTCAAGTTCTTCTCTCTAGAAGTCTCTCCTTCTTTAGTCATACTGTCACCTTGGTAACCAAGACTGATTGTGCTTTTGTTTCTTCTCTAAGCCTTCAATTGTTCATTAATATTTTTAAATCTCTCATTGAATCTTGTCAAATTTTAATTTCATCCATTTTTTCTTTTTAGCTCTTCAATGAGCTTGAGAACTTTCTCTTTCAATTCCATAAACTATTCCATATTGGGATGGCTACTCTCCTCAGTCTTTACTCACTCACTCTCCTTGTTGCTACTATGGCTTCATCTCTTATTAGGATTGAAACATCTCATTTAGCTAGAGCTTTGGCAACTTCTCTAGTTATCTCATCTCTCTCCTTACTTAGTTGAGAAGTGGTTTTGTTTAGTTATTCTATTTCATCCATTTAATCATAGATGGCTTCCTATGACTCTTTAGAGCCACTGTGCTGATGTTCAATGAATTCTTGGCTCTTATTGAGCCTTAGCATAAACTTCTTCCTATTAGCTAGGGACTTTCTTTTCTTTTCCTTCAAGTCCTCAATGGTGTCCAAAGCTTCCTCTAGTTGTCTTCTTAGTGATGCCATTAGATCTCCTCTCAAGTTGTTAGACTTGTTGCAACAAGGATCTATGCTATGATACCAATTGTTGGTCCCAATAAGTACCAAGAGTGGAATGAATTAGTACCATCCACAAAATTGATTTTCCTTCTAACTGTTCTAATCAACCTTAATACAACCCACTTTGTAGCTAGTATCAAGGTAAATGTAGTAAGATAAAAACAAGTAAGCTCACACACAAAAAGCATTCATCAAGATGACACATATTTTGTACATGGAAACCCTCGATGTGAGAATGAGAACCATGGTGGAGATAATATACCCACTACCCCTTACAATGTATGTAAAGGGTTTCCCTATTAGGAGCTACAAGTGCTTCTTCTAGAAGCACATCTTGTTAGGCATGCCTACAACATGTTAGAGTTACAAAAGCCTGTGAAAGCTACCTAGTTAGAGGATTTACAAGTCTCCTTCTGAGAGACACCTTGTTAAAGGATTTTTACAATAATCTTACTAATGAATCTCACCCTATTAGGAGCTTACAAATAGATGCAATGGTACGAAAACATGCTAAGTGTTTGACCTTGAATGTAGCACTATTTTTCTATATAGATCTCTACTCTGTCTCCTTGAAGATGCATTGATCTTCCTACTTTCTTGGTGAGTGCTTTGTTCTCACCTCTCCCTTGGTTTTCTGTATTAGACTATCATTTTTCTCTTCTCACTCTACTACACTTGCTTCTACTAGATTCTTCCTTCTCAACTTTATGCTACATGTTCTCTTTTTCTTCTATAATAGTGAATCTCTTGACCACTCTCTCTCCTTACAACTCTCCTTCTTCAATCTAATTTTAGTTGCATATATCCTTCTATCAATGTTAGGGCATAGTTACCCATGACCAAAATATCTCACTCATTCTTGAATTCAAAAATTTTAATTCCATGCTTGCTTCATTCACAAAATACATGTGATACCTATGCCTAGGGTCTAGACGGGTACCCTTTCTAGTCCTTTCATGAATCAATGGTAGCCTATTGTCCTTTCTTGCTTGCATTATTTTTCTTTTACCTTTTTTCATATTATTGGTGACTCATCACATTGATTACTTGGATCAATGGTTATACATATCTAACTTCCTATGCAAACATGAGCATTCTAGAGCGTGTCAGTGTGTCTCATGATTGGTAACTGGAGACTTCTTTCTCCTTCTTCTTCCTCTAACCAATTGTTACACATTTTCCTTATCAAATACTTTTGGCCATCAATAAAAAAACTTCACACTTCTTCCATTCTTCTTTTTAATGATACTTGCAAGGTCAACACAAAATTGGTGATCAAATGCACCTAAGGTAAAAACTAGTCAAAATTAAGCAAGTTTCTACATCCCCTAGATTTTAAATCTTTAGAAAATCTATTAATGCAAGTTCCTAGTAAACTGTAGAAAATCCAATCATAATCAAAGGTGATTGCATTCATATTAGAAAGTGGTCTTCTATAGAAATTTCTATAGTGATTAGATGTTGATAACAAATACTATCTATTATAAAGAGAACTATGAAAGTGAATCATGTGAAATATGTGAACTAGAAGACTAGGGGAAAACTTGATAGACAATGCTTTATTTTTTAAAGCATTACTATTCAATCTAAATGATCCAAGGAAAATTTTGAAATATGAATATGATGATGAGGGTTGGATTACTATTTGATCTAAATGATTGAGGCAACAAGTAGAAATATTTTACCCCCCCAAAACTTGAATTCCTTCCTACCCTTATTCTAAGATATCACATAGGTCAAAACTCCCCTCTACAAGAAGATCGGGATTGACTCAGTCTAAATATCTTATGTATTCTAATCCTTTCATTCCTCTAAGAGATCTAGTTCTGAGATCACCCTTGCCTAATTCTAATTTTGATCCCATAATCAAACTAAGTATGAAGGAATCCCTAGCAATACAATAGGAAGCAATCATCCCTAATCTAGTGACAATTGACAAGGAGGAAATCCTCACCCTATATCTTCAAGGCTATGAAGTAGAGTATACCCATTGACAATCCCGAAAGTATAGACTCTATGCAAGATGGATGGGATTAGGTGAAGAGGTAGAATCTATTGTGAGATGGTTGAAAGAATAGTATGGGAAGAAATTAGAAGTAACTATCTTAGACAATTATTTTCTTTATATAGATTGGTGTATCTCCAATTTGAAAAAATAATTCTTATTCAAAAATTCCCTAGTGTTCAAAGACAAATCTTTTAGAGTCCTTGACTAGAAGCCTTTTTTTAACCTAAACAACCTAAGATCCTTCATAATAGATCACTTTGTTAGTCTGCCCCATCTTCCTATTGAACAACTAACAAAAGAAACTCTTGAATTGATAGGTAACAAGCTATGAAAATATATAGGTTTTGTAGATACTAAATTTAGGCTCTTTAGTCCAACTATCATAGTCAGTATGGATTGCAACATTAATAAACCTAAGACTTTAAAGATATGTAATAAGAAAAGGTCACTCATAATAGAACCAAGATTCGCGGAAGGGTCTTTCATAGAGGACCATGCATTATCTTCTCCAATTTAAAATAAGATCCCTTCTTTTCCTTATCCTCCATACACACAAATTATCCTTAATAAGGAAAAGGTAGGGTTTGACATTGTGCAATCCCCAATAGGGGAATATTTGGAAGAGGGAGAAATAAGAGAGGTTGCACCCTCACTCCCCTCAATCATAGTGGGAACTGTTAGCTCTATAGATTAGGAAGGGGAGGCTTTAGGTCTCATTACAAATATCCCCCTTTCAACCTATCCAGAGTTAGAGATAACCATAGCAGAACAAATGGTGAGAAAAGTTCCAAGTAAGATCTTAGAAAAATTGCAAAGGTAGAAAATACAGAAGTAGGAGGTAGGGACTCCAAAAGGGATAACCCTCAATAAGACATGGCAATAATTCTTAATGAGGAAGAAAGAGGCTTCAAAAGTGAAACAATTCATAGGAGAGAGAGAGAGAGAGAGAGAGAGAGAGAGAGAGAGAGAGAGAGAGAGAGAGAGAGGATTATGGAGGAGGTGGTCTCCTAGAAAATGACATAGATATCCAAGAGGAAACATTATGTAATGTCCCCACTAATAGGGTTAGTTAGGGAGAAGTAATACTTGCAAAAATAAATGTTAGAATCACAATAATAATAAAACTAACTATATTATTCTACCCTCTAAGTTAACCCCAGTCTTAAGGACATCTCCAGATTGGGCTTCATAGCTCATAGCTACTTCACCATCATCCTGAGAGCGCACCCCTTAAGATTCTTCTTGGACGGGTATCCTCTATCCAAGGCCAATGACATATGCATATGTTTGACAACATCAGAATATTCTGGCAACATGAAGAATTCTCGACCATGGTGGTTGGTTCAAGGTGTTAATACCTTGCTACCCCCATGCTTTGAGTCTTATAATTCTCCTAGTAGATTAATGTATTATTACTCAATTATCAGCCATGGAAAACAATGGAGATCTTAATATCTCCATGCTCCATGCTTCAATATTGAATCTCAGCCATGGAAGACAATATAGATATTAATATCTCACATGCTCCATGCTTCGAGTTCACATTGATATGCATGGTGTTAACCCATGAGCTAACACAATACTATCCACAAGTATTGTTCATAAATAAATTCATAAACATACCTTTCTTACCTTCTTCTTTTCCAAGATTCGCACCCTTTCATAATACAAATCCTTTGAAAAGTCACAACACTTCATAGTTATAATCCTTTCAAAAAGTCACAACCCTTCATAACTAAAATCCTTTAGAAAAGTCCCAATATTTTATAATTAAAATATTTTTGAAGAGTCACAATTGTTCATAATTATGACCCTTTCAAAGGTTCGCATCCTTTCAATATCATTGATACCTTTTCAAAAAGTCACTTCGTTATTTTCTTCATTTTACTTTCCTCTTCCATTTTTCCTTTTGAACTCCTCTCTTCTTCTTATCCTTTTCTCCCCTCTCTAAAATAAACTCTCCTCCCTTTTATATCTTAATTTTAAGGAGTCGTGTCTATTTGTTAAACATCTCTTGAATTTTCATTAGATTTAGTTAATTTATATTCTTCTATGTTATATTATTTATTTACTTACTTATATGTGTTTATTTTATTTATTATTAAATTCTATTTATAAAGTTAACATACTTTCTACAATATTGTCTCTTGTATTTAATTTTCTTTCTCTCTCTCTTTACTCATTGAATTATTATTTTTTTAATTATTTAAAATATCATACTAAATATTATTTTATTAATAATATAGATTAAATAATTATTATTTCCTTGGTTTATAGTTTAGTATTATTTTTTATTTTTAATATGAGTTTATTATTTATTTAATAACATTGTATTATCTATTTATTATTAAAATTCTATCCTAAAATGGGGATATGACACATTATGTCCATCAAACCCTTCAAATGAGGAACCTAATACCAAGCTAGAGTAGAGAAAGAGATTAGGATCATTTCTGAGCATTTATGTGAGCTTTTAGTTACTGAACTAATGATTGAATTTATGGATGAAATTTTGGATGGGGAAGAACTACTGCGACAAAAGGAATTGTTAATCAAGGAAATTCTAAAAGGTGGTGATCTGACTTGGAAAGTAGAAGTAGAAAAACCACTAGTCAAACTAGAAGATTGGCAACTGAACAATCAAGATATGATGGGCATAGCCATGACTCAACCAAGTAAGAATGGACCTGATTGCACAAAAACAAATAAAAAGATGGGATGAAAATCCTTACAGGAACAAAGAATTAGGGATGGATGTACTCATGTTCAAACCAAATTAACCAATATATAGATGTGGGGAAGGGGAATATTCTTCTCAAGTCCCCATGAATTTCCTAACTCGGATTGTTAGGGGTTTAAATGCCCCTAACAAGCAACAGGTCTTGAAATGTTGCATATCAAAAGAAAAAGTGAAAGTCATTTTATTACAATAAATAAAGCTAGATAGGAATGACCTGGAGGGTTTTAAAAAGAAGCTAGGATTTAGGGATCCATGGGGATCTCCCTCTAGGGGAGCCTTAGGAGGTTTAGCTTGTCTTAAATTGGACACACTCCATTTTAATGAAGGTTTAGCACCTGTTTAATATGAGATCGTCAATCTCCTTGCATCTTTTATTCCTTCCCCCCTTTTTTGTCCTTTCTCCTAGGTGGAATTGGGATAAAACCTAATAGATCCTCTTTAAAGCTCCTATTTCCATAACTTTAAGCTTGAGGTATGATCTATCCCCCTAGTTCCTCCCTTCTCTTCATCTACCCACTTGGAATCTTCTCTTTGCACCGTAATGACAATATCTCAGATTTTGCACAAGATTTTGGAGATATGAGACCTATTTTGGGATCTTGAAAGGATCTTGGAGGTTTTGGGACCTGATTCTCAAGGGCACAGCATGCCCCTAATTAGGACCTATTTTGGGTCTCCTCTTCGGGTCCTCATGTCCAACTATGTTTGGGGTGTTAATTCTTAGGCAAGTTTCCTTGTGAGACTTAGTTAATTCCAAGCTCTATATAAACCCTTCCATTTTATTTGTTTCTTATCCACAATTCATCTTATTCATATACAAGCATTCAAGCATTATAGCACTCAAAAGCTCTCAAGTTCTTCAACCATTCATGGTATTCAAGCTATTCATCCATTAAAGTTCAAGGATTCATGCATTCAAGCTATTGAAGGAGTTTATGCTAGATCTTCCATTGCATTTTCAACATTCAAGATCTCTTGTCATACACTCAAGATCCTTTATTTCATCTTCTACATTCATCCTCTTAAGATCTATATCCATCTGCAAGGCAAATTTCAAGCACACACATTCATGGTGGTTTTGGTTTCACTTTGATTTCCTTTCTAGGGTTTTTTAAGTTGAGTCAAAGATATTACATCTACATACTTGATTACATTTTAAATTCAAGAGCATATTTATAGATTTACATTGTTTCATGTTAGATCTATCAGTACTAATTGCTAGCATTCTATCTTTATTTCAATTCAAGGTTAATTCCTAAACTAGGGTTTGACGAAGGTAAACCACCCCCCCCCCCCCCCCCCACCCCCCAACAAGAAACAAATAAAATCTTTGTTTTATAGGCTTTTCATCTTAGATTAATGAATATATTACAAATCTAGATACCATTTTTGTCTTTCTTCAAAACTATGAAATCAGAATTAGCATCACACACAATTAGGCAAGGGCACGTTGCACCCCTGATACTCCAATTCACCCCTAATTGTCCAATTTTCCCTTATAGATCTCCAATGATTTTTGGCTTTTGTCTACCTCACATATTTTAGCATAGATTTCAAATTAAAACAGCTTCTAACATCATTCAACAACACATTTTTAGGTTAGTATTCTCAAGGTATATCATTTTCCCCTTTCCATTTCTATTACAACATTAATTTATTTTTCCTTTTAACTAAATCCTCTTAAGATGGGGGTGAGAGGAAAATAAATCTAATTCATTCAATCTTTTGTCCATTAGGTTTTCAATGATACTCCCTTTTGCATCAATCAAATCTAATCAAAATGGGTGAATCTTGTTCTTCCCCCTTTTCATTCATGTGTGGTTGGTCTACTTCTATTTTCTAACCATACATAAATTGGTGAACGTAACTTGTGCCTTCTATTTTGGATCTAGATCCTTCTATTCTTTCCATCTTCATCTCTTATTTTCATTAGCCTGCATCTTGCATCATGAAGATCATTCCGTGTATGGTTATTGTTAGAGTAATAAGGTTTTTTCATATTATCTCTATTTTGTTTAAGCTAAACTTTAGGCATATAATAATTAATTCTTTTATTAATATTATCATGCAACCTCAGTTAGATACCTATAGGGTTTTGATCTTTTTCATAAGGATTGATCTCTCTTCATGATAGACACCTTTTTATTAATAGCAATTTCTCGTTTTCCTCATCAAGAATGTCTCTTTTATTGTGGATCTATGAATTCCATCATCCATAGCTTTGCTCGTCTCTTTCTGAGATAGATGTTTGCATGTAATAATTCTTGGGAGTTGTGGGGTTGAGATTTCATCAACTTCAACATGGTATCAAAGGTCCAAACCTTCATGCCCTTGCTCTCTTCATGAGATTTTTTAGTTGGTTTTCAGATTTGGTTTTTGTAGAGGATTTTTTATTAGATATGGTGGGACATTTATTTTGGGTCACTTTGAGCCCAAATGAATATCACCATTGAGCTTAGAGCACTCAAAAACACCCATTTCATATAAAATTTGTCTCATTTGGACAAAGTTGCAGTCTGAGGCAAAACAAATTTGCACCCAAGCCATACAACATGGGCAGGTACATCAAGGAAGTAACCTTTTTTATTAGCACCACAACCTTTTTTATTAGCACCACAGCCTTTTTTGTCAGCACTTATCAGAAGAACATCAATGGTGTACACTGACATTGTTTTGGCAAGAGTTGTTAACTATTGGAGGTAGAGTTTTTTGGGGCTCACACCTTTTATTTTGGAGAAGGCTCCATATCCCCCACACACTTAGTTTTTTGTGCATGGGATTTATTTGTCCCAAATGCAGGCTTCTTTTGTGCACTCTACCTGAGTAGCTCTACTTTTTCTTCCCACCATTGGCTTCATACTCGCAAGCCCCTCTGCAAGATTGGCTAGAGTTTTTCAAAAACTCAACACCTTTTTTTAAAACTTGCAGGTACCTACCTACATGTGTCCCCTATTTGGGGTCTCATGTTCTTCTTTTACCATTCACGCCCACCCTTCAATGCACCTAATTGTATTTTTTTTTTTTGTGGCACTAGATCTACCTTGGGACATGGCATGACCCTAGTAGATTTTCACCTCAGGCCCCATCTTCGCATGCTCACCTATTGGGAGCGTATTTTCTTATTAGGAGTTGTGTTTTTTATGGGGGATCATGCACCAATTTTTGGGCATGATTTATGGACATGCCAATTCTTACACACCTCCTTGGTGCTTGGGCCCACCCTTTTATGTGTCATGTAGACCCTACCATGCTCTAAAATGCCAACATTTTTGGAGCTTAGATGGCGGTAATTATTCCACCAAGTTTTTAGTGGGTATTTTTTCCCCGCAAAGTATTTGTTGGGGTTACAAGGTGACATTATTTTGCATGGCGGATGTGGTAATATTTCTCAATGACCACATCCAAATTATTTTTATGACCAAACTTTATTTTTTGGCATTGGCAATATTTTTTCCCAACACACTGGTTTTTCGGTGATTATTTCTAGAAAACTGGCCATTTTTTTCCTTCACGAACACTTGACCATCAAATTTGGACTTGTCATTTATAGACCTCAGCACTGCATTAACATGCCTATTTTCCCTCTTGGCTCTATTTGAACCTATCTTCAATTTTGGCTCATATCTTGAACATATGATCTCCATTTTTTGCAAACACAATTCTGTCATAAACTTGATTCTGAGCCCGTCGTATTGGTGTAAGTAATTTTTAGTTTTGATACTTTTTTATGGATTTTTTGTTGTCAATGTCAAGAGTTCTATTTTTCACTCTAGAAGACATATCTTGAGCATCTGATTTTTGATTTGGGAATTCTTTATATTGTTGGAAAGGTCTTTTTGTACTATTTCTAGTGATACTGATTTTTTTCCTATAGTTTTTCTCTAGGCACATTCTATTTAGTTTTTTTTGCATTTTTTAATTTTAGTGGATATCTTGGTTATTTCAAGTTCGGGGATCAATTTTGTTGCTACAAATGATTCATTATAGGTTGTACTATCTCTTGTACTAGCCTTATGTCTCTTTTGGTCTTTGTAGACATTTATTGTATGCATTTTTGCAAACACACTCAGATAAAGTGTCATCTTGCATCTATATTTTTGTTTTAGTTATTTTTCCTTGTTTTTTCTTCTGATTTGAGTAGTGTCATCTAAGGAAACTCATGTGTATTACTATATTCTTGGGATTCACCATACCTTGTGTCATATTGTACATGTACTACTCTAATTAAAGTGTCAATGTGGATCGATGTTTCACCTTTTTTTGCCATCTTCCTTTGTCAGTGATTTTTCCTTCCATGACATTAGCCTCATGACATGTCTAAGATTGATCACCTCCCATGTTGAAGTTGATGAAATATCAGCCCCACAACTCCCAAGAATCACTACATACAAAAATATATCACAAAAAGAGAGGAACAAGGCTATGGAGGATGAAATTCACAGATCCACAATAGAGAAGACATGCTTGATGAGAAAAAAGAGAAATTACTATTGATCAAAAAAATTTAATTACAAAGAGAGATCAATCCTTATGAAGGAGATCAAAAACCTAAAAGGTATCTAACCTAGGTTGCATGTTAATAATTAATAAAGGCATGCCTAAAGTTTAGCTTAAGAAAAATAGAGTTAATAAGAAAACACCTTATTACTCTAACACCCCCCTTAAGATAAACTTAGGGAGTAGCTAAAAACCTAGAAACTACTATTGAAAGTAAATTTGGCTAGCAACTAGGGCTAATAAGGTACCCATGCACAACCAAATCTTTGTAAAGAGTAGAAATAAAGAAAACCACATGGGAAAAACTCTACTCCAAGAAGAAATGGAAATAATGCTAAAAGAACTAGTGAAGGATTGCACAAGCCTCCAAACTAGAGAATGTCTCAGAAGATAGGAACAAAAGGGTGATCATGAAGTACATCATTGAAGCATGAAGAAGTTGCAAAGCTCTATCAAAAGTAACTGTTGATTTGAATAACCTCCATTACAATAGAACTTGACTAGGAAGAGAACATTATAATTTGTATGAGTGCCCTCAGATGACACTACTTAAATCAAGAGGCACACAAAGGAAAACAACTAAACTCAAAGATATAGATGGCATGAAATACCAAAGCCTGAAGTGTTGATCAATTGGACATAGACGGTTGCACTGGCCAAAGTAGGAACAAAAAGAAGAATGTCTATAAGGTAAATGATCCATGTCACTGAAATGCATAGGTACCCATCCACCACATCTACCTAGTGCATAGGAACAAATACTAAATACATAGCTCACTCCATCAAACCAAGGAAGCATAAGAACCAACAGAAGAACCCCCTAATGCAGACAAGGGTGAGGTGATAGGCAACTAGAAGGGTAAGGTGATAGGCAACTAGAAAAGTGATCCAATAGAACTACATATCAAGGAACCATGATCATGATTCACACAAAAATACATATAATAATTACTAAGGTGTTAGAGTAATAAGGTGTTTTCTTGTTAACTATATTTTACTTAAGCTAAACTTTAGACATATAATATGTAATTCATTTATTATTATTATCATGCAACCTAGGTTGGATAACTTTTAGGGTTTTGATCTCCTTTATAAGGATTGATCCCTCTTTGTAATTAAATTTTTTTTATTAATATAAATTTCTCTTTTTTCTCATCAAGAATGTCTCATCTATTATGGATATGTGAATTTTATACTTCATCGCTTTGCTCCTCTCTTTTAGTGACAGGTGTTTGTGTTAGAAAGTAAATTCCACCAAGATAATTGAGAGGGGGGTTGAATTATGTATCCAACTATTAAAAATTTTATCAACCTTATTAATCCTTAAGCATGTGAACAATATAATTAGTAAACATACGAAGATACTCATACACAATGACACCAGCTATGTTAACTAGGGAAACCCTTGATTGGAGGGAAAACTCCAATGGGGATGGTACCCAAAAAATGATGTACTAATATAAATGTTCCTTCTAAGAAGATGGACTCTATTAGGAGCCAATGAAATACATTCAGTACATATCAGTTCCTATTAGGAGACTATGAATCCATGTTAGGATATTCCAACCCTATTAGAAGTTCATGTAGAATGCAAAAGGACCCACTGTCCAAACAACTTCTGGGTAAGATCACTGAGTTCACTATCCAATTGATCTTTGCATTATTCCCTATAGAATAATAGAAATGAAATAATTTAATTTCCTTTTCTGTCCTCTTGACTAGACCAAATCTCTTCAAATCTTGATATAAGATCACCAACTTCGCATCCAATCCCTTGGATCATTTACTTGCATTTACTAAATACTTCGCATATCACACACTTGAATGAATCAATCACATCTTTCACTACAAGGAAAATAACCTTCCTTTATACCAAATCCTTAAAATAATTCCTTGATTCGGCCTTGAGGCTTTCCCAATTAATTATAAGAGGACCTTATTAAGACATTACAATTAATATACTATTACACAATACTGTCAGCTCACAGTCTTCACAACTTCTCACCTGTGCAACCTCAGACCTTGCATAATCATCAAAATCATCATTAGGTTGTCTAATGTCACTATCTAACTACATGTATCCCAATTCTATCTTAGGAGATACAAATCAATCATCAGAACCTAGTTATCAGGTATTATGTTTGCTTACTGTCTTTTGTAAATCAAGCATATCTTCTGTATGTCTTTGAATCTCTTTATGCACACTTATCCACATCATTAGGATATGGTGTAGAATACATCCTTAACTATGCTCGACCTAATCATCAATACACAGGTCGTACAACCTTGTTCTTTATCTATTACTCTGCCAGTCTTTACAAAAACAATATTATGTTGACATCAATGACAAACACAATAATGAATACAACATGTCAATCATAAATAGTCTCTTCAATTCTTAGGATACTCCCCCAAAGGAATATCATCAGCATTCATGCCAAAAATCTCCCCCTTTGGCATTGATGGCAACATAGATGAAAAATATCTAAGTTCCAAGAATACCAAATCAAACTCTTTTGTTGTTGTTGTTGTTCTCTTCTTTTCAAATCCTCTTCATCAATCAAATCTTAAATCCACTAGAATACTACTCTGTTCGTGCTTCCACATTCTTAGGATTGACATCATTTGTTCACACTCTAACTCACAGGAACAACTTACATGGATGGAAATCAATTGTTCACAACTTCTCCCCTATTGATATAATTTAATGTTTCTCCCCATTGACATCAATAAATACATTAATGATTCTCATACATACATCTCCCACATACTGCCAGAAGATTTTATCATGTACTCTTTCTCCCCCTTTGTGCTAGAGGATGTTTTTATACAATCTCTCCCCCATTGGCATCAATGGTAAAGGCTTCACTATGTCAATCATCTGCTCAAGGAATAACTTACATGGATGGAAATTAATTGTTCACAACTTCTCCACTATTGATATAACTTAATGTTTCTCCCCATTGACATCAATAAATACATTAACAATTCTGATGCATACATCTCCCACATATGACCAAAAGATGTTATCATGTACTGTTTCTCCCCCTTTGTGCTAGAGGATGTTTTTGATACAATCTCTCCCCCATTGACATCAATGGAAAATGCTTCATTATGTCAATCATCTACTCCGAGTCTTCAATTAGCTCAAGTGTCCAAAGACACTATTATAAACCAACTACCAAGAGTCCTTGATGACTCTACTCATCATAGATACTCCCCCATATAGGAAGCATCAACATTCAGTCTAGATGAATAATAATGCTCTCTAGTACTGGACTGATGCACTTTCTGCATCATCTACTTAGAAGTAAGCAAGGGCATAACCCCAAGCATACCTCACAAACACTCAAAATGTATCTTTAGGAAAAAGCTTTGTAAAGATATCTGCAATCTTCTCTTTTGTACTTACATACTCTAATCTGATCTATTTTTATGTAACTTTCTCTCTCAAAACATGATACTTAATAGATATATGCTTAGTCTTAGAATCCAACACATGATTCTTAGACATACTCACTATACTTTTGTTATCACAATTTATGATAACAAGTTATAGAAATTATATCCTGATGTCCTTCAGCATCTGCTTCATCCATATGATCTGATTATAATTGTTTGTTGTTGCTACATACTCTGCTTATGTTGTACTCTATGAAATAAAACCTCATTTCTTTCTTAGCCAAGAAACCAATCCTCCAAGGAAAAATTCTCCACCACTAATGCTCTTTCTGTCATCCATATTGCTTGCCCAATCTACATCAGTATAAGCACACAAAGTAAAATCACTTGATCTATCATACCATAGTCCAAAATCGAATGTACCCTTTAGATATATAAATATCCTCTTTATTGTTGCATAATGTGTTTCTTTAGGATCAACTTGAAATATTGCTACTATCCCGACTATAGCTACTATATCTGGTCTGGTGTGAGTCAAATATTGCAAACCTCCAGTCATAGATCTATATTTCTTTTGCTCAATTGTAGGTGTCTCATCTTTGCTAGATAACTTGTAACTAGTTATCATAGGTGTACCAATGGGCTTAAAATTTTCTAAGCCATATATTTTCAACAAATTTTTCAAATACTTTGTTTCTGATAAAAAAATACCATCATTGTTCTGTAAAATTTGTAGACCCAAGAAAAATTTCATCTCGCTAATCATACTCATTTCAAACTCATTCTTCATTTCATCAACAAATTTGTCACTTGCTTCATCATTACCTCCACATATTATGTCACCAAAAAATATTACAATGATCAACAATCCATTCTCAATTTCTCTCAAATATAAGTTACTATCTGACGTACCTTTTGTAAATCCCAATTTTGCCAAATATTTATCCAATGTTGCATACCAAGTTCTAGGTGCTTGCTTTAGACCATAAAATGCTTTCTTCAATATGTATATAATTTCCTTTTCTTATGTCAAAGAAAATCCTTTGGGTTGCTCAATATAGACTTCTTCTTCAAGTTCTTCATTCAAAAATGTTGACTTGATGCAGGAGTATCTTGCATCATGAAAAAGGGGGTGTGATCAAAATTTAAAATAAATAAATAAATGAATAAATAACTAGAGAGAGAAAGTGATGAAAATAAAAAGAAAATTACTTTTTTTAAAAGGGGAAAAGAAGGAAAAGAGAAATTTATATTTTCAAGGTGCATAGGTGGTGTAAATAGAAAAATAAATTAAAATGGTTGTCATTTCATTTATCGAGGTGTGTAGGTGGCATCTTAGAAGTTTGTGGAAAGTTCTTTAGATCATGCATTTAATATCTGTTGTGATCCACAAAAGAAATCTATTTTCCTAATTGGGCCACATGGTGGTGCTTAGTTGTATTTGGGTGGAAATTTAATATTTGTTTTAAGGTAGTTGTATTTACCTTTTATCCCACACTGGTTGTGTTTGTAACATCTTTGATGGTAAATGCCTATTTAAGCAAGGCTTATGATCATTTGTAATCAAGCTCTTCAAGTATAAGCTCTTCAAGTGTAAGCTCTTGTAGTGAATCTCTCATGGTGTAATCTCTTGTAAGCAAGCTTGAAGGTGAAAGATTCTAGTGTGTAAGATCTTGAGAGGAAGTTTTTTTTTGTTGATGAAACTCTTCTTTGTAGAAGTTCTCTTGGTGGAACCTCTTGGTGAAGCTCTTGATGTGAAGACTCTTCTTGTGGAAGCTCTTATTTGGGAGTTCTCTTATGTTGAATCACTTGTAAACTTCTTTTGGAAGAAGTCATATCTATGATGTCATATTGCTAATATTGTAAGAGTTTAGAGTTCTCTCATTTGGAGAATATTGTAAGGATATTTGAGTATAATAAAAGCATGCTTTCTGAAGCATTTTATCTTCTCTTTGTCTCCATGTTGCTATATTTTTTATTATGAATGTGTAAGGGTGGTCTGGCCCTTTGTCAAATGGTATCAGAGTGAGAGTTCCTAAGCATGTGGACAAATCACCGAATGTGAGGTAGTTTGCACCAAGACCTTGTGTTGGGTGAATTTTGTCAAGAAGTTCTTGATTGTGTAGACAAATCGCCAACTATGAGGTAGTTTGCACCAAGTGCTTGTGTTGCACAATATTTGTCTTTTGAAGACATGATTATGGAGAAGAGAAAGAAGAAGATGACTTTTATGATTGGATGGATTCTGAGGATTCCTAGACTTGAGAAAATTAGATCAAGAAATCAAGAGGCAATACGAGTTGCATTCTTTGATTTGCAAAAGCAAGTGAATGAATTAGAAGTAGAGTTGTGGAAGAGAAGTGTGTGTCACTAGAAAAGAGATGTTGAGAATTCTCTGGATGCAGAAAATAAAGAAGATCTAGTGGACTATAAAACATGTGATACAAAAGAAGAGCAAGAGGATGAAGAGGAAAATATTTATGAACATGAAGCTGAAGAAGATGAAAGAGAAGATGAAGAGCACCAAGATGTCAAGATTTGTGAGCTTGAAGTAGATCAAGATGATTTGAAGACTACAGCAGTGGAGGAAGAGTATATTGCCTCGGTTGGAGATCAAACAAGTGAAGCAGTTACATGCCTTGTTGAAGATATGGAAGAAACAAGCGAAGATGAATATATCAAACAAGTAAATTCTTGGGAATCATGGGATGTTGTCTTTGAGATAAATTTGAAAGATGATGATGGTTTGCATGAGGATCTTTTTAGTGATGTGTGGTATGCAAAGAAAGATTTGTATGGTGTTGTTGAGTTTATTATAGATTTATTAAATTCTATAAGATTGGAGGAGGATGAGAGTTATACTTGGACAGAGTTCATTGCAGAGGAGTATTTTCAGCAACAAACACTTGCTCTAGCTAGGTGTTGGAAAAGAAGAAAGAAGGAAATATATCAGCAGTGGATACTTGTTCCAGCTATGTGTTGGAAGAAGAGAAAAAGAAATACATTAAGGCTACTTCATTTTGTGAATCCATATTCACAAAAAAAATCCTACCATGGGTGTTTATTGCAAGAGCATCTTGCATCACGAAAAAAGGGGGTGTGATAAAAATTAAAAATTAAAAATAAAAAAAAATACTGGAGGAGAGAGAAAGTAGTGAAAATAGAAAGAAAATTAATATAAAAAAAGGGAAAAAAGAGTGAAAAGATAAATTTCTATTTTCAAGGTGCATAGGTGGTGTAAATAGAAAAATAAATTAAAACGGTTGTCATTTCATTTATCGAGGTGTGTAGGTGGCATCTTAGAAGTTTGTGGAAAGTTCCTTAAATCATGCATTTAATATTTGTTGTGATCCACAAAATAAATATAATTTTCTAATTGGGCTACATGGTGGTGCTTAGTTGTATTTGGGTGGGAATTTAATATTTGTTTTAAGGTAATTGTATTTAGCTTTTATCCCATATTGGTTGTGTTTGTAACATCTTTGATGGTAAGAGCCTATTTAAGCAAGGCTTATGATCATTTATAATCAAGCTCTTCAAGTATAAACTCTTCAAGTGTAAGCTCTTGTAGTGAATCTCTCATGGTGTAATCTCTTGTAAGAAAGCTTGGAGGTGAAAGATCTTAGTGTGTAATATCTTGAAAGATCTTAGTGTGTAAGATCTTGAGAGGAAGTTTTTTTTGTTGGTGAAGCTTTTGGTGTGAAGAATCTTCTTGTGGAAGCTCTTATTTGGGAGTTCTCTTATGTTGAAGCATTTGTAAACTTCTTTTGGAAGAAGTCATATCTATGATGTCATATTGTTAATATTGTAAGAGTTTGGAGTTCTCTCATTTGGAGAATATTGTAAGGATTTTCAAGTATAATAAAAGCATGCTTTCTGAAGCATTTTATCTTCTCTTTGTCTCCATGTTGCTATATTTTTTGTTATGAATATGTAAGGGTGCTCTGGTCCTTCATCATGACTTTACATCCATCTGATACACTTTTAACTTCTTACTTGTTGCATAGGCCAAGAACATTCTTACTACTTCAAGTTTGGCAACAAGGGAAAATGTCTCTTCATAATCTATGCCTTCTTGTTGTGAATATCCTTTTCATACCAATCTTACTTTATTCCTCACAACTTCACCTTGTTCATTGATCTTATTTCTGAATACCCACTTAGTTCCTTTATTGTTTTTAGGTCTAGGAACCAATTCCCATGTCTCATTCTTCACAATCTAATATACTTTGTCCTTCATTGCTTGAATCCAATGATCATCCTTGCATGCCTCATCTGCACTCTTTGGTTCAACTTGAGAAATCAAACATAATTCCTCATGTACTCTATTTCTTGTCATCACTCCTTTGTCTTTACTTTAAATAATCTAATTCTCATGGCGGTTCTTTGTCAAATTCGTGTTTGGTGTGGAAATTGTCATTTCAATTCTCACTTCGTCTCTCAATTCAGATCGGTGTTCTTCTCTTTGTTCAACACTTTGAGCATCATTCTAAAAATCATTGTTAGCAAAAAAAACTTCAATATTTTCTCTAACAAGTTTAGGATTATCTTCTCTTCATCGAAAATGTAATCTAGCATTCTTTCTTTATCTCCAAACTTTTCATCCACTTTCACATTTGCACACTCAACAATTATCTTAGTTTTCTTATTATAACATCTATAAGCTTTTCTTTTCAATGAATAACCAAGGAACATACCTTCATCACTTCTTGCATCAAACTTACCAATGTCATCATCTCTCTTTCTGTAACACTTACTTCCAAAAAGATTGAAATATTTCACTGAAGGTGCATGTCCAAACTATAATTCATAGGGAGTCTTGTTTGTACCTTTTATGATCTACACTCTGTTCATGGTATATATTGTTGTGTTGACTACTTCTCTCCAAAATTTCTTGGTTACATCATTCTCAAACATCATTGAGCTTGTTGCTTTTGTTACAAACTTATGTCTTCTTTCAGCAATCTCATTTTTCTCAGGAGTCTTAGGTGTTGATAGTTGTCTCTTAATACCATTTTCTTCACAAAAGATGTTAAACTCTCTAGAGGTAAACTCTCCACCTCTATCTGATCTCAAACATTTTATTTTTACATCACATTCATTCTCAACTCTATTCTTAAATAGCTCAAATGCCTTAGACTTTTTTTTAAAAAATTCTACCCACATCATTCTAGTGAAATCGTTCACAAAAATCATTAAGTACCTTTCACCATAGAATCCTCTTGTTCTGGTAGGACCTCTCAAATCTATATGAAAAATCTCCATTTTCGTTGTGGTGGTCAAATTAGCCATAACACATTCTTACAAACAACATTAGTAGGCTTCATGATTCTAGGTAGATCTCTAAAAGAAAATGTATGGCTAGCCTTTACAATGTTATCAAAGTTTATATGAACAACTCTCCTATGTCATTACCAATTTTTATCCACCTTTGCAACCAAACAAGTCATCTCTGTAGGGTTCAATTGGAACACATTATCTTTGGATCTTGTACCAGTTCCAATCAACTTACCATATTTATCCTTAATGATACATGTCTTCTCTGTGAATTGCAACTAATAACCTTTATCAACCAATTGCCCATCACTCAATAGGTTATGCTTTAATCCATCAACAAAATAAACATCATCAATGTTAGTCTTTCTTTAGACTCATCATCTTCATTTGCATACAAACAATCTCTAGGTCTTCTAGGCTTGAAATTCTTCTTGTACTTTTCCTCTCTTTTAAGACACTTAGAAGCATAATGACCAAATTCATTGCAAGTCCAACATTTGAAAATTATCTTACCATCTAGTTCTCTTCATTTAATTAGGGCAATTCCTTCTTCAATTCTTATATCCTCCTTAGATCCGGATTTGTTGCTGCTAGCAAAGTCTCTACTAGTACTTGCATTTTTAGATAAAGAAGGACGACCACTCAATGCACTAAAAGATGTTTCCACTCTAGGAAATTCTCTAGATTTCTTTAAGCTTACTTATGTTGCTTCCAATCTTCAAAGTAAAGTCTCTGCAAGTTATCACTTGTTCAATCATCTACATTGTTTGTCTGAATGGTGGTGTTAATGTTTTCAAAATCTTCCATGTAATCTCATCTTCATATTTAGATCCTTGACAAGACTTAATTCCTACAAAAATCTCTTATATTATACCAATATAGCTTCTCACATATTCATCTTCCATCATTGTAGTATTTTGAAACAAACATATCCAATTCTGTATTCTAATTCTTTTATCATGTTTATCACCTTCAAAAATGGATTCTAAGGCTATCCAAATTTTATGAGATGTCTCTAAGTATTTTACTTGACTATATTCATTCTGAGAAAGAGCTAATAATAATGCTTCTTTGGCAAGCATATTACACATAAACAAATCTCTTTCAACTTCACTACATACCTAAAGTTTGATTTCTTCCAAAATCTTATTTTTAGTCATTATCATCAGCAAATATCCTAGACCCATACATAGAAAATGAGTCTTTGTCTTCTCCTTCCAGCTATCATAGTTAAATCCATTAAATATAGGACTTTCTTTTCTAAAATGACCTACCATTGATCTCCCAAAGGTGTTAAGTTTTTTCTTCAAGGACCTCGTGCTCTAATACCAATTGTTAGAAAGTAAAGTCCACCAAGATAACTATGAGGGGGAGGGGGGTGAATTAGTTATCCAACTATTAAAAAATTTATCAATCTTGTTAATCCTTTGGCATGTGAAAAATATAATCAGCAACCTTAACAAGATACTCATACACAATAACACCATATATGTTAACTAGGGAAACCCTTGATCAGAAGGAAAACTCAGTTGGGGATGGTACCCCCAAAATGATGTACTAATATAAATGTTCCTTGTAAGAGGATGGACTATTTTAGGAGGCAATTAAATGGATTTAGTACATATTAGTCCCTATTAGGAGACTTTGAATCCCTGTTAGAAGATTCTAACCCTATTAGGAGTTGTGCCAACCCTATTAGGAGTTGTAGAAGGCATAAGGATGCACTGTCCAAATAGCTTCATGGGAAAAATTATTGAACTCACTATCCAACTGATCTCTATATCATTCCTTATAGAATAATAGAAATGAAATAATCTTAGCTCCTTCTCTATCCGCTTGACCAGACCAAACCTCTTCAAATCTTGATACCAGATCACCAACTTCACATCCAATACTCCCTTAGATCACTTACTTGCATTTACCAAATACTTCGCATATCACACACTTGAATGCATCAATCACATCTTTCACCACAAGGAAAATAACCTTCCTTTATACCATATCCTTAAAATAATTCATTGAGTCAACCTTGAGCCTTTCCCAATTAATAATAATAGGACCTCATTAAGATATTACAATTATTTTTCAATTACACAATATTGTTGGCTTATAGTCTTCACAACTTCTCACACGTATGACCTTAAACTTTGTACACTCGCTGAAGTCATCATTAAGCTATCTATTATCATAGTCTAACTACATATATCCCAATTTTATCTTAGTTAGGAGATATAAATCAATCATCAAAAACCACCTATCAGGTACTTTGTATGCTTACTATCTTTTGCAAATCAAGCATATCATCTGCATATCTTGGACTCTCTTCATGCACACTTATCCATGTCAGTAGGATATAGTGTATAATAAATCTTTAAATACACTTAACCTAATCATCATTACATAGTCCGGACGACCTTGTTCTCTATTTTTTATTCTACCAATCTTCATAGAAACAATGTTATGTTGACATCAATGACAAAGAAAGTCATGAATACAACATGTCAATCATAAATAGTCTCTCAAATGCTTAGGATACTCCCCAAAGGAATATCATCAGCATTCATGCTAATAGTTTGCATGCAGTGATTCTTGGGAGTTGTAGGGTTGAGCTTCCATCAACTTCAACAATTATCTTTTTCAATATTGTCCTTCTAACATCTCTTTATAGCACCTCTGATGTTTATGAGAGTTTTATGCATTTTTTTGTCATAATTTATCTTCATGCTCTTCTTTCTTATACTATTATGAAGTTAACAAATATGTATTTTCCTTTCTTTAAGATTATGGTTAGATATTTATGTTGTTGACTTATTTCTTCTTTAGATTGTGTGAATGTTGGAAACTACAATTCAAACAATTTTTATGCTATCGTTGATATCAAACCTTACTAGTAAGACATTTGCTAATAGCGTAGAGTGGCATATCAGTTGATTGATGAAGAGGATTTGAAAAGAGAGATAACAAGGAGAGCTAGTAAAAATGTTGAGAAAATAGGATTAGGTATGATGAAATGATAATAGGCACTTGATCAGTTAGTCTTTGATAAGATACTGTGTTGTTTGATCACTATATGGAGTGGAGAAGACAATTGAGTTCAAGTGTAAAAGAGATACTTGATTAAAGACAAGAAGTTGAGTGAAACACTGAGCTTTACCGAGTGATAGTTCACTAAGTCAATGAAGCAGAAGATTAAGGAACTTAAGAGATAGTTGAGTAGAATAGTGTTATCCAAGTGATGGTAATGGTTGAGTGAAGTGAAGAAGAAAACTATAGTACTAACCAAGTATAGTGAAGGCTGAGCGAGCCAGTGTAAGTCAATCAAGATAGAACAGTAGAGACTGAGCTAGCTAGTGATGACCAAGATGAAGAACTTAGTGATGACTAAGTATCAGCATTCTAATAGTTTGTGAAATAATCAAGATTAGAGATCAACATAGTTGAATTTATGAATTGGTCAAAACGTGCAAATGATAAGGATTGATGAGTTGGCATATTTAATGCATGACTTAAGTTTGTTTAGGAATCTAAGGCAAAGATTTAAGAGACCAAAAGTTTCAAGAAAGGAGAAGAAGAAAAAAATGATAGACAAATTCAATAAATCTAATCAAACCCTAAGATCTATGGTGATATTTAAGTGGATAAAGATCAAACCCATCTATTTAAGGAGGCACAAGAGTTTTTTTATTGTTTTTTTTATTGGAAATTTTGAGATTAACATGTGGGAATATAGTTGTAGAGGAAAAGTGAGAAGTTAGTGAAAAAGTGATTGCTTGAAGGGTTTCCAAGTAAATCAGTGATGGAGAATGGGATGAAATCTAGTCAATGAACCAAGAATGAGCTAAATGGAGATCTGAATTTCCAAAGTGAGTTGTATTTTATCATATCAAACTTAGTTCTTACTTTCTAACCATTGTGACAGTGAAATCCTTTAATCAAGGTTGACCTAATAGTCATGTTGTAAATCCTTTAATCAAGGTCACATTCTAGTGGAATGATCTAAAGACTTATGACTAGGTCACTTCTAATAGGGAGATTAAATCCTTTAACAAGGTCACACTTAATAGTGTGTTTTGTAACCTTTAACAGGGTTGGCTCTTAATCGAGCTCACTTCATAGGAGTGAAAAGTGATAGCATGTTACTTGATGGCTTTTCCCAAATTGGGTTTCCACATTAAATCCTAGTGTCATACTTGTGTGAATGTTTTTTTGATGATGCATTCTATTTATTGTTATATATTTATGTTATTTGACATATACCAAACAAAGAGCTAGTGATGTGATGAATATGTTGGATTACTGATAAGTTACTATATTGGCCAAGTAGATATATAAGTTTTTTGAAGTTTTTAAAAGTTGAATTGGTACATCTAGACCTGAGGATAACTGATTCACCACCCCCCCCCCCACCTCTCAATTATTCTATCATTCTAATAGTGAGAACCTTAGTTGAGGATGTTCCTAACCATCCTCCTAAAAATCCTTCTCCTTCATCATATCCTAGCACTTCTCAAACATATGTTCCAACTCAAACTTTAGTTCATGATGAGAATGTTTCCACATTCCTTGATGAGCCTCCTCCTCTATTACTCATAATAAGGGTAAACATAAAGTTTCTTTTTTTCCTCATCCTTTTATTATTCCTTACACTACCTTTGCACGTGATTCTAATGAAAAATCTCCTCTTGTTGAAGATTTGATGAATAACTATCCTAAAGGTTATTACATGATTGTTAAACAAGGTTATATTGGCTTAGGACTTAGTATTAATGAGCATGGTCTAAAATATCCTATTCATGTATCTAGTAAGATGGATAAACATGGTATTGGATAATCTCCTTCTGACATAGTGCAAGAATATTCTGGACAACCTCCTCTTCAACTTCTCTTACCTACTCATTATCTTGATTACCCTAATATGCATAGAGATTTGGCCTTGAAGGCGTATATTCAAGTACTTATTGTTGAAGTGAAAATAATTAGCATACCTCTTGAAGACTTTCTTTTTTTATTTTCATGTTCTTTTCATTATGATGACTCTCACATGATTGTTGATTGTATTCATTTTCATTTGCATGTTAAGGAAAAGTCTTCACTGGGTATTATTCCTTATACACGTGAGGTGTTACAATTTCTTCATAATTTCACTTAGTCTTATCTCTTGGCTATTGGAATGGATTCCTCATTATCTTACATAATGTATATTTGGAATCTCCCAATAGGTTTCTTTTTCTTGTTCCTCTTCACTAGGGGGCAAGAATTCCTTCTTTTCTTTATTAGAGATCCCTTCTTCTTCCTATACATGGGCATTTTTTTTAATTCTTATGTAGGAAAAGGAGTTTGATATCTCTTCTCAATTATATCTTGTACTCTCTTTTTGAATGATGTGTTATCTAGATTTGTTACATCTCTTATAGGGGTGTATATATATTTGTTCCTCGTGTTTGTTTATAAGATGTCCTCTAGATGTTATAATGGCATATTTCCTTTAATTTCCTTCAAATTGGTATTATTTTATGGAACATTTTTCATCTATAGGTATGTTTTCCTTTATTACATGCATAACCTTGTGTTTTTTCTTAACAAAGTATCATTCATATCTTTGATCTTAATGCTTCTCATATAATAATCTTCTATAACTTTCTTTCACTTACGGTATTATTTTCTAGCATTCTTATATTGCTTAGAATTGATTACCCCTCTATAGTATTATATCCCTCTTGTTGGATGTTGGATGTTTGTGTTTTGTGCATGGTTACTTTTTTCTTATGACTCATTCGTAATATTCTTCAAGATATGGTTATATAATCCACTCTGGACTTCACTTTCTTGCCTCACGCTCTGGGGGCAAGAATCTTTTTATATTATTTATTTCTTTTCCCATGGATCTACCTTCTTCAATATTAAATGGAACTTGTTTATTATGTGATATTGTTCTTTCCTTTATGAAGAAATGTGTCTTGACTATGGATTCTCTCTTTTGCAAGAGGCGTATGTCTTAGGTCATTACCTCTTCTTTATCAAGTAAAGCTATGTCCATTATGAAAACTTTCCCTTGTTTGGTGATTTTTATCCCTCACCCAAGGATCCCTATTTCACCTATATACATAGGGAGTTGAATAGGTGTATTCTTGTTCTTCTTCCCTTCTTCTTGGAGATGATATCTTAATCAAGAACTTCTCTTAGGTGGACATCTTGTTATTAAGATTTCTTCCTTTTGAGAATCCTCTTTCTATAAGTGATATATCCTTTTTCACAATTGTTCATGTTCTTAGATTGTAAGAGTTAAGGATCTTCACTAAGAATGTAGTATGCATTTTTCCTTTAAGGATATCTCCTTTTTGTGTAAAGTAGGTATCCTCTTTCACTTCCTTGTCATATCTAGTATCTATACATGATAAGGAGGGAGCATATATGTGTATGCCTTTTATATAGTCTTTCTCTCATCAGGTAGCAAATACGAATTCTGAGCATAGCTTAGAGTACTTTAGCTTGGGTTGATTGGTATTATTTCTAATTTATTCTCAAATCTATGCATTATTACTTCACCTCTCTTTCACACACACAAACACATATGTTAAATCTCATAATGAGCAATGTAGATAAACTTGCTAAATCACATTCATGGGTAACGCATCTAGACACATATATGCTCAATCATATATTTGGGCAATGCATAACAACTTGCTAAGTTCCAACATAAGTAACAAATTCAAATACAACATGTTAAGTCCATACATGGGTAAAACATTATACAAGAACATGCCATGGTGATACAATTGATGTTGATCGATGGATGGAACTTTAGTGGGTTACCACCCCATTAGACTATTCAACACCATCTTTTGCGGCATCTTTTTGGTGATTCATAGTGGGGTGGAAACTCTACTGGGTGAGGTAATCACTTTTTCTTTTTCTTCTCTATATTTTTCTTTTATGCTAGTAGAAATAGATCCAGAAGCTATGTTATTAATGATATTTATCTTGCATTTCTTATTTCATCACTTATGCTCTTGTAACAACTTTCCAAATATGATATTGGCGAGTGAGATGTTTCTTTAGCCGAGGTCTCTCTCACCGGTTGATTTTGGTTTATTTTCAGTATTAACTGCTTTGTCATGTCTTTGTCTTTTTTGCTTTTGTTTTATTTTATTTTTCTTTGCACTCCTATGAATGGATATGAAGTTATGACCCTTGGTCTTGGGGACTTGTTCTCTTTGACTAAGTGATGTTCTATCTCATTGCGATTCACCATATTCTGATTTTCTTCTTCTCTCTACTTTACTACAAGCATGGGTTGATACATACTTTTACTAAAGTGGGGGATAAATGTACCATCTTAAATTGGATGCACTCCAATTCAATGAAGGTTTAGCACCTATTCAACATGAGATCATCAATCCCCTTGCATATTTCATTCCTTTTCCCCTTTTATGCCCTTTCTTCTAGGTGGAATTGGGCTAGAGCCTAATTGATCCTCTTTAGAGATCCTATTTTCATGGACTTAATCTTGAGGTAGGATCTATCCTCCTAGGTCCTCCCTTCTCTTCATCTATCCACTTGGAATCTTCTCTTTGCACCATAATGACTATATCTTAGATTTTGCACCTGATCCTAGAGATCCAAGACCTGTTTTGCGATCCCAAAAGGATCTCAGAGGTTTTGGGACTTTTTTGTCAAGGGAATAGTGTGCCTTTGACGAATCAAGGTTATAATGCGCCCTTTTTTGAGACCTATTTTGGGTCTCCTCTTTGGGTCTCATGTCCAAGTATATTTCGGGTGTTAATTCTTAGGTAGGTCAACTTATGGGAGTTAGTTAATTTTTTAGCTCTATATAAGCCCTTCCATTTGCTCCATTTCTCATTCATAATCTATCATCTTGACATGCAATTATTCAATCATTCCAACTCTCAAGTTTTTCAAGAATTCAAGGAATTCAAGCTATTCCTTCATTGAAGTTAAAGGATTCGTGCATTCAATCTATTGAAGGAGTTTATGTTAGATCTTCCATTTCATTTTCAACATTCAAGATCTCCCTTCATATACTCAAGATCATTTGTTGCATCTTCTATATTCATCCTCTTAAGATCTATATCCATATATAAGGTGAATTTCAAGAACATACATGAATGTTTTGGTTTCACTTTGATTCCTTTCTAGGGTATTTGAATTTGAGTCAGAGCTATTTCATTTACATACTTGATTACATTCTAGATTGAATACCATATTCATAGATTTACCTTGTTTGATGTTAGATCTATCACTACTACTTGCTAGCATTCTATCTTTATTTCAATTCAAAATTAATTCCTAAAATGAGGTTGGACCAAGGAAACCCCCCCCCCCCCAATGACAAACAAACAACCTCTTTGTTTTGCAGGCTTTCAATCTCAAATTGACAAGAAAGTTGCATATCTGGGTACCCTTTTTGGCTTTCTTCAAAACTACATAAATTAGAGTCAGTGTTGCACGTAGTCAAATAGGGGTGCAATGCACCCTTGATGCTCCATATCGCCCCTAATTGTCTAGTTTTCCCTTGATAGATTTTTGGACAATTTTTGGTTTTTTTTTGCCTCACATATTTTAGCCTAGATCTCATATTACAATAGCTTTTGATATCATTCGACATCACATTTGCAAGTTTCTATTCTACAAGGTATATCATTTTCCCCTTTCTATTTCCATTACAAAATTACTTTATTTTTTCTTTTGACTAAATCTTGTTAAGGTGGGAGTGAGAGGAAAATAAATCCAAGCCATTCATTCTTTTTTCCATTAGGTTTGCATTGATACTCCCTCTTGTAGCAATAAAATCTAATCAAGGGGTGAATCTTAGTCTTACCCCTTCTCATTCATGTGTGGTTGGTCTGCTTCCATTTTCCAACCATACAACATTTTATATGGGATATGAGATTTTTTACTGTAACACCTCTAAAAGATCACAAAAAAATGGATTTGTAGCTTAGTAAGAAGTTCGCAAATGAAGTTGAGCTTCAGAATTTTTAATGTGTACAACCCTATTCAACATATGGAAAAAAATAGAGTTTGGAAAGAGATTGAAGAAAAATTAATTATTTATAAAGGAGATATTTCAATCATAGGAGGGGATTTCAACACTATAACTAAGGCATCTGAAAAATGGGGAGGCACTTAGAAACTTCCTAAAGTAGTAGAAGATTTTAACAAATGAATTAATAGAAATAGACAAATTGATATTGCCACTTCCAGAGATAGCTACACTCAAAATAATAGGAGGAAGGATTTATCTTTACTACAAAAAAAACTAGATAGATTTCTTTTAAATGGGGATATGGCAGAAATCCCCTTTACCCTAGAATCAAAATTGAAACCCCTCTTAGGTTCGGATCACTTTCCAGTTGAATTACTCATCATACAAGATAAAAATCTAGACAATTATCCTTTCAAATTTGAACAAATGTGGTTAAGGTTCAAATCACTTCCTAGTTGAATTAGGCATCATAAAGGATAAAATTCTAGCCAATTATCCTTTCAAATTTGAACAAATGTAGTTTATGGATGAGGGCTTTCTAAAGATGATAGAAAAATGGTGCAACAAAATTGCGATATCTGGGTCTAAACTTTACCAAGTGGTTAACAAACTAAAAATTATTAAGCAAAGGCTTAAGCTATGGAATTCTAAACACTTTGGAAATTTTTTGAAAATAAGAAAGAATTGGAAGAAGAATTAGAGAATCTAAACAAGGAGGTTATAGAGAAGGGAATGGATTTAGCCTTATATGAAAGATAAAAGTTCCTAATGAAGGATTATGAAGACATCCTAACCAAAGAAGATTTTTTTTGGAGACATCAGTCAAGAGAAAGATGGCTAGATGCAGGGCATAGAAACACAAAATTCTTTCAGTACAACGTAGAATAGCTAATGGAATCACTTCCATTCAAAAAAAGGAGGGGGGAAAACTGGAGGAACTAGATGACATTGCAATAGAGGCAATTTAGTACTTTGAACAAATCTTCAATAATAATGGTTACTAGAACCTAGGGGCACAAAAGAGCATCATTAAGAACATCCCAAATCTTATATTCAATGAACAAAATAAATCACTATTGGGAAAATTTACCTTTGAGGAAGTAAGTGAGAACCTCAATCAAATGAATCTAGATAAATCTCCAAGGTCAGATGGGTCTCTAGTATATTTCTTTCAAAAATGCTAGGACTTCATAGGGGGGAGATAACAAAGGCTTCAAAAGGAGTACAAAATTCAAGAAAACTCTACAAGGAGATGAATAATACCTTTATCACCCTTATCTCAAAAAAGGAGAATCAAAAGACCTTTAATGATTATCGTCCCATAGCTCTTTGCAATACTCTCTATAAATTATTAACTAGGACAATGGCAAAGAGAATCCAAAAACTTCTCTAGAACCTTATTAGCGAGGAATAAATAGGGTTTGTATAGGACATACCTATCTATGATGGAGTAATTATTGCCCAAGAGGCCATACATACAATTCAAAACAACAAACAGCCTAGTATGTTAATCAAGATTGATATTAAAAAGGCATATGATAGAGTGGATTAGGGCTTTTTGAGGAAATGCCTCAAAGCCTTTGGATTTGTAAAATAATGGTTGAACTTGATCTTTGAATGCATATCCTCCCCAAAGTTATCAATATTGGTAAATGGATCACCCAAAGGTTGCTTTGGAATTCGCAGGGGACTTAGACATGGGGATCTGATATCCCCCTTAAATTTTCATCTCAAATGAAGAAGCATTGGGAAGACCAATAAACAATTCCAGGTATGAGAAGACTATTAAAGGAATAAGGATCACCAGTGAGCTAGATCTGATAACCCACCAACAACATGTTGATGTTACTTAATGGGAAAAGTACCATAGTGGAGGCAAAATAATTTAAAACATTATTAAGTCAATACACTAGTGCATTGAGCCAAGAGATTAACCTAAGAAGTCATAATTCTTCTTCTTTAATACCCATTGTAATTTGGAGAAGCAAATTTGTCAAATTTTGACTTTCAAAAGAGAAAGTTTACCTTGTAAATACCTCGGTCTCCCTTTAGACAGAGGGGCTCATTCGATAAAATTGTGGGATCAAATAACAAAAAATATCAAAAGAAAATGGTTTCCTAGAAAGGAAAATGGCTCTCTTCTATGGGTACATCAAAAATGATACAATCTATCTTGTCAGCACAACATATTTATCAATTATCTTGTACTGATCTCATTAGAAAAATAGGGATGAAATCAATAGACTCCTTAGGGCTTTCTTTTGGCAGGGAACAGAAGAAAAGAAAACGAAATCCTTGTTAGCTTGGGACAAGGTATGCAGACTAAAAGATGAGGGAGGCGTAGGGATTAAAAACATAAAAATCCATGGTAAATATTTAGGAAATAAACTTGTATGGAGAATTTTCAAGATTCCACACCTCAAGTAGGAAAATATCCTAATAAAGGAATATATGAGCAACACTAATCCAATCATCATATTCAAGGAGTAAACACCACCTAGAGGATCAAGAATTTTTAACTTCATGATGGATTTTAGATCCTCTATCCATGATAGACTAACATGGAACCTAGGGAAGGGGGAAGAATCAAAGAATCTCTCTTCTGGAAAGACTCTTGGGGAGGATATGATGCTTTGGAAAAGGATGGTAAACTATCCCAATTAAGGTTGAAACTTGAAGCTAGATGTGAAAAGAGTTATAGATTATTCGTCCTTTAAGGATGGAGGAAGGATTTTAAGGACATGAACCTCCCACCTAAGGAAGTGGAAGATCTAAAAAGAAACTTATCAAACAGGAAAGTAACTTTCAACTTTGGCAATTGATGTAGGATGGAAGCAAGAGCAGGGAATACAACTCAAAGGAGGGGTATAAACTCTTCAAGTCTCTACCATTGAGCTCAAAGGACTCCCTCACTACAATATTATGTTGGAATAGAACTTGTCCGCCTAAGGAAGGATTTTTCACCTAGTTATTTTTAAATAGGAAGGTCCTTACCTCAGAAAGATTTAGGAAAATGGGATACAAAGGCCCAAGTCGATGTCCTTTATGTGAAAATTAAGAAGAATCCATTGATCATCATTTTTTTCATTTCCCTTATTCGAGTCAATGCAAGAAATGGCTTTGTTCATAATGGAGTTGGTATCATTATTTCAAAGACCTATAACATATATGCTACATGCTTAGCCTCTCCTTAGAAAGGATAGTATTAATAGCTCTTTGTGGATATCAACACCTTCCATGGTCCTATGGGAATTATGGAAGGAACGCAAGTAAAGAATTTTTTAGGAAAAGAAGATGAAGGTAGAACAACTTCTAATTAAAATTGAGACATTTGTCATCGAACTTACCAATTATCGAGTTTTGAATAAACAAAATAAGGAGGCTATAATGTCTTGTTATGATGAGAAAATGAGAGGCAATTGGATAGGTCTAAAATTACCCCCCTTTATAGGAGCAGAGGGGAAACTTTAAAAAGAAAATGAGAAATGTGCCAATGGAAACCACCCAAGGAGGAATGGTTTTAACTTAATTTTGATAGAGCTTCAAGAGAGATTTTGGGCAAAGTAGGCATTGGTTGTAGTATTGATAATTTAGAAGGCAAGGAGATAGAAAAGTTAGCAAGATATATAGGAATATAAATAATTGGGCAGAATTAATGACTTTAGTTGATGGAGTATAATTGTAAAACACTCTTGGTTGAAAGAATGTGGAGATTGAAAGAGATTATGCAATTATAATGAATGATATCAGGAAAGGATCCCTCATTAATTGGAGTCTGGACTCAATTTTATCTAGAGCTCTCTCACTATTCCAGACCTTTGATAAGATCACAATCAATCATATATATCAAGAGGGAAATCAGAGAGTAGATTAATTGGATAATATAGGTAAGAATAAGGCCAAACATAAGATGCCAAAATTTAATTATAGGGACTCCATTTAAACTAGTGATGGTATATATTTTTATAATTTCAATCTTAGTTACATCTCATTACCCCAAGAAAGATTCAAGAGCCTTTCTTTAGCTTTAACCAAAATCGTACTTCTCACATCCCAAGATAATAGGATTGGATAGACAAATTCATTGTGGAAAATAGCTTTGGAGACTGGGAATATAAGTTTGATGTGAATTTGGAGGTTTTGTAATCATTCAGTTTGGACTCAATGGACATTCAAAATGAAGGGGTGACTTTCCCCCCTAATTTATGCTAGTAGAGTAAGATAGGTTTATTACCATTGTATTTTATATAACTATGCTGACAAAACAACCTCAGTATAACAAACTGATAATTATGTTGCTTAAGATATGTTTTCTCAACTGAGGAATGACTACTTCACACTATTAGATATTTTTCTGATGTTTTAGATGTACATTTTTTTTTTAAAAAAATAGTTTTATCACTTTACATTTCATTTCTATGCCCTTTTGTATTCATGGTTCATAAATTTTTAGAGTTTTATCCTTAACACAAGTGTAAGATATACTGCTTAAATCATATATAGATCCTAATTAGAGGCGAAAGAAGAAGGGAAGGAGGATGAATGACCTAGAAGGAAGGCAAAAAATGTAATTTGGGACTAAAACCTAATTATCTAGATGTATCTATGTATTTTATGATGTATCAAGACTTAGGTTATTTATCTATCAAAAAAAAGTATTTGAAAATTAGATAAATGATAAAGGCATAGTTAAGAATTAAGAAAACTACAGCATTTTCTTAAATTTTTTTTTTTTAGAGAAGAAAATAAATAAGTACCAATTCATATTAACTTACCAAACAATAAAATGCGATAGTTCATTTCCTTCACAAAGAAATATAAAAGTTGTCTAATTCTAATAGAAAGATGATAATAGCTAAATCGTCCATTTGATAAAAATAAAGTGTTATAATTTTAATTTAATTTCACTACCTTAACTAATGGTTTATCTCCTTTTCTTTGAAAATGAAAATTAATTACACACTTACACCAACAAACAATGTATAATTCTAAAATTGAACATGGGAAAATCACCATTGCTTGACTTTTTGTACTCTCTCTTGTTAGGTTTTCTACTTTTATGTGCATTATTTCACAAAAAAAACAAAAGAAATAGGAAATTGAAAGGAGAAGGAGTAGAGATCAAAATAAATGGAGAAACCTAGGTCAACTAGATAAACAAAGAAACATTTACAAATGAGACAACTACACTCCTCTAATAAAACATTGAAAAATAACTAGAAATAAACTTCATTTACTCTCCCTTTTTGGGTGTTTTGTAAATTTGTATACATTTTACTAGGAAAACATGAAACAAACACATAAATTAAAATGAAAAGGATAAGAGGTCAAAAGAATTTAAAAAAAACTAAGTGGACTAGATATATAGAGAAATGTAGAAAGCCTAGGTAAACTAGATATATAGAGAAATTAACTGAATCATTTAAAACATAAAGTTTTACTAGAGCTTTAGACATGCATTCATAGAAAAATGTTGATTAGGTGAGATAAAATATAATTTATCGTGATGCAAATAGACAAACAACATTTGAACAAATCTATAGACAAATCTCTCATGCTCACAAGTCTAGACATTGAGAGACATCTACATAACTCATTGAATATTTTTGTCAAATCTTTGAGAATGTGGTAATCTAGACAAAGAAAAACCAACCTTCACCAAAGTTAAAAGTAAAAATATAAGGGATAAAAACCTTAGTTGAACTATATAGAAAGAGAAAATGGAGAAATTGTAATATAATGTAAGCCAAAAAGAGAGGAAACATTAATACTCACTAATTAACCATGCATTTTTGAAGATTAGAAAAAGTCACAAATGTGTAAGGAATTAACAAAAAATGAAAAATTGCCTTGCCAAGAATGTCCTTTAAATTACTTGAATTATTGTTACAAATCGTGAGCTATGAAAGTCACACAACACAATAATTTAACAAATAATAAAAATCAAAAAGTGTAAAGTTTGTTCAAGCGAGACATATGCAAACCAAGGGATGCCTTAATACTACATGTCAAATTTCCAAAGTTTGGTTGCAAAAAGCCATGCTAAAATGAGTCATTCTCGACTATTACTTCTTGTCAATATCAATTTTTTTACAATACTTCCTACAAATATTCAAGGAAAAATATAATTTTCCCATTCAAACAAAAACTTAAATTAAAAGAACTCACATTAGGTCAATGTTCCTACATCTGAAATACTTATAGGATTTAGGAAGTCACAAACTTATATTCTCAAGTTTGAAATAGGTACATGATGTTATTGTTGGAAATGAAAAGGAGTAACTGAGAGGGGAGAGGTGAATCAATTACTACAAAAACAAATCCAAGTCCCTTTTAAGATGTCAACACAATATAAAACCAAATCTTTCTATAACTCAGTTAACATTGAATACTCTGTTGTAACTCGGTTAACATTTAATATACTACTATCACCTGGTTAGCACAGAGCTAATTAGATCTTAAAATATTAATGTGATTAGCCTTTATTAACTTAGTTCCAAAAACATAAAGTAAATAACATGAACACAAGAGAAACCAAGATTTAACGTGGAAACTTAATTTGGGAAAACCACCAATTGCAACTAGTTATTGTTTTTCACTCTTCTGAAGTGAGCCCTATTAAGATCCAACCCTGTTAAAGTTACAAAACACGCTGTTAGGTGTGGTCTTGTTAGAGGATTTAATTCACCCTGTTATGAGTGGACTTGTTAGAGGTCTTTAGACACTTCAATCTAGAAATGCCACCTTGTTAGAGGATTTTTTGAATAGATGTTAGGCTAACTTTGTTAAGAGATTTGATTCACTGCTACAATTAGTAGAGAGTAACAATGACTTGACCTAATTGTTGATGCAATTGACTTTGTTGATTAAGATCTCAGTTTTAGCTTTATTACTTGATCCTCCTTGATCAGAATATTCTTTGTAGCTCAGTCAACTTGGACGCTCTTCCCTTTACAGATATTCTTCAGTTTCGTTTCCTTACTTCATCTTCTATTCCATACTTCAATCCTCAACTTGACCTTTCATATATATAATTCACCATGTCAAGTCAGCTGAATAATTTTTTATCAATCAAATAGTATCCCTAAAGTTGGCTTGTATTAACCAATAAATTTATTAGATTCAATATGTTGACATTCTGCTAATACAGAATTGAGTACTCAGTCAACACAAAGAATCCCTTCATTAACTGACCCAACTTGGTTAGAATAGGAGTTATAACATTAACCAACCCAACTCAATCAATATTGACTTCATGTTAACTTTCCTTTGGTAACCAAGTGAACTCAGTTTAATACAGGAAACTACTTCATTAACCAACCGAGCTTAGTCAATACTATCTCTGAACTTGGTCATCACTGAATGCTCAGCATACACAGGAAACTATCTTTGATGTCCGAGTAAGCTCAGTTATCACTAATTTCTTGGTAAAGGCTTGACATTTTGTGTAACATCAAAGACAACATACAATTGAATAATTTTTTTCAATAGTTATTACATATATTCATGACCAAGAAAAAGCCTATCAAAGTTACAAAGAAAAGGACGCATGACTTCTCTAATTCCAAAATATTTAAGAACCACATTTTTAAAAAATTGCATTGAATATACCTGTCCTTCTCTTTTTTGCATGTACTAGATTTTTTACATGTCAAAGTACTTAAATTTAATGATATCTACATTACTTTTCATCGCCACTTCAAAAATTTAATAGATTTTTTTTTGCCAATTTAAGGATAAAAGATCAAATTTTCTCCTTATTCCTTTCAATGACAACCAATATAAACATAAATCATTAATTTGTTTAAAATCTATAAGTTATAAGACAACACATATATTTGAAAAATTCTCAAATACTGTTGATTGAAATGAAATTTGCATCTAAGAATTGCAACATATATCTCACATAGGCAAGAAATAATAATAATGCCCCATATTACATTTCTAACAAAATATGCTATGCATCAAAGTCATTACCTATAGTTGAGTATAGTTGAGACAAAGGAAAGTAAAAATATATAAATGGAGATGAAAATGAAGAGTGATAGATGTGGACTGAGATTTTAAATGAATAAAGAGATATGTCATTAAATATAAAAGGGGGAAGTTGGAGAATCTTTAGCCATATAATTGTTTCAAAAGTAGTAATTCTACCTTGATATGCAAGTTACAAATTATTCAGACTCTATGGTTGAAATGGATGAGAGATAAGCTTGTTTGTTGTGATGTTGTAGCTAAGGTCCCTGATTGTTGTCTTTTTATCCAATGATTCTCAACCATTCTTGATCATTGGGGAATTCATATATTTTTAAAACATTGCAAATTTGCATTTGGAGTCTTATCTATCTTATTTACACATCATGTCAGAATATCATGCCCCACTTAAGAATATGTTTGTGCTTAAATTTTAGAAGCTCTAAGAAATATTTGAGTAAGAAATATATGCTTATATCCATTGCTTGATTTGATAGTATGAGCGATTATTATTTTGTAAATATTAGGCTCAATAAATAATTGTTTCAAACTTTCAAAGTCTTATTTAAACAAAAACTTGACAAATAGGTAGGATAGCTTAGGGTTGATAAAAGTAGAGATAAAGGTAACATGGAGGGAAGAAGAAGGTGAGAGAGAGAGAGAGAAGAGGGTGTTTAGCTTGAGATAGGTATATAAGGAAAGATGGAAGAAGAATTATGGTAAAGAAGAGAGGAGAAAGGTTTCCCTTTACATCATAATCTTTGGAAATTAAAGTACATAGGTAAAATTGCCACTTATAATTTCTTCACCTATTGGTATAACTCATATAGCTTGAATTTAGGAAAGTTTAACTATGATAAATCATTCCCTTTTGGTTGAGTAGGTACCACAATGTTGCTCTCTTTGGTAGTATGAGTGAGAATTTGTATAACATGAATGTATTGAAACAAGACTAATCAATAAATCAAATGTTATAAACCTGTCTTTTGAAGTCTCTTAGCTTATGTTCATCTTATGTTTATCTTGAGGTAGTAGAAAGAATCTTAATTTAGAGTTAAGATTAGATGAATTTAGTAGATTGATGCATTAGAAATGTGTAGGTTTTCATTTAATGTTTACCTTCATATATGAGAATGTTTTCCCACTTAAACAATTATGCTTGGTGATATTAATGTGGCACTTTGAGTCAACTCTTTCTACTCTTCACAGGTTCTCCTTAAGATCACCAATCAAAAAATGAACCAACCTTAGAAAACATCTCTTATGCCTCCTTAAATAGGTAATTTTGACCTTTTGTTTCTTAAACATCATCATAGATCTTAGGTTTAGGTCAGATTCATTGAATCCTTCCATCATTTTATTATCCTTCTCTTTCATAGAAACTTCTAGAAACTTCTGATCAAATCCTTTCCTTTGATCATTTAATAAACCCTCATCATGCATTAAATATGTCAGCTCATTAATCCTTATCATCCATGTATTTTGACTAATCCAAAAATTCAACTGTGTCAACCTCAAACTTGAATCTTTCACAAACTGTAACTTTTGATGTCACTTAGTAATCACCAAGTTCTTATGTTCAATCATTACTATGTAGCTCAACATACATTGATTGTTCAACTTCTTCTTAAGTTACTTAATCTTCTATTTTAGCTCCTTCATTGACCGACCAACACTGGTACTTGATCAAGCTTAGAGTTTTACTCAACTTCTTATCATCTCACATGCACATCAATTCACATGCCTTCTTTACTTGATATAATGATTAAACAACACATTATCTTATCAATGACTAACTTATCAAGTATCCAATGTAATTCCATGATTCTTAACTTGTCTCTTCAGCAACTTGACTAGCTCACCTTGCTATCTCTACTTTTCAAATCCTCTTCATCAATCAAATGATATGGCACTCTGCATTGTTAGCAAATGTCTCTCTAGTAGATTTGACATCAATGACAACATAACAATTGTTTCAACTGTAGTTTTCAACAACTTCTAGGTTTTAAATATACATATATTTAAAGTCCTAATCACTACACTTCTATTTGATTAAAATTAGGTACAAATTGTATTTACAATTTTATAGTTGAAGCCCTTAATTAAAAATGAAGTCATTTTAAAATATGACAACATCCCCATGTTTTCTTTGTTTTATTTCTTGGAAGAGAAAAGTCTATGAATAAAAGGCAATTCACGCTCTCAAAGTCAAAATCCACATTTATTGGAGGTAGTACACGTCATCTCCTTTGTTAGGTGTCTAACATCTTTGACTATGCAAATCCTAATGTTTAATTCTTGTGCGCTATGTACAGTTAATTGCCTTGTCCAATTGGTCAGTTACTACTTTAACCATTACAAATGTCCAAGCTGATTTGAAAAAGAGTCTTCTTACCTTTTACGACATTGATGTAATGTCCCCTTCTTAGATTGTGATTTAATGATAATACGAATTTAAATATAAATATTAAATAAATAAATAATAATAATATGATACATAATTATAATATTAATTATTCTTTATTTCAATTAATTAAATAATATAGTAATTATTCTTATAATAATAAATAAATATATTATAATATTATGAATAAATAAATATAATATTGTAAATGAATAATAATAATATTTATAAATAAAATAAAATAAAGAATAATATTAACTATAATAATAAATAAATAAATAAATTTATAGATAATAGTGTTGGAATTCTTTAGAATAACTGAGAGGGGGTTGAATCTGTTATCCAAGGTCTAGATGTACAAATAAAACTTTCCACAGCTTAGTGAACCCATATCCATAAAACATATTCATCATGCATGCATCCATTGGAGCATACAATCACTTAAACTTGTAGGTTACTTTCAAATCAACTTTGCATAAATGTAAACATGAAACATAACAGATTCAATAACACATTTAACACAATGATTTAACGTGGAAACCCAATTTGGGAAAAAACACCAGTAGCATGGTACTAATTCTCACTCTTCTAAAGTGATGCCCTGTGAAAGGCCAACCCTTTTAAAGGTTACAATATACATTGTTAAATGTGACCTAGTTAGAGGATTTCAATCACCCTGTTAGGAGTGAGCCTTGTTAGAGGACTTCAAATTATTCACTTGGAATGTCACCTGGTTAAAGGATTTACAAATGGCTATTAAGCCAACCTTAATCCAAAGGATTTACCCTAGATTGATATAATGATTTGAAAGTAACAGTAAGACTTGATCTGATAATAAATTACAACTCACTTGCAGATTACAGATCTCTATTTCAGTCCTCCATTCTATTGGCTTTCACACACTTCAACTATGATATCTTGTTCACCCTTCAAGCATCCATACCCTTAAACCTTCTTTTGTTTCTTTCCAATAGCAGTCTCTTTTGTTCAGTCACTGGATGAAGCAATACCTTAGACCTCTTGTCTAACTTAGGTTCTCCAACATTGATCAACCTTGCTTCTAACCAACCATCTCTATAAATAGAAAATCAAGATATTTTGTTGTTCATACTATATCATCCATTTTAGGGTTAGGTAGGATTAGGTAGGATTCAATGAATATACCTATCTTTTCATTTGAGTCCCTCTAGAAATTTCTTCTTGAATCCTTTTAAATTCACCTCAAAATGATTTATCTTGAATTTTGTGCCACCAACTCATCAAGCTTATCTTCCACACTGTTCACACAATTCAAGAAATCAAACTTGTCAGCTCAGATTCATCAAATTAATGATCTTTCTCATAACACTGTCACTCAACATTAACTTGCTTCTGATACTCAGCACATACTGTGTTGCTCGGCATCCACTATCAAATCACTCAACATGAACTAAAGTTTACTGGTACTCGAAATCAACTAAACTTTACTCAGCTTACATTGTATCACTCAGCATACACTAAAATTTGACTTTGCTCAGCTCCAACTAATTTTCTGCTCAGCTTGCACTAACTTTGCTCGACACCTATCCACTTGATCAAGCTTGGCAAACTCAATTCTTCTTTCTTGTTCTTCTAGACTTAGTTAGTGTATCCAACCTTTGCAGCCTTAAGTAGATAATCAATGCACTGTAACACCATTGTCTTAACTTATCTTTGTACTCCTTTTTCTTACCATAACTCAATTTTTCCTCTAGGTGCTCTTGTTATCACATTTGATCAAATCCTCTTCATTAATCAAACAAATAATAGTACTCAAATCAACTAAGCAGTTGTCTTACCAGAAAGTAGTAGGTTTGACATCAGTGACAAAACAATGATTGGAGCACATTGTCATACTTGTTCCCTCTTTGGCATTGATGGCAAACCATACCAACAATAAAGAAAATGATACCTTATATTGAAATCTCTCCCTCTATTAACATTTTTTATCTTCTTTATAGGTTACAAAATTTTGTTCTTGATCAATAGATAATCAACTCATCCTTATGACTCCCTCTTGATCACTTCTTATATCTCCCTCAACATTATCTCTCTCTTACTAGGTATATGTAATTGTTGTCACAAAATTTTGCACCCTTGTCCAAAGTTTTTACCTAAGGACAACCTTGTGAAACATGGAAACAATCTCCAAGTTGTGGGACTTGAACAATGAGGTTGTCTCTAAAGAAGGTCGACTTCCTTTTCTATCAGGGTGCACCTAACTATTCTTGGAGAGGAAAAGGGAGAAGGAATGCATGGAAGCAAATCTACCTACTCTAACCTGAGGAGGTGATGCACCAAAATAGAGTGTTCAGATGAATCTTTTCCCATACATGCACAACAAAACTATCGTGACAATTCAAAGATATATAAATTCAGACTTCTTTTAATCCAATAACCACACGTAGATCAGATAACCAAATGGATAACACAAGGAAAAAGAGCTTCACTATATATCATTCATAGTTTAAAAAGAGATATAGTCATGCAGATTACAGACATTCACAATACATTAATGAGAGGCAAATGAGTTTTGTATAGTACACCACTGGCTGAAAGGGATAAGGCAGAGTGCCATATAGTTCAAAGGCAAAGGGAATTTATAGTATTATGCCAGAGCAATACTAGAGAAATAGAGAGGGTCTGACCATATGAAGGGTTTTGAAATGTATATTTATAGCTCAGGCACCGACTTCACAAATGGACAATTGGATATGATATAGATGGTGGATTTGATCTAGTACATCTTCAAAGGCATGAAAATCATCAAAACCCTAACTAGAAGGAACCCTGAAGTGATAGAAATGGTCTCATTAATCACTCTTTGATTAAGTAGATGGATAAAACCAAGGCGGTGGAGTGTTTCCTTTGTTTTCCTAGCACAAAACTCATTTAGGAGTGGTTGGGATCAATCAAGAAGATCAAATCACATAGAGAAAACCAACTTCATATTCAAGATTGTTAGAGGACAATTGGATATGATATAGATGGTGGATTCAATCATGTACATCTTCAAAGTCATGAAAATCATCAAAACCCTAACTAGAAGGAACCCTGAAGTGATAGAAATGGTCTCATTAATCACTCTTTGATTAAGTAGATGGATAAGACCAGGGAAGTGGAGTGTTTTCTTTGTTTTCCTAGCATGAAATTCATTTAGGAGTGGTTGGGATCAATTGAGAAGATCAAATCACACAGAGAAAACCAACTTCATCCATTCCTGGCTGACAAATCAGTAGAAGTCAGTAGGTTAGCCGAAGTAAACAACCAAAAAGAGACCAATAACTTTATTTCCTTTTTCCACCCTACAAGGTCTTCATGAGTTTAACCACCGCATCATCTAACCTTTGCCACTTTTTCAACTTAACCATCGACTTCCCACAAAGTCATGACCAAACCGTGATGTAACTGCAGTTGTTACCTTTTAAACTAGGCCCATTAGGGACACATGTTCATCCATCATTGTGTCACATGAAATAAAATCATCACATCTTTTCAAAGTGACATAACAACAACCATGGATCTTGCTTCATCTGATGGCTCCGAAGATGTGTTAATTATGTTTTTACTTCAACGAATGAGAACATTGCCCTTTGCCAGTTCATCTAACACTTTGTCCACCTCACTCATGGCCCATAGAAGATAACAAGACCCATATCCATGTGTCTTTCTATCATAATGTCACATGAAATAACTACCTTGCATCTTCGCAAAGAGACAAAGCAACAACCATGGATGATCTTCAATCTAACGATGAAGGCAGAAACTGGGAACATGCAACCCACCCCACTAACCATGTCAGAACTCAACCTAATGGAATTCCCACTTTATGATAGGTCAACCAACACCTTTTCCACCTCACCCATGGCCCATAAAAGAAACAAGACCCACCTGCCATATGTAACAACATCACTTTTTTGCATGAAGTAAAGATCAACCACTTCTGCAAAGCGAAAAAGCGATAGTTGTAGATCGTGGAAGATTGGACAATGGATGAAAAAGAGCCACTAATGAATGTGCTGACCAAAGAGAAAGGAGCCCATGATACTACGTGGTGATATTTTTCTTTTTCGCTATGATAAAAAAGATCTTAGTTTCTGATAGTGATAAAGCAACAACCCTCAATCCTTTTACATTTGACGGATGAACAAGAAGCAGGCCCACAAAAAAATTAAATCACAAACTTAACCTTGGGACTTAGGAAATAAAACGTATAACCAAGGTTTTAAAATGTATTTTTCAAATGCCCTAATATTTGAATATTAAAATGTGTGAATGGTACTATTTTTGAATTCAAATTCCTCAATTTTTATGGGATGTTAAATTTAGCCAACAATTCTGGCAACTTAGAGGGGATACTAGTATGCTAAGTATATGATCAATGGCCTTGCACATCCATTGGGCAACAAGGTTGTGAAAAAAATTAATCTTACGCATTATGAAATCCTAAAACCACCCTTTGCCCTAGAAAATAGGAAATCTGGAACTGAAACCAGGAAACAAAACCCTCTACAACCTCTGCAAGACTTCAAAAAACACTGTGTGCTCGTGCACTTCTTGGAAAACTAGAAATAATTGAAAATATATTAACTAACTATATACATATAAACCTTTACCCTAATCAGAAATAAGGCTTAAGATATATTCCATTAACTGGAATAGGCAAGGTTTCACCATTAAGCCCACTTAACTGGAAAGCATTGACCTGCTTGCAACTAACTATCACATAGGGACCACTCCATAATGCATCAAATTTTGAATGCCTCCCTAGTTTTTCCATGGATACATCCCACTTGAAAACAAGATCTCCTTCCTTGAAAACCCTAGCTTTAGCCTTCCTATCAAAGGACTTCTTGACCTATTGTTGGTGTGTTTGCAAGGTCTGCATTGCCTGACTTCTCTTTTCTTCCAACTTCATCAACTCTGTTATCCTCATTGTCATAGCATCATCTTTAATTTGTTCCAACTAATGAGACAATTCTAGGGATGGGAACTCCAGTGAGATAGGAAGCCTTGCTTCCTTGCCATATACTAATATAAAAGGTGAGTTTCCAATTGGCCTCTTAGGTGTTATTCTCTTAGTCCACAGTTTTGTTCTTAACTTTTGATGCCAACACCTTTGGTTATCCTCAATAGTCCTCTTCATTATTCTAATCAAATTCTTGTTAGAGGATTTAACTAATCCATTGCCTTGAGGATAGTAATTGGAAGATGTGTTGAGGTAAATACCATGATTAACTATCCATAAACAAATCTATGTCCCTACAAATGATTTTGCATTATCTGAAATGATGGTGGAAGGAGTACCAAACCTTGTGATAATTCCATCTAAGAATTCAACAACTGAATTCTTAGTGGCATCCTTTAATGAAATTTCCTTAGTCCACCTAGTAAAATAATCTATAGCATCTAATATCCACTTGTGACCAGAACTATATGGAGGGTTGATTGGACCAATAAAATACAATCCTCATTATGCAAGGGTTGGTCCACCTAAATGGGATGAAGTGGAAGGGTTGCAAGTTTCTGTTTACTTGAAAAGAAAGCACACTTTTCACACTTTCTAACATATCTATGGAAGTCATGGAATAGAGATGGCTAGTAATATCTTGCCCTCATTATCTTCTTGGCGGTGGCTCTTGCTGAAAAGTGGCCACCACCAGGACCATCATGTAATTCCTTAATCATCCTTTCAACTTGCTTTGAATTTAGACATCTTAGCAATGTTCCATTAAAGTCTTTTCTAAAAAGAATACCATCAACCATAGCATAGGGGATTGACTGCAATCTGAACTATCTCCTTTTAGCTCTATCCAATCCTTGAGCATATCCATTTCCTAATAAGAAGGTCTTCATGTCATCTATCCAACTCCTTAGATTGTCATATCTTACTCCTTGTTGTTTTGTCGATACCAAGGCAACTTCTTCATCTGATTCCTAAGATGAGACCATCTACTTGCACAATCCTTTCCCTCTTACCATTTTAGTGATTTGGATGTCCACATCATATTCCATGACCTTGGTGATCCAACTAGCTCTTTTCTCACTAATATCCTTGTTCAAAAGGAAAATTTTCACACTTTCATAAGGCACTAACAGATGAATCTTGTTATGGGATAGGAGATGCTTGAACTTCATCCAAGACCTTATGACTGCAAGGGCTTGCTTCTCCACATAACTATAGTTATCCTCATATCCTTTAAGCCCTTCACTAAAGAAGGCTATGTAATGCTCTTCTCATTTGATTGACTCAAAATAGAAGAAATACTTGACTTGCCTCCTAAGGTGTAAAGAACGAAATCTTTCTCAAAGTTTGGATTGATGAGAGTTGGGGCTGAGTCCATGGCTACTTTGATCTCTTCAAAACTTGCTTTCCCTTCCTTGGTCCATGAAAAGGTCATGTTCTTCTTGAGCATAGTTGTAAGGGGTTTCACGATGGTAGCTAAATTAGGATTGAATTTCCTCACAAAATATATCCTACCAAGAAAGCTTTGAAGCCCTTTCTTGTGGCTAGGAAGGGAGAGAACAAGAAAGGCCTTAGTTCTTTCAGGATCAATAGTCAGACTATCCTTAGATACAATGTGTCCTAACAACTTCCCTTGGTTAGTGGCAAAGACACACTTACTTGGATTTAATTATACACCAAACTCTCTACATCTTAGGAAGACTTGTCTAAGATGGCTAAAATGATCTATCACACTCTTAGAATATACTGTAATATCATCAAGATAAACCAATACAAATTTTTCAATCATATTCTTAAAATCCATCTCCATTGCCTTTTGGAAAGCGGCACCTACATTTGTTAGCCCAAATGGTATTTTATTGTAGGCATAGGTGCCCCACTTTATGGTGAATGCAATCTTAAATCTATCAGCTTCCTTAACCAACACTTGATTGTAGCCTAAAAATCCATCTGGGAATGAAAACCTCTCTAAACCACTAACCTTAGATAAGAGTTGCTCCATGGAAGGAAGAGGATGATGATCCTTAAGGGAGGCTTGGTTAAGGTCCCTAAAGTCTACACATAATCTAATTTCTCCACTCTTCTTCCTAACAGGGACAAGGTTTGCTACCTATGAAGAATGCTTGATTGGGAAAATGATATTGGCTTTGATCGATTTGGATAGCTCCTTCCTCATTAAGGGTTTAATCCCAGGATTCACTGGCCTTTGCTTTTGTCTTACTAGTTTGAAATTTTCTTTTTAGGTCTATGGTATGCTAAAATAGCCTTTGGTCAAAACCCTTTAGATCATCATATGTCCATGCAAATATATCACTAAATTCTTGACATAGATGAATGTAATTTTCTTGATCTACTTTAGTACATACCTTTCCCATGTTTAAGGTCCTTTCATCAGCAATTGTGATTGGTATATGATCATCTTTGTTTGCAACCAAGTTCATGCATCTATCTCTTGCTTGATCATCAGGGGTGAAAGCACTCTATAAGGTAATCAGACCCTTAGGCAATTTGTTGGAACTCTGATTTATGATCTGGTCCCCATACTGATCATGCAACCTTGATTGGTTTCTATCTAAAAAAATTGCCTCATTTTGCAAGAAACTCATAATTTGTGCATTAGATTCAAACACTTGCCAATTGACATTGTTATCAAGGATAGAAGGCCTAACCACCACTCTAATTTGTTGCTTCTTCTCCTCTTCAAGTCTCCTTGGCACATCATAAGATGCACCAATTATTACAAGTCTATTAGCATGTCTATTTTCTTTTCTAGGAATGCTTTGAATATTAAATGCATTGATACCTTCAAGAAAATCTCACACTCTATAAGACTTGAATAGACCATTCTTAGCAATGTTCAGATTTCTCACCTGATGGATAATCAACTCACTATCTCCATACACACTTAAAGCTTGAATTCCTCTTTTTTGAGCAAGTAGAAGACCTTGAATCAATGTCTCATACTCTTCTATATTGTTTATGCAACTAAATTGAAGCCTAAATGAGAAGTAGTACCTTTCTAGTGCAGGAGAAGCAAACATCACACCAACCCCTAATCCATTCTTATTTCTTGACCCATCAAAGTGCATACTCCATATCCCACTAGTATCCTCACTGGTCTTCATTAAGCTTGGAACAAGAGCATCCTTCTCTGATATATATTATGTGTCAAGGCTCATCTCAATGGTTTCTAATATAGAATCAAACTAATATGCATTAGCCCATTCATCTAAGAGGAAATAAGGTATCTCTGCTAATGAAGTAGCAAGCTCATTTACTATGTCTCCATCCTATTCCTCATAAATGTTGCAATTCATATTTATGGAACTAGGGGTATAGGGCTCAGTATGATGGAGGGCTAAGGGCTCTACTTGGATTGAAGCTTTAGTTCCATATCTTTTTCTAAAAAACATGTATGACGAATCAGAGGATATGTAGCCACCTATTTGGGCAGTGAAATCTCTTGAGAGACAGATGGCAAAGTGTGGCTTAACTTTAGAAAATCATGATATATCTTGGACCATAGTACAACCAAGGCATGCATGTAGGGCCATTTCAACATTCCTAAGGATGCCTATAGTCTTGACAGTACTACCATCCAACTACAATACATCCCTAACAATGGGTTCATATTTCATTCCTAGGACATCAACAACACTTTTAGGCATCGCTAAACTACTACCCCCTAAATCAATCATGCAGTTGTGGACTAGCTTATCCCCTATAATTAGAGAAACATAAAATGGAGGAGTTCTAACCTTTTTACATGTTTCCACCTCCTTTGATGGTTGTGCAAGACTTATGGTACTCTCCACACTAGGTGGTTGATCCTTTGGTTCAATGCTCTCCAATTCTTGTTGTAACAACTTATATTGCATAGGTATAGTAGCAACAACTTGGTAGAAGCCTTGGGAGTTGCATGTGTAGGAGGTTGAGATGGAACAACTTGAGGATTATTCATATCCCCTCTGCTAAGATTCTACCTTTGATGTCGAGGAGCATTAGATTGATCATTTATTGCTCATACATGAGGTGTTACATTTGTTGTTGAGGTCTAATTAGGAGGAGGAGGGATAACATCTTCAATGGCTCTTCTCTTGCTCCTAGTATTGTGATCAATGGGGTAGTGATTAACATGGCAATGTTCTCCCACTTGATGATTATGAAGGAACAATCACCCTGCTATTGCAAATGTGAGACATCATTTGGCTGACAAATACTATATGATTTCATTGTTGCAGGTTCTTGAGTGGTCAAAGCTAAATAGGATTCATCCTTTTGACACATGCAATAGACATAGGAGTAATTATAGGAGGGACAAAAATCTTGATCTCAAGCCATATTATTTCGAGGGACTAAGGCCCTACTCTAATTTGCATTTGAAGTAGAAGCATGACCACTCTGCATATTGTGATTAAAAGAAGTATTTCCTTGATTTTGGTTTGGACGCCTACCATTTAAAGGAGCTTGATATTGCAATTGAAGAACCTTATTACCTTGAGCTTTTTGCCTTTCCAAAGTCACCACTTTATTGTTCACCTTTTGCATCACAAAGTAGCTATCTTCCAACTTCTTCTCTTGACCCTACAATGTCTTATCTATGTTCAACATCATAGACTACATCATCTCCTTACTTTCATCCATTCCATTTGAAGATGTGGAAGCTTGAGGGACAATATCAAGAGGTTGTGATGTGGAAGGTGTGGGAATAGGGGCTACCTATTGGTTGGTGATTTGGAATATCAAGGAAGAAGGGCATAGGAGGCCTTGAAGCTAACTTTCCTCCTTGGATCAAAATATTTTCTACCCTTCTTGCTATTTCATAAGCATTAGGTAATGTATCTCCTCCCATGGTTTGGGTTGTAGTGGCAATATCGCTGTTAAAGGCTCCAGGGTAATGCAAGAAGGCATTACCAGGGGTAGCCTTCACTAGAGTAGGTATTATATCCCATGTCTTTTGAAATCTATAATTGAAATCTATCATATATTCATGGGGGGCTCTCTTTATGGTAGTCAACTATTCTAGGAGTGATAGGTGATCACTGTTTTTCTCAAAATGTTTGCATAGGGCTGCTCCTAACCCATCCGATCACTAATAGAGTTGTGAGGCAACCCTCTATATCATTATAGTGCTTTCCCTTTCAGAGATGAGGCTAGAAGTCTAACTACTACATCATCTTCAGATATTCCGTGTATATTATAAGCATTTGAAACTTCTTGGATGTGTTCTAAGGGAGAGATCGAAGTTTCACCAGTCAAATCAAGTAAACTTCTAAGATTTGATACTGGTATGTCATGTCTTTGGGTTAGAAGGAGAGGACTTCCACCGTTCAAGGTGGCAAAAGCATGAGCTCTAGCCATATAAGAAAGTGATCTATTGATATGAGTTGATGGTGCTCTAGGTTGATATATAATAATAGGAGTGGAGATGGATCTTGTAGGGGTATTTGTTACTACTACACTCCTAACTGGTGATAAAGATACTCTAGTCTTCCTTTTAGGATTTGAAAATGAGAGCTTTGAATATTGGAAATTACCTCTAGAAGATACCCTTATTTCAGCTTGGGGCATGAATCACAACAACTATGGTCTGGAAACCAAGTATGTTGAAGGTTGGAGTCTCCAAGTAGCTAAAGAATGAGCATCTTGAAGGTCTGAATGTTGAAGGCAATAATATCCCCTCAGCATGAAAATTTAATATTTCTTTGACACCAGTGAACTTGAAATCTTCTGATATACATGTCCCACCAAGCGTGCCAAAAAATGTTGTCACAAAAGTTTGCACCCTTGTCCAAAGTTTTTGCCTAAGGATAGCCTTATGAAACATGGAACCAACCTCCAAGTTGTGGGACTTGAACAATGAGGTTGAGTCTTCGGAGAAGGTCAGCTTCCTTTGCTATCAAGGTGCACCTAACTATTCTTGGAGAGGAAAAGGGAGAAGGAGTGCATGAAAGAAAATCTATCTACTTTAATGTATGGAGGTGATGCACCAAAATAGAGTGTTCAAACCAATCTCTACCCATACATGCACAATAAAACTATCATGACAATCCAAAGATATATAGATTTAGACTTGTTTTAATCTAATAACCACGTGCAGATCAGATAACCAAATGGGTAACACAAGGAAAAAGAGCTTCACTGTATATCATTCATAGGTCAAAAAGAGATATAGTCATGCAAAATATAGACATTAATGATACATTAATGAGAGGCAAATGAGTTTTGCATAGTACATCAATGGCTGAAAGGGATAAGACAGAGCATCATATAGTTTAGATGCAAAGGGAATTTACAGTAGTATAACAGAGCAATACCAAAGAAATAGAGAGGGTCTGACCATATGAAGGGTTTTGAAATGTATATTTGTAGCTCAGGCATAGACTTTGGATTGCTTCATAGCCTAACCAATGTATTCAAGACTGTCAGAGGACAATTGCATATGATCTAGATGGTGGATTTGATTTGGTACATCTTCAGAGGAATGAAAATCATCAAAACCCTAATTGGAAGGAACCTTGAAGTGATAGAAATAGTGCCATTAATCACTCTTTGACTAGGAAGATAGATAAAACTAGGGTAGTGGAGTGTTTCCTCTATTTTCCTTGCACGACATTCATTCAGGAGTGGTTGGGATCGATTGAGAAGATCAGATTAGGTAGAGAAAACAAAATTCCTCCATTCCTAGCTCGACAAATCAATAGAAGTCAATAGGTAAACTGAAGAAAATAACCAGAAAGAGACATGTGGACCAATAACTTTATTTCCTTCTACCACCCTACAAGGTCTTCATGAGTGTTACTACCTCATCATCTAACCTTTGTCACCTCTTCAACTTAACCGCCGATTGCCCACAAAACTGTGACCAAAACGCGATGTGAATGTGGTTATTACCTTTTAAACTAAGCCCACCAGGGACATGTGTTCGTCCATTGTTATGTTGCATGAAATAAAAATCTTGCATCTTTGCAAAGTGACATAATGACAACCATGGATCTTGCTTCATCGGATGGCCCCAAAGATGTGTTAATTCTGTCAGTTTTTCAACCAATGAGAACCCTGCCCTTTGCTAGTTCATCTAACACTTTTTCCACCTCACCTGCAACCTACAGAAGAAAACATGACCCACATCCACATGTTCATCTATCGTAATGTTGCATGAAATAACTACCTTGCATCTTCACAAAGCGACAAAGTGACAATCGTGGATGATCTTCAATCTTACAATGAAGGCAAAAACTAGGAAAATCTAGCCCACCCCACTAACTGTGTCAGAACTCAACCCAATGGAATTTCCATTGTACACTAGCTCAAACAACACCTTTTCCACCTCACCTGTGGCCCACAAAAGAAACAGGACCCACCTACCACATGTCATAACATTGCTTTATCGCATAAAGTAAAGATGAGCACTTTCGCAAAGTGATAAAGCGATGGTCATAGATTGTGGAAGATTGGATGATGGATAGAAAAGACCCATTGATAACTACACTGACCAAAGAGAAAGGGGCCCATGATGCTACGTGGCGATTTGTCACTTTGTTGCTATGAGAAAAAATACTACAGTTTCTGATAGTGATAAAGCGATAACCCTTGATCCTTTTGCATCTGACGGATGAACAAGACGCAGGCCTGCGAAAAAAAAATCATGAAGTTAACCTTGGGACTTAGGAAATAAAATGTATAACCAAGGTTTTTAAAATGTATTTTTCACATGCCCTAATATTTGAATGTTCAAATGTGTGAACGTTACTATGTTTGAAATCAAATTTATTAGTTTAGATAGGAAGGTGAATTTAGCCAACAATTATCATTTCTTACTCTATAGTAATCAGCAAGTACACTATCTCCCTCTGAGTAGATATTCCATGTTTCTTCCTTTCTTCTTTTTTGGATTTCTCCCTTAGATTTCTCCCTTTCTTTGACTTTCTCCCTCTTTGACAATAATGCCAAAGATTTGTCATCTTATCATGCAGATATGAACATTTTCAGTTTCTCCCTTTGTCACCTAGATTGTGACTGATCTGCAACTCTAGCTTTTTGATTACTTTAGGTAGCTCCTAAAGTAAGATCCACTACATCAATGTGTAACATATGTCAATCATCTCAGTTGATGTAGGGCACTTCTCATACTTCTTAAATAGCCTTGGATAGGGGTATCAACCCTAATTTACCTCTTATATACTCATGAGCATCCTCAGGTAATGCTTTTGTGAAGATATCAACTATTTTCTCTATTGTATTCACATATTCCATCTTCACCTCTTTATCTTGAACTAATTCTCTCAAGTAATGATACTTGATTGCAGTATGCTTAGTATTTGTACACATCGCAGGATTCTTTGATATATTTATAACAGTTGTATTATCACAATAAAGTATCACTGGTTCAATGATTTCCTCCTTCATACCTTTGAGTAGTTGTTTGATCCATCCAATGTTTGTACAATTTACTATAGTAACAGCATATTCAGCCTCAGCAGTAGATTGAGATATGTAGTTTTGTTTCTCACTAGTCCATGTAACTATTCTCTTTCTGAAGAAAAAAACTCCTCCACTAGTGCTCTTTTTGTCATCAATATTTCCAGCCCAATCAGCATCAGTGTAGGCTCTTAACTCAATTTTTTTTATTTTTCTTATAGTATAGACCATAGTCTTTTGTTCCTTTTAGATATCTCATTATTCTCTTAACTACCATCAAATGATTCTCCCTAGGATTAGCAGAGAATCTTGCAACTATCCCAACAAATAATGCAACATCAAGTATGCTATGTACTACATATTGGAATTTGCCAATCATAGACTTGTACAATGTTTGATTCACCTCAGTTGAATCATCATTCTTTGACAATTTGTGTCTTGTCACCATAGGTGTGCTTACTAGCTTGGAATCTTCCAATCCAAAATTTTTTAATATCTCCTTTACATACTTAGACTGAGTGATGTATATACCATATTTCATCTGATGTACTTGCAAACCCACAAAGAACTTGATCTCTCCAAACATAGACATTTAAATTTCTTTCTTTATCTCATTTGCATAAGCTTTACATAAAGTATCTTGACCTCCAAATGTGACATCATCAACAAAATTTACATATATTAAAATATTTTTTCCTTGTTTGGTTTTCAAGTACAGGTTGTTATTATCATCAGTCCTCTCAAATCCAATTTTCACAAGATAATTGTGAAGCCTTTCATACCATGCTCTTGGTGCTTGTTTCAAACCATATAAAGCTTTGTGTAGTCTACACACCATGTTTTTGTTGTTAGCATCAACAAGTCCTTCTGGTTGTTCTACATAAACTTCTTCTTCCAATATGTTATTTAGAAATGCAGACTTTACATCCATTTAATAAACTTTAAAACCTTTATATGCAAAGTAAGCAAGAAAAGTTCTTACTCCTTCTAATCTTGCAATAGGAGCGAATATTTCTCCATAGTCTATCCCTTCTTCTTGTGCATATCCCTTGCAAACTAATCTTGCCTTATTTCTTGTGACTTCACCATTTTTATCTAACTTGTTTCTATATAACCACTTGGTACGAATCACATTTTTATCTTCTGGTCTAGGAACTAGAGTCCATGTCTTGTTCTTCTCAATCTATTCAATCTCTTCTTTCATGGCTTTACTCCAATCCACATCTTCTAAAGAATCTTTCACTATTTTACATTCATGCATGCTAAGTAGACATGTATCACTTCTCAACCTGTTTCTTATCATTGGTCTTACATCTTTATCTCCAATAATTTGTGTAGTAGGGTAATGTCTTTTGACATACTTTGACAATCTTGGTTCTACTTTGTTAATTTCCTCGTTTGGTCTACAACTTCTTAATCATTGTGTACTTCTCTATTAGGTAATCAACATCTCTTTCATTGACACTAATCTCATAATCAGAATGTGCCTCAAATTCATTCTATGTAGCTAGGTTCCTAAATTCAACTCAACATTCATAGTATGTGACTCGACTATCACTCAAACTTGTTATTGATTTACAACTTGATTTACAACATATTCATCAACAAACATACCTTCATAAAAGTATACAAATGATTTGTATTCTTATGCTTCCTTCATAGGTTCAGCCTCATGTACTCTCGTATATTCATCAAATTTCACATTTGCACTTTCCACAACTTTATTAGTGTTAGTATTTAAACACTTATAAGCTTTACTTCTTGTGGAATAGCCAAAGAATATACCTTCTTCACTTTTAACATCAAATTTTCCATTCCTACTATCCTTGAGAATATAACACTTGCTTCCAAATACCTTAAAATATTTTACATTGGGTGAGTATCCATACCATAGTTCAAAAGGTGTTGAGTGAGCACCTTTCTTGACTTACACATAGTTCAAGGTATATACAACTATACTTATAGCCTCTCTCCAATATTTCAAAGCAACATTCTTCTCCATCATGAGTGTCCTAGCACAATCCATTATAGATCTATTCCTCCTTTCAGCAATTCCATTTTGTGGAGGGGTCCTAGGTGCAAATGTTTGTCTTTTGATTCCTATGTCATTACAAAACATCTCAAACTCATTTGATGTAAATTCTCCTCCTTTATCAGATCTCAAACATTTCGGACTTTTACCTATTTCCTTCTAAACTATTACTAAGTACCACTTCAACATTTGGAAAGCATCAGATTTTTGTTTAAGAAACATAATTGTCATCATCCTAGAATAATCATCAACAAATAGCATAATGTACTTATCACCTTTGTATCTTTTCACATCAATTGGTCCACACAAGTCAGAATGAACAATCTCCAATATTCCTTTAGAGGTACGAGTCTGACTCTTAAAACTTTACTTTGTCATTTTGCCTAGTTGACATTGTTTGCAAATTATATTGCCAGGTTTCTTCAACTTAGGCAAACCTCTGACTCTTCTCATGTTATCGATACTAACCATGTTATCAAAGTTAACATGACATAACTTCTTGTGCCATAACCATACATCATCAAATTCTACAACTAGACAAGTAGCATCATCCATATCAAGATAGAATAGATTACCTCTAGTTTGATCACCTTTTCCAATTAGTTTTTCCTCAATGTCATATATCTTAGCTATCTTGTTCTCAAACTCAACCTTGCAACCTGAACTATTCAGTTGTGACACATTCAAAAAATTATAGTTAACTCCTTTAACATAATAAGCATTTTCACATAAAATATTTTATGTGATTTTGATAGAACCTTTTCCTTTTATCAGATAGGATGCATCATTACCAAACCTTACACTATTTCCATCATAATAATTCAGGGTAATGAACTTACTTTTATCTCCAGCCATGTGACGTGAACACCCATTGTTAATGATCCATCTATCATTCTTGTTTACACAAGACACTAGTGTAGTTGCCTCATCCTCAGTAGATTCATCCTTCATTGCAACATACACCACTTCATCATCATGATCATCAAATTCATCTTTAGTTTCCTCTTCTACAATGTAGCAAGACTTCTTTCCTTTGTCTTTGTAGTCTCTGTTGTCTTCATCTCTTCTACTTTTGTACATGTCTCCACCTCTGTAGTTCTTCTTCTCTAGACATCTAGCAGCAATATGACCAACCTCATTGCAATTAAAACACATGATAGGTAACTTACCTTTGAATTTTCCTCTACCTCTATGAAATCTCCTTGCTAATAGTGCTTCAACTTGTTCTACATCCTCCTCATCTGTATCACTATCACTGGAAACACATTCTACCTTTTTCTTCTTGTTCTCATTAGGTTCCTTCAATGACAACTTAGCTTTGAAAGCAAATTCTACATTGTCAAATTTGAAGTTGTCAAAATTAGATAGCTCAAAAGCAGTGAACCTACCTATTAGACCTTCAAGAGTCAGATTAGAACCTAGTATAGTTCTTGTATTCTAGAAACTCTAATAGGATAGATGGGCAGTAGTGTTCTCAATACTTTACTGAATACAATATCATTGTCTATCTTATCAATAGCTCCTCTTATAGCATTAACAACATCTTTTATCCTAGAGCAATATTGAGCAACATTCTCACCTTCTTGCATTCTCATATCATCGAACTTACCTCTAAGACTTTCAAATTTGGCTCTCAGAACATTTGCATCTCCTCCATAGATGGTGTGAAGAGCATCCCACATTTTCTTTGCACTATCACAACCCTTGATGTAATCAAACTTAGCATAACCTAGGGAAGGGGCAATCTCCAACATTGCTTGGTTGTGTTCTTTCTTCTTTTTCAGACCTTCAATAGTTAGGGCTCCAATAGGATCAACATGCTTAATGGCAATGGTAGATTGTGCATGGTCTCTAAGACCTCCTAGATGTAGTTTCATTAGACTTTTCCATGCAAGGAAGTTGTCCTTGTTGAGCTTGGGTACCTCTCTTTTTGACATCTTGATCTATCCTTCTAGTACCTTCAAACTAGTCATCTTAAGTAGATGGCTCTGATATCAATTTTTGGAATTCTTTAGAATAATTGAGAGGGGGGGTGAATCAATTATCCAAGGTTCAGGTGTACAAATAAAACTTTTCACAACTTAGTGAACCCATATCCATAAAACATATTCATCATGCATGCATCCATTAGATCATATAATCACTTAAACTTGTAGGTTACTATCAAATCAACTTTGTGGAAATGTAAACATGGAACATAATAGAATTAATAGCACATTTGACATTGATTTAATTTGGAAACCCAATTTGGGAAAAACCACCAATAACATGCTACTAATTTCCACTCTTCTTAAGTGATGCCCTGTGAAAGGCCAACCCTTTTAAAGGTTACAGTACACATTGTTAAATGTGACCTAGTTAGAGGATTTTAATCACTATTAGGAGTGATCCTTGTTAGAAGATTTTAGATCATTCACTTGGAATGTCACCTAGTTAAAGGATTTACAAATGATTGTTAGGTCAACCTTAATCCAAAGGATTTACCCTAGACTGATACAATGATTAGAAAGTAACAATAAGGCTTTATCTAATAACAAATTACAACTTGTTTGCAGATTACAAATCTATGTTTCAGTCCTCTATTTTGCTTGGCTTTCACACACTTCAACTCTGATAGCTTGTTCACCCTTCAAGCATCCATACCCTTAAGCCTTCTTACTTTACTTGACAATAGCAGTCTCTTTTGTGCAGTCATTAAATGAAGCAATACCTTAGACCTCTTGTCTAACTTAAGTTCTCCAACATTGATCAACCTTGCTTCTAACCAGCCATCTCTATAAATAGAAAATTAAGATCTTTTGTCGTTAATCCTCTATCGTCCATTTTAGGGCTAGATAGGATTCAATGAATCTACTTACCATCTTTTCATTTGATTCCCTCTATAAACTTTTTCTTGAATCCTTTTGAATTTGCCTCAAAATGGTTTATCTTGAATTTTGTACCACTAGCTCATCAAACTTATCTTCCACATTGTTCACACAACCCAAGAAATCAAACTTTTTGATTAAGATTCATTAAATTCATGATCTTTCTCATAATTCTATCACTCGACATTAACTTGCTTCTGATGCTCAACACATATTGCATTGCTCAACATCCACTATCAAATCACTCGGCATGAACTAAAGTTTACCGATGCCCAACATTGACTAAACTTTATTGGGCTTACATTGTATCACTTAGCATACATTGAAATTTGACTTTGCTCAACTCTAACTAATTTTCTACTCAATTTGCACTAACTTTTCTTGGCACCTACTGTCCACTCGGTCAAGCTTAGCAGACTCAATTCTTCTTTCTTGTTCTTCTAGAATTAGTGTATCCAACCTTTGCAGCCTTAAGTAGATAATCAATGCACTATAACATCACTATCTTACTATAACTCAACATTTCCTCTGGGTGCTCTTGTTATCACATTTGATCAAATCCTCTTCATCAATCAAACTAATCATAGTACTCAAATCAACTAAGTAGTTGTCTTACCAACAAGAAGTAGGTTTGACATCAGTGACAAAATAATGATTGAAACACATTGTCATACATGTATCAATTTGTTTTCAAAAAATAGGCCTTAGACGCCAAGGATTGAAATTATTAGATGACTCGACTCAATTAGGCACCAAAGATAAGAGATAGGTAGGTATCGTTGGTTTGGCCCTTACAAATTTAGTTTTAACAACAAATTTAAGAACTCGCTTTGATTCCTTAATGTATAACATTATTCCTTTCACAGTCCTTATAAATAATTCCTGAAAATTAAAACTTGGCTAAGATCGAGTTGTTAGAAAAAAGAAAGGAATACCATTATCTGAAATGTTGAATTATTTGTTATAAATTCTATCCTTTGCTTTCCAATACATGATTAAAATGGAGAAATATCTAAGAGATAACTGAAATATCTTTATATTATATTTATTAGAAAAATAAATCTCAATTTTTAATGATATCATTTTTCATTTCTCATTATTGTTATTCAATAAATTCTTATATTTTCTTACTTTGTAGAAATTATCATAGATGATCATTCTTATTTCTACAAATGGGAACACATGCTTAAAGTCAAACTACTGAGAAGGAGAAACACCCAAATTTGATAATTTGTCATAGGGATTCTTTGGCTTGATAAATTCAATGTTGATGTTATCAATGTCTTCCTATAAACCAACTTGGTCTTCTTTCATAAATTGATATATACAGTCATATCCTGGAGGGTATCTAACATGGAAAAAGTGTCTTAGGAAATCCACATTCCTACTTATAATAGGTTTCTTTTTTTAAAATATTTTGTGGTCCTCAATGAATACAATAGGAAATGGAGGAACATTATTCTAGCCCATCATATTGAGATCATAATTGCAAGGTCTCAATATCATTCAATTTTTATTGATGTTAATGAGCACTTTCTCTAGATCTCCAATATATATGTTCTTAAATAGTCTCCTACATAGAAGCTCTATACCGTATTTCTCAACCTCCACCATATGTGCCATTGCAAAAAATATTGATTCAATGTTCGAGGGAACTCTATATCAATCTAGATTAAAAATAAATTATTTTCCCAATATTTTGTAAACCGCTCTAGTGACCAAAAAGTGCATAAACATTAACATATATTTGATTATTATACCAGAAATAGGCCCATCGAATGTTGTTTGAAAAGTAGGTCCTTGTAGCTTAATGATAATATCCATACTTGGGCTCAAGAAAGTTTGACATGATGCACAATTATTTTCTACAATGTGCACCAATGTGAGAAATGATTTGCAGTCACTTGATGCTTGCATCAAGGAGTTAAGAAGATGTCTCGAGGAAGGAAGGAAATTGCATGGATAGTGTACCATGTCATACAATTATCTAAAATATATAAATGATTAAATTAGTTCAAAGGTAAATGAGCTTCAATCACTGACATCTAAATTGTAGCAGCCGAACACCATCATTGAAGAACTTGAGGCAGTAGTACAAAAGTTCATGATGACATTAGGATCATTGAACTTAGAAAAGAAAGGATAATAAAATGGTTCTCAATACTCAGAGAACACATAACACTAAAAATTAGTAATGTACAAAAGAAGTTGGAAGAATGTCTTACAACCAAGGCGTCTTATGAGAAACTTGCATATATAAACTTGAATGCAGTTGAAGTAGCCTCCTATGGATTATGTGCACTACTTAGCACAACAGATGTTGGAATACTTTAGAATAACTGAGAGGGTGGTGAATCAATTATCCAAGGTCCAAATGTATTAATAAAACTTTTCAGTAGTTAAGAGGTTCATATCCATAAAACCATATCATACATGCATCCATTAGAACATCCAATACCTTAACTTAGTAGGTCACTATCCTAGGTCAAAATAACTTTGTAGAAATGTAAGCATGGAATACTACAAAATCATTTACACAATTTGACACAAATATTTTACATGGAAACCCAATTTGGGAAAACCCACTAGTAACATGCTACCAATTTTCACTCTTCTGAAGTGATGCCATATTAAAGGTTACATTACACACTATTAAATGTGACATGGTTAAAGGATTTCAATCACCCTATTAGGAGTGAGCCTTATTAGAGGACTTTATAACATTTTGTTATAATGTCACCCGATTAAAGGATTTACAAATGACTGTTAGGTCAACCTTAATCCAAAGGATTTATCCAGACTAATACAATTGTCAGTAAGTATCAATAGGACTTGATCTGATAATAAACACAACTCACTTGTAGATTACAGATCTCTAGTTCAATCCTCCATTTTGTTTGGCATTCATGCTCTTCATCTCTGATAGCTTGTTCACCCTTCAAGCATTCATCATCTTAAGCCTTCTTACTTTGTATACCAATTGTAGACTCTTTTATTTGACCACCATATGAAGCAATGCCCTAGACTTCTTGTCTTCCTTAGGTTCTCACACACGAAAACCTTTACTTTTGTCCTACTATCTCTTTAAATAGAGAATTTAGATCTTTTGTCATTTAACCACAATTGTCCATTTTAGGGTTAGGTAAGATTCAATGAATCTACCCATTTTTCCATTTTAGTCCCTTCTAGAAACTTCTTCTAGAATCCTATTTGAATTCTCCTCAAAATAGTTTATCTTAAATTCTATGCCACCAGCGCATCATACTTATCTTCCACATGCTTCACACAATTCAAGAAATCAAATTATTTGGCTCAGATTCGTCAAATCTTTGATTTAACACTTTTTTGTTGTCACTCGGCATCCACACTATTCACTTGACAATAACAGACTTTTGATGCTTGACCAACACTGGGTTGTTCGACATCAACTAAGTCTTCCTTACTCAGTCACTATGTTATTTCCCTGATGCTTAACACATACTATATTTTCCTGATGCTCGACACCTACTATATTTTTTGACACTCGACACCTACTGAATTCTACTTGACCTAAACTAAGTTTGCTCAGCCAAGCTTGGTAGACACTTTTTATGAAAACACTTCTTCTAGACTTAGCTTAAGTAACCATTTACTTTAGTCTTAAGTAGATCAATAATACATAATATCATCAATGTATTACTTGGTCTTAGTGCTCCTTTTATACACCAAATAACTCAACCTTTCTCTAGGTACTCTTGTTATCTTATCTTTTCAAATCCTCTTCATCAATCAAACAAATGATAGCATTTAGACCAAAAGTAGTTATCTCACCAGCAAGTAGCAGGTTTGACATCATTGACAAAATAATGATTGTTCCATGATAGGTTCCACACTTCAAACAATCTCTTTTCAAAAATAGAAGTAGTAAGAGATAAATGGCAAAAGGAATTTGAGAAGCTAAATACAAATTTTGCAAATTGTCTGTCTAAAATCTCAAATTTAGTTTAAGAAAAGGTAATTTTTTTTGACTTATCTATAAAATTTGACACCTTTTTCATTGATTTCATAGGGGGGGTAATAAAGAAAAATTGTATAAAGTATAATGTAAGGGGGAGTAATAGAATAATTGTATAATAGTATGATGTATGTAGAAAGGGAGAACAATAATTATGCAAAGTATTATAGTTAAAAGGGGAATTATAATATAATAGGAGATATAAGGAAAGATAGCTATAAAATATGATGATCCACAAATTTTGAATTTTTGAGAATTTTGTAAAGGCCAAGATTTTGTAAAGTTTTGATCAATATTTTGGGACTTAGCCAATTTTCCCATATGTTGCCACAATGCCAAAGGGGGAGATTGTTGGGAATTTGGTTAAGTAGGATAAGTTGTAAAAGAGTTAGAGTTTTCATTTATGGCAACATATGTTGGGTGATGCGTCGCGCTCCACTGCCCACAGGTGGTTAATTATGTGGTGTTCCATGTTCACTAACAGTCATGGCTTTTGGTGCAATGGTAAATGGGCCCTACAATTGCTATCAGAGCCTGGTTTTGGCCTGGTCATGGGTTCAAATCTCCCTGGTGCCTCCCGAACTGTGTAAGCACTTGGTATGCGCGTTGAGGGGGAGATTGTTGGGTGATACGACGCGCTCCCCTGCCCACAGGTGGTTAATTATGTGGTGTTCCATGTTCACTAATAGTCATGACTTTTGGTGCAATAGTAAATGGTCCCTACAACATATACCTTGTATGAAGAAGGCATTATGTGCAGAAGAAGATTCTACAATTAGACTTGAAAATTGTCTATACAAGATAGTTTATGTGGCAAAACTAGGACAATTTTGATATGTACGGATGAAAATGCATTATTGGAACATGTGTAGTTAGGCATGGACAATACAGAGTGTCAAAATGACATGTATAAGTGCACGAGTCAATACAATTAGTACATAAGAAGATATGATAGTTTTACTAGTTGCGACAATATACAGATAGGAACATAGCATAACATAAAATGGGTAGTTATGAGTTAAGGAATTATTTTGTTTATGAAATAATTACTTGACTAATTAGGGATGGCATCCTAGATGTTAACCCTAAGAGAGTGAGAATAAATTTTGTATTTTTCCAAGCGTGTAAAAGCTTGAATTTCGACTGGACTATAATTTGTAAATTGTAAGGGTATAAAGGAAAGATTGCAATATGTGAAGTAGTGTGTAAGTTGTAAGATATATGAAAAGTTTAGTGCACTTCTTATGAAAACTATTAAACTTTATGTGATGTGAATTCTAATGTATGATAAGAGGATTGCAAGTTATGTGATGAACAATAGTGACATATCAAATATTCAAGATATCAGCGACAAGCAAGAGGTTTTTATATCTATCTTTTGTATCAAGAAATTGCATTGTAAGTTACATATTTGGGCAGTGAACTCAACTCGTACATAATTTTGTATATGTATTTGTACCAACTCCTAATAGGCTTAAAGAGACTCCTAACAGGGTTAAGGTTTCTAACAAGGACCGAGACACTATATGCATTTAATAAACTCCTAACAGGGTCAATATCTTCAACCATATACTTTTGATTAGTGGATCATTTTGTGGGTACCATCCCCACCGAGGTTTTCCCTTGGCCAGGGTTTCCCTAGTTAACAAGGTATGGTGTTATTAATTCTCTTATTGCACGATTATGTTTACTGATCAATATAATTAGTTTTCTTTCATATGTAAGTTATAAGACAATCAATAATATCGAGTTTTGGGCTAAAGTTTGTAGAATACTGATTCACCCCCACCCCCCCTCTTAGTATTCCATATTTCTAACAGTATGTGTTATGTTCATAACAATAATGAGTAGTAGATGATCATGGTTTTGAATAATTTAAAACTTATACTTGATTAGAATGTTGGTTTGAACAATATTCTTTGTATACATAAAATTAATTATTCTCTCTAGTTTTAATTGTTATCAATATTATATTCTATCTTATTTGTGTCATAAAGGCCTTTCATTAACACACCCCTCTTAATATGTTTGCTCCCTTATTCTATCCATATTTATCTGTTTTAAAAATATTCAATTATTTCAATAAAGGCTCGGAGATGATATTCATCCCTAAGCTCTATTTTTGATATACCAAATTATCATTTATGTAATATCAAGTAATCAATATAACCCTAACCTATTTCTACTCAATATGTATAGGATAAGTAAGCTAATATAAGTGTCTATTTGTAATTTCAAACATTATCACTACTTGTTATATCTATCAATCCCTTTACACAAATTAATGCTCTAAAAATAGAATGATTGATTGCTAGATATATAAATCCTCCTTATGAATATTAGTAGTGATATTAGTAATGTAGGGGATAAAAGGACCAGAATGTAGATCGATGTGGATAAAGAAGGTAACCAGGGATTTGAAGTAGTCCTTTACTAAGTATATATATTTGGGCATGTGATACCCTAAAATAAGTTTAGGTGGACAAACTTAAAGATTTCTTTTAATGTTGATTGGATATTAACCAAAAATAATTTAGTATAGTAATGAGAGATATTTAATAATTGTCTGTTGATTTACCATTGATGCCTATGTTAGCTAAAATCTGCATAGATAGATAAACTTATAGATTTCTTATATTCTTGATGGGGTATTAACCAAAAATAAATTAGTATAATAATGAGAGATTCTCTAATTATTTACTGATTTACCAATGGTGCCTATGTTAGCCAAAATATTTGTCTTTGTGTTTCCTTCACAAAATATGTGTTTTAATTCTATATTCTCAAAGGAATTTAATAATTCAAGGGCTATTTCAAAAACTGATTGGATTTTTCAGTTTGGAGTTGTGCTTCTCCTTAAAGCATTAATAATCATTTGAGAGTCACCTTCAATTTCCATATTGTGAATTCCTAGTGATCTACTAAGTATTAATCCTTCAACTAATGCTTGTACTTTTGCTATATTGTTCATTGTTTCCCTTAGAGGTTTTTCAAGTTTTGTAATGTCCTTGCCATCATGGTCTCCAACAATGCAACTAATACCTACCTTTCTAGGGTTTCCCTTTGAGGCACCATCGAAATTAAGTTTGAGCCATCCAAATTTTTGGGGCATCCATTTGCACTTGGCTCTTCTCATCTTACTGATTAGGTTGTCTTTTCCATATCGAGTAGGGATTATAAGTCCAAACCAATTTTCACAAATGATTCCATCCATGATGGAAAAACTACCCTCATGATGGTTGAGTTTACTTATTCTATTGTTCAATGTTTCAACAATACTAGCTTCTATCTTGTTAACTAAGGACAAAAGTGACATTTCTTTATCTTGGAAAATATGACAATTTTTTTCTCTCCATAATTCCAAAGTAATAATAGAGGGGGAAATATTCCATAAGTTTTGATATAAGCCTTTTCGTATATATCAGGTCCAACTTCTAAGATGCTCAATAAGATTGTTATGTAATGCATATTTCGAATTTAATTTTGCACCAATATGAAGCCAACACTCATAAGCATAAGGACAATTGAGGAGAATGTAGTCCATTGTCCCTTCATTTGTTTTGCATAGAATACATCTTGACAGACCTTCAAATTCTCTTTTTTTCAATCATGCAGTCGTAAGGATCTTCTTCTACATTGTAGCTCATAAAAAAGTGTCTGCTTTCAAAGCACAATTTTAGTCCCAACACAGGTCAATAGGGAGGTCAAAAGTAGATACTTTTATGAGAGGATGCTATTAGTTTGTATCTGTGTTTAGCCTTGTAATTCCCATCCTTAAATCTTGCAAATAAGATTGTCAGATCTATTTTTGATGGAGAAAATTCTTTTCATCAATAACTTTCTAATGTTTTCTTTTTGAGAATCCGATAGTGGAACATTGTTGAAGTCTTTCCACCTCCAACCTAGAGATGACTCACTATCTACATTAATATAGTCATTATGATAGGTACCTCTAAAATCTTTAAGAGTATTTATTATATCTTGGTCTATACATAAAGAGATCAAAAGAGCATATCCTGCCCAAGAATCTTGCTAGAATAAAATAGATAGCCCATTCCCTACATCCTACGAAAGTTTATCATTAATAATTGGAATACATTTCAAAATAAAATCCCATATTCTAGAACCTTTCAGGTGGCTACGCGCCAAAAATATGTTAATAGGTTCAACATTAACTACATATTTATTTAAAAGAATGGAATCCCATTTCCTATTTGGGAACTTGAGGATGTTCTAGACTAATTTTACTCCAATGGTTAGATTTTGCTAGGATAATTTCTTGATTCCAAGACCACCATCTTTTAAAGATTTACAAATATTTTCCCACTTAATTAATGCAAACTTCTAATTTTTTGAGGAGCATTGCCAAAAAAAAATCTATGTTTAGTTTCTAATTTGTTCTTGCTAGAGGCATTAAGGGGGAGAATTGACATTTGGTAGGTAGGGATAGCTGTCAGTACATATTTGATCATTGTGATTCTACCAGCAGTGGAAAGCCGCCTCCCTTTCCAGCCGTCTACTTTTAGGTGTAATTTTGTATGAATATCACCCCATAATTTGTTGCACCTCGAACCTTTTTCTAGAGGAATACTCATATACACACATGGAAACATGCCCGCTTTGAAGCTCAATATGTTGCAAATATAAATTTCTATTTTATGATTGGTATTCATAAAGAAGAATTCTAATTTATTCGCATTGACCTTTTGCCTAGATGCTTCCATATACTTACTTAGTAAATATTTAAATTGTTTTGCTTCCTCACATGTACTTTCACCCAGGAGAATGGCATCATCAACAAATTATTGATGGGTGACATTTTTAGTATTTTCTACAATTTTAAATCCTTCAATCAATTATTCTTTATGGGCTTAATGAATCGAGCAACCTAAAGCTTCAACCATAATAAAAAAGTGGAAAGGAGACAAGGGATAACCTTTTGTAATCTTGTTGGTAATACCAAGAAATCCAGTTGGACTCTCGTTGACTAAAATGGAGAGTTTGGGGGATGAGATAGAGTTGAAAATGAGATTAATCCAAGTTCTAGATAAACCAAATGTCTCTAGGCATTTGCAAAGGAATTTCCAATCAGTCTTATCATATGCTTTTTGAATATCCAACTTAATCATCATGCATGGGTCCAATTTTTTTTGGCCCAAGTGAATGATTTATTGTGCAATAATTATACCTTCTAGGATGGATTTATTGGGGACGAAAGTTGTTTGTTCATCCAAGATTATCTTGGGAAGTATCAGTTTCAATCTATTAGCAAGACCTTTTGAAAAAAATCTTATAAATCATGTTACATAATGATATAGGTCTAAAATATCCCATGGAATTGCCCTCTAATTTATTAGGTATAAGAGTCACAAAAGTATTATTAATCCCATCTACGAGGGACCTTGCATTCTTAGAAGCTTCAACGACATTATGAATATCCTTTCCAATAATATCCCAACATTTTTGAAAGAATAATGGATTAAAGTCATCTAGGCTAGGAGCTTTGTCTAGGTTCATTTGAAAGACTGCCGCTCTAACTTCTTTGAGTGTGATGGCCTTATTTAACATCCTGTTATCTTCTTTTGTTATAAGGTTGGGAGTGAAAGTTAGCATCTTGGTTTGAGCTACATGATTTGACTAGTCTCTCTCATTGTAAGTTTTAGTGCACAAGTTATTTGTTTAGAAATATCTTCTAGATCTTCTAGAATCTTACCTTTTCCATCTTTGATCTTGGAAATCCTATTAGCTATTATTCTAGCTCTAGTGTTGTTATGAAAAAACTTTGAATTGCTATCACCCTTAGGAAGCTAAGACTCTCTAGATATTTTTTTCCAAAAAAATTCTTCCTTTGTTAGAGCCTCTTCAAGATTTGCAAGTAACTACTTTTATTTTAAGAAAATTTCATTATCCATATCATTTTTAGCTAGCTCTGTCTCGATAGTTGTTTTTTCTTCGAAGATATTGTTGAAGTGTTCTTTGTTCCTAGAGATTATATTTAGCTTAACATGTTGTGACTTAGATATAAATATGAACATATTTGGACCTTCCACCCAACATTCTTCCCACAAATATCTGAGTAACTTGTAGAAGTCCTTATGTTCTAGCCATTTATTTTCAAATCTAAATGGGTGTTTTAATGAGATTTGGGATTTTTATATACTCAACCTAACTAGAAAATGATCAGAGCCAGAATGTTTAAGAATTTATACTTCAAAATCATAATTAAAGGAGAATAGGTCTCCTTTAAGAAAGAACCTATCTACTTTCTCAGAAATGATTAGAAATCCTTTCTCCTATTAGTCCATGAAAATGTGTCATTTTTAGTAGAAATCTTTGATAAGAAGCTACATGAGACCCACAGGTTGAAGTATTTTTGAGTTTGAGATATAAAGGTTCTACCTCCTCTCTTTTAAGAGGAGTCTAATATAGCATTGAAGTCACCACCTAAAAGAAAAATTTCATTAGAATCCTTGTTAAATAAATCATTAAGTTGGTTCCAAACGACAATCTTATCTTTAATACTAATCAACCCATACACATCAATTATATTGAAGGTTATATTGGTAAACACACGATTAACTTTAGCATATGACAGTTCCTTTCAAAAATGATATTGGTCACCTTAACTTTCCTAGGATCCCAAAGTAAAGCTAGACCTCCTACCACACCATTGGCTTCTACCTAGGTAGAGTTCCAGATGCTAATATTTTTATTTAGTTTACTATATTCTTCTTTATTTAATTTAGTTTCTTGGAGTAGGATTAAGTTCGAGTTGAGAGGCTTCAGGATCCTTTCCAAGAGTCTTTGTTTGTCAGGGGTGTTTAATCCCCTAACATTCCATGTAGTGATCTTCATGTGGGGGATGGAAGGGACCTTCCCCCTTCCAACATGAAACATATTTGTTATTTTTGTTTGATTTCCTGTCATCCTGTCTTTCTTCCTAAGTTCACAGAGGGATTTCCTTCCTCTTTTCTTCTTTAGTCTCTTTTCTACTTTAGGATGATCAAGACCCTCCATAGTAGTAGCTAGACCCAATTTCTCTTCATGGTTTAAATCGAGGTTCAAACTAGGTGAAAGAGAATCCTCTTCAATTTCTTTGGCTATAGTTTTTGATAAATTTGCTTCAAATTCTATTATTGTATCTCTATCCATAATTCTATAACTATTTCCATCATCAACTTACATACTTGGATTAGTCATTGATGTGGGATTAATTTCTCAAGGATAACTTGGGATTACAAAAAATATATTTTTGCAATCCCAACTTTGAATATAATAAAATACAAATTGATGCGCCAAAGGTCCTAGAAATTCAAATCAGAGATATAAAAAAAATATAATAACAATTATTAAAGAGGGGAAACTTCCACCAGCTATGCATAGTAATGCACAACACAAAGCTCTAGTATGTTGGGTACTCTAGACACTCTGATTTGGAAGAAATCCTGAAAAAAACCACATCAAATGAAAGTCAATAAAAAAAATCTTAGATCAAGAAAAGTAAATAAATATCGAGTAATAAACATTGATCAAGACTAGCAAAAAAACAATAATTTAAAATAGAATTTATTATAATTATATATATAAATAATTTAGAAAAATTCATTCCTTACTATGAAGATTTTTCATCATTAATTTTAAATACGAAATTATATCAAAGCAAAATAAGACCAGTTCCATAAGACCGACATATTAAGCCTACAAGTTGACATTAGTTGAGTGTAGCAATACTTAAGAGATGAAAGAGTGGTCTATTTCAACACCAATTAGTGGAGAGAGGAGGAGAGAGTGTACATGAATGATTTTAGTAATGACATGATGGTCCTTGTTGGTGTTTTGAAACAATATGGTTCCAAATTATCCCGATGAGAACAAGATACATCTAGGGGCAGCTAACCCCCATCTTCAACATACCATTTCAGACACCAGGCCAACAATAAGGCTAGACCTTTTTTCTATTTCAGGCTTTGCAAAACCTAGGCGGGTGGACCTTAGATTCAACTTATATGGTACCGGTGCTAAAACATATTCCTGAATCTAACAAAATAGATAGAACCCTTAATCTCCTATACTTATGCAATAACAAAGATGTGTAGTAGCAGATTGTAACTCTATGAAATTCACAAGCTGAGTGAGGGCATCCTTTTTAGCTCTTCAACATGAAAGGGAAAGATATTTGATTAATGATGTTGAATATCAACAAAAATCCCAAATATGCAGTAGTAATAACAAATGATCCTGTAGTTGATCAGTGCCTTATCTATTGGGAAATTCCATGAATCAAACACATACGTTTGTAATATAATGATGCATTCCATACACCCATATATCATATCTATCTTATCAATTTGTGAATCAGACATCAGTGTTCATAAAGACCTCATTCTTATGAAGTATCCTCTCAAAATAAATAGCAATCCTGTCAAACACATCAAGCATTTACTTGGTCCTTTGTTCCAATAGCAAAACATATTAGACATATAACCTTAAAGGGATGCAAATGGATCTTAGTTCTTTTCCCTTAAACCACATAAGATTGTAGACTACAAAGATAGGAGATGAGAATCAGAATGAAACTAAGAGATTCTTGCTCATTTGTATTCATTTCTTTGAAACTATACATTTAGATGCATGAAATCAAAAACATAAAAACACCTAACAGATCAAAACTAGCTATATTATCTTCACTATTGTTGTTCATACAAGAGAAATATGCTAAAGAATAATGGTGGAATCATAGCTCTGGATCCAACAATGTGGTCTCACAGACAAACTGAAACCAACAATGAGGTATCACCTTGAAAATTTCCAACCTGGTATCACAGTAATGAGAAACTTCTCCAAAATTGGAAACCCCCAATGAATGAGAGAAAGAAATATATAGAAGAGGATGAATTCCTGGATCTGTTCTACAACCGCCATGCGTCCACTTGGAAAACTTCCATATGTAGATGCAAAACATCTTTCTACTCTCTCTCTACAACTAGTGAATCAAATCCTCAATCATCTTGCCTCCCAAAAGCATAAAATATCTCAAATATTTGATGGAGCAACATAACTGATTTGGCAAGAAATAACAATCTCTGAAAAGTTCCATCAAAATCATGCGAATTGTGAAATACTAGAAGCAAAATACATCATTATGTATCAAATTTCGAACAAACTAAGCTAACCAAGCATAATCAAGTGTATCACAACTAAATTCTATAACTACAAACATGAAACACCTATCAAAAGCCATAGATTTAAAAGAATTACAAATCCCCCTGTAGCATGCAACGGTGACCACCTGTGTAAAAACCAACTACAAAAATGGATAGCTCGTATCTTCGCAATTTCGACGGTATATTGGAGTCCTATATGAGCTTACCAAAAACTCTGTGAATCTCATTTTAAAAAAAGGGCTCCTGCTATATATGGTATCTGGTCTAAACCTTAAAAAAAAAAAAAAAAAAAAAAAAAAAAAAGAACTCTAAAATTTCAAACTTAGGAATATATCCATTTTGAATTTACAAACCACTGTGTATAGGACTTTTTGAGAAAATAAAAAATAAATCACATTTTCAAACATTTTTGAATTTTCCCTTATTATGCCATTTGAGTCAACCCTCTTGGTTGACCACCACATGTGGACCTTTGAATGGTCGAACTTCACCATGTCACCACCCACCTGGGCCCCATGTGGTAGCCTCTAATTTGTCCGCCAGGCACCGCCACACGGTGGCCTCTCATTCATTCTCAGACTGCCATATCACCTCCACTCACCATGCTGACCAACCCCTCCCATGTCACCTCTGACCCGGGTCCACTGCCATGTGGCACATAGGTTCTTTACCGCTTCGCTTAACTTCCTTGCAACTTTGCGAAGTGGTGAAGCGCTATGTTAACACATGTCCACTATGACACATGCCACTTCATTCAAAATTTCCTGACGTTGCCTCCAGCTGGCATCCACCGGTCGACCAAGTGGGCCCCTCCTCATGTGATGCATGGCTTACAAAAAGTTGTTGTCTTAAAGACAACAATCATACTCTATAGAATATTATTTAAACATTTGAAAAGCTCTCCCTCCGACCAATGTGGGACAATTATTTTAAAAGAACTCTTCTTTTCTCCGCTAATGTTTAGACACCCCCAAAATCAGGTGTGCTTCTTGCATCTTCTGTGGTGGAGGAAGTGTCTTGGCAATTCTTCGTCAATGTGGGCGAGGCTTTTCCTTTTACAAAGGGGCCACTCTCCTCTTCACGCAATCCTGTGACTTTGTAGCTTCCTCAACACTCTACTATGGTCTACCTACGTTCACCTCTTCATTCATGTCTAGGAGTGATGCTGCTACTCCTTTTCCCTTTAATGTTGCGACTTCTTCCTATGTAGTCGAGACTTGCTACAGACTACGAGCCTCTTTTTCACCATGAAGACTATACTGAAGGCTGCCCTGCACCTTCCTCATGTTATGGAGATTCCTCTTCAACGTCTTCTGCCTATGGAAACTTGTCCATGCCGTAAATCCCATGTTCAAACGTTCCTTCAAGCATGTTGGTCTTTGCTGCATACAATGAGTGGATTGCAACTGCCATGGAGCTCCTAATTCCTTTTGCATGAATGGCTTCCTCTAGCATCTTGAAAATGATTTCTTCCTTGTTCTATCTCTACGCTGTGGTGGTGTTCCTCCTTTTGATACCACAACCTTGTTTCTTTCACACCCTACTCTCCTAATTGCCCTCCATTTTGTTTGCCTCTCCTTAACACCAGCTTCATAGCCCCTTCCTATGCCTTGTTGATGGTCTTCTCACCTGCCACATGGACTCTCTGACCTCTTCCTACTAAGGCTGGGTGTTCTTCTCATGCTGCGGGTATAACAAGTAATTGACGCCTCCCTTTTCATCTAGTTCCCAATCATCTCGTGTGATTCTTTCATCTCCTCTATGTTGAATTCGAGATCCACCAGATGCAGAATCTTCAAGTTCTTGAGTAGTCAAATATTTAGATGCTTTACCATATTTAAGCCGATGTGTAGTCAACACATTTGAATTTACTCCAACATTTGAGTCTAACATTTTCTTTGAAAGGCCTTGCTTGATAACCAATGGAGGAGGTGGCCTTGAAGGTGGCAGAAGCATGCTAGGTTTTGTTCTAAGTTTAATTTCATACACAGTAACTAATCTTTTAATAGTTGTTCTAAGGAATTAGATACAAAAGTAGATGCTGAATTTGAGGGCAAATCTGGATCTGGAACAACAAAGAATCCTTCGAAGGCTTCTAAGAAGAAGTAGTGGACAACCAATGTTTTGGCCTACTCTCTCCTCCTGACCATGATTTTTCGACAGAGAGCCCTAGAATCAAATCATGAAAGAATGAAGGAAGACCCTTCATCTGATACTCATTGGAATTAATTTCGAGCACCAATTGATCATTAAAACTCCTTTCACATCTTATTTGTAAATTGTGATTTTCTGCTAATAGGGCCTATCGGCTGGCTTTAAAAACTGATCCAAACAGATTATTGGGCATTGAAATCGAACATACTGATTCTTTGTTCCACATACTCTTACCTTGTTGAATCTCATCTCATGATGAGTTCTTAGTCAAAAGATATTTATTGTCAAAGTTATCTTCTCAGAATTGCCTACAAACAAACATGTTAGAAAACACTAAATTGTGTTTGGATTCGGCTTTAAAAACTAAGTAAATAGACACTTGAGGTTTTGGAAACTAGGGCATTGGTAGACACTAAAATAGAGAGTATGAAACTCCAATTTGGGCTCATGACGAATGATTAGGAAAATTTGGCAAAGGTCTGAAGTTGGCTACCTAAAATTTGCATACTGGGAATAATGGTAGAAAAAGTATTTTTTGCAAATGGAATGGACCTGGGAAAGTGTGCAAATGAATTCGTCAAGATTTGAAAATTGGCACACTTAAAGTATTTTTGGAGTAGAACACAATGGTATAATCCATTTGATTTCACCTATAAAAAATTTGGAGATATGACATCACGAACAGGGATACTAACCAATCTGCACTTTGACACCAGTAAAAAGTTACAAATTGCATTTGGAATCACATTTGAAAAACTGATCAAACAGATTAGTCATAAGCTCAAAATTGAAACATAATAGTTCTTTAACCTCTAGAATGTAACACAAAAGGAATTTTAGCATTTTGGTCAACTGGGTCAAAGTTATAAAAAGTCAAACAGGGCTTCCCAAAATTCTGAATAATTCACATTAGCATGACATCAATAAATGACCAACTTTGAGGGATTCAAAACCTAGTCAAACAGATTTAGAATGACTCAAAATATGAAACATAGGCTCTCTGGTATGGACACTAAATACTCCCAAAGCGGTGAGTCGTGAAACGTTACTGGGTGCGAGATATTCAATTGCAAACACAACCTCTTGTCACTATTTGACACTAAGGCAAAAATGTAGATTTGGACATTGCTCAAAACAAGACTTCACGAAATGACCCAAAATGGCAATTTATCTTCATGGGACGAGTGGATATACTGAATGCAAGGTGTTAAAAACATTGAACACCTCTTAGGCCTCACATGTACAATCAGGTACATATGCATTAAAAAGCGCTTATAGGACTTGATTTTTTTAATGGTGCTCAAAATCAGGGCTTCAATTTTGAGTCCCAACAATCCTCACACACAAACTTCTATTTGACAAGGGTTTGTGGAATGCTACTCGTGATCTTCCTCTTATTGTTCCTCTTACTGCCATCAAGAATTCAAGCTTACATGGCAATCACAAAAGCACATCATAATGTGTAGTCCTTGAAAACCTAAAAACCTTATTATTAATTCTATATTGATTTTGTGCAAAACCAATGTACGCATTTGCTTGTTATAATGCAATCTTTTTGCCTCATTTAGAGAAATATGATTATATTATAGCAGGTGGAGGTACAACATGATGCAAATGTTGTTAACACATAGGATCCTGATTCTCCCATGGAAACTTTTATATCATAAGAAGGTGGGGTCAATGCAAGAGTTGAGATTTTGGGAGGAAGTAGTAGCATAAATGCTAGGTTTTATTCTATGATTGGTTTGAGCTATGTGAGAGAAGTAGAATGAGATGAATTAGTTGTTAATCAAAGCCACAATTGGGTTAAAAAGGAGGTGGCATCTAGGTTTGTTTTGAAGCAGTGACACAGGGATTTCAAAAAGAGCCCATTTGAAATCAAACTATTTAACTTGTTTATAATCAGGTTTATCTAATATTAATACTAGCAAGTTTGGAAAATAATTTGATTAAATCTAATGGCAATATATTCATTGATGGGTTGGCCAAATATTCACATGACAAGATTTTGAAGGGAAACCTGACAAGATTTTGAAGGGAAACTTGACAAGATTTTGAAGGGAAACCTGACAAGATTTTGAAGCAAAACTTGACAAGATTTTGAAGGGAAACCTTACTTTATTTTGCAATTTTTCTTTCAAAAACAATTCTACTAAGTATATTCATAAATCTAACGATTTAACTTACTAATTGATGCAGATAGAAAGACTTCGTAACATGTCAACAAGACTAAGGGCTTATGGTGCAAAATATAAAGATTCAAATGGGCTTGTTCACAACGTTGTATTATCTCAAAATAGAGGGGACAAACTATAATTTGTGCTACACATCATATACAAAATATTACTTTTTAGAAGTCTTGAGGAAGTTTGAAGAAAATACAATTCGTAGTTGTAAGGCCAAGCCTCATTTTCCAATAAGCTCTCTGGGAGTGTGAATACTAGAGTTTTGCAATAGGGTATGAAATCTGTAAAATGATAAGGGATAGAGTAAGTTTTTTCATGACATCCCATGATTGTAGGATACAAAAAAATTGGTACTCCTCATTTATGACAATAAGACTCTTAACGAAAGAGTACAAGCACCCATTAAAGCTTAAATGAAGGATGTTTTTGACATATATTATCATTGGAATTGCTGTGGTACACATCTTGACAATGCAAATGAAGAACATGGAGCCATTGGTATTCCTCCCAACATATTGCATGGATGGAATGCTAACTCCATGTCCCCATGCGACTACTTGAGTGCAATTTGTGCTTAAATTTAAGTAGTTAGTGTGTTCCCATGCCATTTCTCAACTCTTGAAAAAGGATAATTTGGAATCCATCCCCACTTTCATAGAGTAGCCACCGCTTAAAATATAAACTTAAGCATTGAAAAGAAATGGGGGCTAGAATAAGCAACTACCGCTTATGGAGAAAAATGACATGTGGCTCCATAGACTAGTTTCCCTCTCCTTTATTGCATCCTATTTTTCCTCAAAATATTTATCTACAATATTTGATTATTAAAATTTCAATCTAGCATTCTATCTTGAATGACTTCTAAGAAATAAGCAACTAAGATCAACAATCATGGGGCCATCAACTCCACAAATTGTTGCTAAAAATGTTGAGCAACGACTACTAGCCAAAATAAGTTTAGCAACCACATGGGGACTTGCCCCAAGGCTAGTGTTCTTCTTTTGGAAGCTCTCCACTATAGAAGGACTTCACCACCTCCAAAAGCTCCTATACATGCACAACTACAATGTAATTTAAACTATTAGTTTAATTTGTAAATTTTGATGTTATCTTGCATATTGAATTTCTTCCCAAACGAGGTTTTGGACCTTCTACCAAAAGTGTAAAGGAAAGGAAACTTCTAAAATTAAATGTCCAGTCGTTTGACATTACAAATCAAGTCATTTGCAAAGAAGTTCAAAAAATTCTATATTTATTTGTAATGAGAATAATTCTGTCTCCTTACTATTTTCCCTCCCAACCACTAAGAATAAAGATAATTACTTTTTTATATACTTAAAATGATACATAAATCTATTGACATGGAAATTTGTATATAAAATAAAATAAATGGAGTACCTAAAGTGAAATTTGTACATAAAATAAAATAAATGAAGTACCTAAAGTTCAAATTGTTGTTCTTTTTAGAAAATCGTTGTAGAAGATTCCTCGAGTTGACCCACCCTCCAAGGAAGTAATATTCATATATTCTCGGAATGTTCTAGTAAAATTAGGTTATGCAAAAATATTGCGACCTGAAGAGGTTTCAATATAATTTCCGTCTCCTGCCCGTTATGTCTTGCTAGAGATCGCGCGATCGAATCAGAGGAAAATGAACAGCAGCAGCTCGAAGGACGGGACACAGAACCCGGAAGGAGGGAGGCGCCTTTACAATCCATATGAAGAACTTCACGGTCCGGGCTTTGACATAAGGCCGGTAAAAAACCTGTATCAAATCCCCACAGCTCCAGAGTATCTTTTCCAAGAGGAGGCCGCTCTGAAGAGAAGATCATTCAGCGATAACATCACCTATTACACAGGATGCGCTTATTTGACGGGCGCTGTTACGGGCGCTGGCGTGGGTTTGGTTGAAGGCTTGAAGGCCGGAGAAGCGGGAGATTCCTTGAAACTTAGAATTAACAGGGTACTGAATGCTTCTGGTCACACGGGCAGAAAGTTTGGCAATCGTCTGGGGGTAATAGGCCTTCTTTATGCTGGAATGGAGAGTGGAATTGTTGCCGCGAGGGGGGATGATGATTCAATTAATAGCATCTTGGCGGGGTTGGGTACAGGGGTTCTTTTCAGGGCCGCCGCTGGGATACGATCTGCCGCTGTCGCGGGTGCCATTGGTGGCCTCGCTGTTGGAGCAGTAGTCACCGGCAAGCAAGTCCTTAGGAGATACGTGCCCATATGAATTTACTGAGTCATTACGCTCATTTATTTAGATTTTGATCTGTGAGGGCTTAAAATTTATTCTACATGTTTCAACTTTAGGGTACATTTCGCCCTAGGGCTTCATGTATTAGGATATTTTCTGGAAATATTGTATTGCATTCATGAATTTTCCACAGTCCATGAAGATGAATAAGAGAGCAGTTGGAAATACCTGTGTACATTTGTTTTTCATCAACATTGTGTTGATCTAGATCGTATTTAGTTGTCTTCTTGGAATTTTGAAGTGAATTATAGTATCTGTGATGTATGACCACTAGATTGGGGAATGTTACAGGTTGGGATGCAAAGCTCTATTGTGTGAACTTCTCGTATGCTATTGTAAACTTCGAGCATTATATGCCATTGAGATAAGCGAAATCTATGATTGTTTTAGGTCTCTCCTTTCTCAGTAGATCATGTACCTGGCCCCTGGGGGTAAGCTCTGTCATATTTTATGTGATTTAGTAATTAGTTTAGTGTAAGAAACAAAAAGAGGCTAACCTTGTAAACACTACTTCCCAGGAGAAATCTAAGCCGATTTTAAAAATTAAAATATCTTAAGCCTTCTTGGGGAGTCTTTTTGGGAACAAGGTCTAAATCCCTGTTCTTAAGTGAAATAGATTCCGATCTCATGAAAATTATTAGAAACAACTAACTGAATTAGATTAATTGAACCTAACAAAGTTTCTAGGTGTTAGCCATATCTTTTGTTTCTAAAGAAATTGTATTTCAACATGCTGGAATTCTCTCGCATCAACTTATATGGATCTCCGGCTCTTTCAAGGAAGTGTTGAGTAGTATCTAATCCACCAAAGAAGCTATGTGTTTCATTTTTAAAAGCTATCTTGGGTTTTGGACGCTGCAGCTTACTCCTCTACTTCTAACAGTAGATCTTAGTACTTGGATGGAATTGTTATTTCCAGAAGGGCTTTCTTATGCCACTTTGCTTTCAAATTGGAAAATTCGAAAGATCAAATATTTGAATAATTTAGAACGAATTGCAAACTCATTACAAACCGTTAGAAACTTAGAGAAATTCATGAGCTTTTTTCATAGAATGTTTGTGTAGATGTCCATAGATTCTTTTTAACCAGAAACTGATTCGGCCAACTTTGTTTACAAAACCTACATATAATTATGTGATTCACAAAGAAAATTTGTCCTAGAATGCTAACGTAAATTCTAGAAAATGATGATGTACATGGCAGTTTGAGGGAAAAGAATTGAATAAAAAGCCTCAGCCCTACACAGACAATACAATCTATACACTTATTCAAAACTATGGCTCAGTTATGAATGCAATAGAACATGTCAAAAAAGGCCCCTAGAAGAAACTGGTCAGACAGACCAAAAGTCAAAAAGCATTACTTAAGTGGCATATGATAATGTATAATGCCAGTTATGATGTTAACAAAATATATGATTATATAAATCGAAGGTGAAGCTCTGGCCACTACTCTAAATTAAGAAAAGCTTAACCTTCTTCACAAAAAGGGCTGAATTATAGTGTATCACGATGACATGGTTTCTAACCCCTTCAACCTTTTCACAAAGCTCAACATAAATGTGGTTGTAGAGAAAACACTAGCAATGGAGTACTAGTAAGTTCCTCAAAAGTAATGGCACTGGGTTTTCTTGATTTATAATTAAGAGGATCAAAATCTTTCTTATTAGGCTTTTTCGTCTCTCTTTAAATTACAAAATTTAGTGGTATTCATGTTAGCCTGTATTTAATAACCTGTTTTTAATCTTAAATACTTAATAAACCCTAGTTCACAATAGCTTGCACAATTAAGTATAAAAATGAATTTGACCCAAAAAAGTTTAATAGCCTTCTGTCTAATTCAGATATAATATTTAGGATGTAGTTTATCAAAACTTCAAAGCTATCATGTGCAGTGGCTTGATCTCTAAATCTGTAGCAATCTACTTCATAAGGAAATGCCTTTGAAGCACATCCAAACTTGCCTAATATCCACCTTAAAGTGCTAGTTTTTGAATGTTTTAATTCAAGCTGCACTGGATTCAAGTCCACACAATGGGGATTTCCATGTGAAATCATTCTAGGAATTTTGTGTTTTTGTCATTCAGTTCTAGACCTAGAGCCTATAGGGGTTTCATTCTCAGGATAACTGAACCACAGTGTCATGCTACACACAAGCAGAAATCAAGTGCCAAAATAAATTTTCTCATAAGAATATTAGATAAAGGTCTCCTCCTTGCAACTGTATAACGGTTGGCTGGGTCTCTTGTATCTATTAGCATGGATTGATATACCCCTTAAAAGTTAGAGCAAATGTTTCACACTTAAATCATTTTCTTACAAAAGTCAATCTATTTACTTAGTTTATATGAAGACTTTTTATACTATCAGCATATCCTTCGAAAATTGTCAAAGTAGAATATGTAATGAATCAGTAAATTATATATTTTTACCTTTCCTTAAGTATGTAAAAAGTTAAAACACATTTAAATAATATAGGCTTTTATCATTTGAAACAGTATCATTCTAGTTGATAGGAAGTACGAAATTAGAGAAAATTAATTTCATTGTGTAGTGAATCCCATACCTATAGAGCAGATTAGAGGAATTTTGATTGATATAGTAAATAGACTATGCATTTGCATTGTAGTGATTAAGAAACTGTTGTATTCTAAATCTGCAGCACAGGAACCAGATTATATAGGAATTAAATATGTGTTATTCCTCTAAAAGTTCAAATGTTTTGCTGTCATAACCTTTCCAATCCACTGATACTGATATGATAGCAATGAGGGGGGGTGCCTTCTGCCTCTGACTTGTTTGCCTTGCTCTGTTTTGCACAGAGTAGAAAAAATAAAAAGAACAAAATGCTATGTAGAGTGGAATTTCACCTGCAACATCATCCTTCATTTGGGTGCTGATTTGTGTATAGGAAAAAATTATATTAAGACCCTCAAAGATGTTAGCAAAACCTCAGGTCAGCATAGTTCTGTAAGGAAAAATATTAACAGTGTGGTGTTGTTTCTTATACTAACATTATGTTTTGTGCTCTAACCAAGAGGGGCCTGAATGATTATTTGCAGTGCTAATAAAAATATGAAATGTAACGATTTAGTAAAATAAATGAGCAGGTTAAATGATAAATAAGAGAAGTATTGTGTCCATTGGTTACTTGAGTTAGACTCCATGCAACATTTAAAGTAACTTTGAGATGGTCTGGTGGAAAAGCAGTTTAGGATGGAGACTAGCATGATAGGCATCCATCACAAGAATCTTACTCAGGTATATTGATGCGGGGGTACCTGCTTGCCGTGTCAGAATAGGAGTATTGAAACATAGTATGGACATCCATTAGATGGATTTATTGAGTTGTCAACCCTTTGGCAGATGTAACACCAAATTCCTCAATGTGTGCTAGCATCTCTGAAAAGAACAGTAGCAATGAATGGAATATAAGGATACATGGAAGATGAAACGTTGGAGAAGGAATCTCTTCCTTTCTTAGAAAAAAAACCCTGCACAGGAGTTATAGAGAGCAGGATTAATGAGACAGTGGATGAAGTGGCCCATGTGGAGAGGCAACGTAGGTTACAAAAGCTAGAAATTTTAAAGGAATTGGGGCAGTGTAGAGGAAAAAGTTGGGGGGGAGGGTGAGAGAAGGCAGCAGCGGGCTGTTATACAAGAGGAAAAGGTTGCAAATGGAACTGCTTAGAGACTTAAAGGGGCAATGCACAGAAGAGGAGGCAGAGTGGGTCTGCATAGAGTGAGAGGCTTGGGTAGGAATTAGCATGGCTGCATGGTGTGAGGAGAAGTTGCAGGTTATGATTTGTGGGAGCAGAGGTTGAATTGAATGGCATTATTTTTGTGGAGCAGAGTGCTTTTGCATTGTTAAAAGTTTTGTGCTTTGAAAGAAAGAGGCTTTCTCCAGTTGCATCAGTGGTATCATAGTTAGAAAATTCCAAGTGTGCAGCTAGATACGCTGGTTTTCTCCAGTTCCATCAGTGGTATCATAGTTAGAAAATTTCAAGTGTGCAACCAGATACACTGGAGGATGGCAGCTTGGCACAGGATCTGAGGATGAAGTTGTGAGAAGTCCTTGAATGTGTAAATAGATTGCTGAATGTGAGGCAGTTTGCACTGGAGTTCTCAGAGTGGGTTGAAGGAAGTGTTAAGTTCTAGGATCATTTCTGCAAATGTAGAATCATAGCCATTGTGATTGATGATTTTCCAAATGCAGATTTGAGGACTCATAAATATGAGAGGAGACATGTCTCATGCAGAGACACGTCTCTACGGTTATACATCACTAGTTAACATATTAATATAATAGTAATATAAATAACCATATATATAACTCATCTTAAGCATATATGTAAGATTAATATGTTAACCATATATGTAATATATTATTATATTATTATATAATAATAGTATTATATTATTATATAATAATATATAAGGAGACATGTCTCATGAAGAGACATGTCTCTATGGTTAAACATCACTAGTTAACATATTAATATAATAGTAATATAATTAACCATATATATAACTCATCTTAAGCATATATGTAAGATTAATATGTTAACCATATATATTTATCTTAAAGGTGATTTACCATCAACAAGGTATCTCATGTTAAAATCAATTCGATAGAAACTACAGGCTTAACACTCCCTCTTAGCTAGGGAGGATTTATAGAACACATTATGCTCTCAAGAATATGAAGAGATATCATCTGAGTATGATATTCAATTCACTATGAGGCTAAAGTTCTCACCTTTCATAACACACAATTGAAGCAATTTCCATAACTTTAAAACACCACCTTAAGTGTGGTCTATAGTAGTAACTATGTCATGGTGTCCGCTAAGATTTGTCCCAAAGAACCATAACAAGTTGGTTACCATGGTGTCTGGCAGAATCCGGCTCAAAGGACCATGATAACAGGTCTACCATTTATAAGATTTCCACCTTACAATGGTTACCTTTTGTCTGTACGTTATCATGATTTCCAACACTTTGGGACAACAATTTAATGAAGTCTATCATGATAATAGGTCTACCATTTATAAGATCGTCACCTCATAATGGTTACCTTCTGTTTATATATGTTATTGAAAGATTGTCACCTTTCATTACATATCATATGTGAAATAGTAACCACCAAGAACCCAGTTAGAGGGTGGTACAAAGGCTTTCACCTTAATTTACTCTCACAGAGAAGAATGCATTACAAGGAGTTTCACTTAGAACTTCTCCTCATAAAGAAGGTATCATTCACCAAGGATTGCACCTCAAAAAATTCTCCCTTTGAACAATGACCCTGGGAAGTCTGGTCCAGTAGTTACTCCCTTAGAGACTCTCTTCCCCAAGGATTCTTGTCAGACTCACTCTGAATCTGGTATCTAATTTTTAGGTGATAAGCCATCACTTCGTCATGATATACATAGGAGTGGGCCCATCAAAATCATGCAGTTACACATGTATTTCTAGACTCCCTTTGATTATCAATCTTCTAAGCTCCTGCGTTGCCTTAGAAGAAGTGCCACACTCCCTCTTAATGTAGAGGAATCTCATAATCTCAATCATCAAAGAGGTTTTCTCCAAGAGCTTCACTTTATCCATCTTGCTCATCTAGTCTTTGGAGCTACTATCATTAGATTGAGTCTGCACAATATTTGGTAGCATATTTAAAGTACCAACCTACTTTTCCTATAATAATATCCTCAAACATAAAGGAAAAGATCAAAGCAAAAAAACCTTATAGTATGTATAGAATTACAAATAAGAGAGAGACTACAAAGAGTAGATAAATGTAAAAGATAAGAATACTTATTTGCACATGAATATTTATGTTGGTAAACAAATTGTTCTTTTATATTATTATTCTTTACAGATTGTTCTTTTATATTATTACTCTTTATTACCCAATTAAGAACAATATCTGATCACAAACAGTTGGAAAGCCTCTTGTGAATAATTTAGCTTTCCTCTAAATTGATAGGTACAGCTGCCTAAAACAAATTTGCAATGAATTTTGTTTTCTTCCTAAACTACTTTGTGGTATGTTCTTAACTCGAGAACAGTAGAGGAATAACTCAGTTAGACCTAAATTAAATCCAACTCAGGCAGATAATAACTCCTCAATACTGAAACAGATTCATGTATCCACACATCTTATGAATCCATAAATCCATTCGCATAATCAACTGATGCTAAACTAAGTCAAACTCAAATCTGAATTACAACTGATGAATCGGGAAAAACTAACAAAATCCTTTCGTCAAATGAATTATAACAATACTTATTACATTCGTTTGTATTCTGGAAAACAGGGGAGATGAAACTCTGTTCTTCCTTAGTGCTCTGTAATACAGAAAGGAAATACTAACTAATCACAATACGTACTGGAACAGAAAATGATTTGAAATAAAATACCATTCAATTGTCTCTGCAACAAATAGTACTTCACACCAAAATTTTGCCGACCTTTCATTAATCATTTAACTTCATACATATAGATTTTGAGAGATGACCGTTACAATAGGAATTTTAATCGGTTCATCTTCTGAGGAGACAAATGGCAAGATGCCAGTTTGTCATATTACAAAACTTACAAAATTGGTAGAAGCTGCAAACGAAAGTGAAAAGGAGGCATCATCAAATCATTTAGACTTTTTCCCCTTTTCAACTTTTGCCCTATGTGCCTTAGCGGCAACTATAATGGGAACTAATTCCTCATGACTAGGCACGTGTACATTAGTGAATCTTAAGAGCCATTTTGAATGTTCTCGAGCCAACTCTTTCACAGAATTTAGGTGTCTTGTCAATTCTTTAGTAGCTATGTGTATGCATCCACCTAGTGTCTGTAGCTCTGTCATTCTGTTTTGAACGCTTGAAGCCATTCCTGACAGGTTACTTAAATACATGGAGAAGTTGTTCTTCATTATCTCCACTCCAATAAGGGCTCTCCCTTGACCGCTTGTTTGTGGATCAATGTTTAATCCTTTCATCAGTTCAAATGCCCTATCTTGAGTTCTCTTCACTTTATCTTCTGTTTCCTTGAGTCCTTTTTCAGCTTCTTGAATCATCTCTAGCTTGAATTGCATACCCTGGAGCCATTCAAACAGGGGTTCAGTTCCTTTCTTCAAGATTTTTACTTTAACCGCCTCCTTTGCCTTCATCTGGATAACCATTTTCAGGAGAGAAATACACTCATCACATCTTGCTTTCTCCGCAGTCAAAGTGTGTTGATTAGACGAGATATTATCTTTCTTAGTCTCCAATTGAAGGATAACATTCCCAATTTGATCAATCAAAGCAACTCCATCTGCATTGAGTTTATCAATCCACTCTTTCCCAATCTGACCAAAATGTGTATCTTTCTGAAGCTGTGAGATGAAAGCTTGCACTTCCTCTGCTGTAGGATTTTCAGTAGCAGGCACACCAGTAATGGTTGCCAATGGAACAACTAGCTGCCTGATGAATTTTTTGAGTTCTTCTATATCAACTTTCATCTTAATCTTTGATAATTTGAGGCTTTCTAATTGACCTTCTATTATCGCATTGCCTAATCTCCATAAGCCAACTTTTGTATCATGCTTGGCCTCTCCAAGATCAATTGAACGCAGAGTGAAGTCTTCAGGAGTCATATCCTCAATCCGCCCTGCTTTATTTGGTTTTGCAATCTCCATAGTCAAATGTCGGGTCTCTAGATCCTGCCGAAGTATGGACAAAGTTTTTTGCTTCTTAGCTTTTACTATGGCCGACCCAGAGCATACTGCTTGAGACACAACATCCTTTGTAGGAACACTTTCATCTTTCCTCTTTCTTTTTCTTTCTAAGGTGTCTTCAAGCCAAGACTCCGTACCAATCACTTTAGAAGCCACTCCAAGTGACTCTATGCTAAACATTTTCTTCTTTACTGGAGTCATTGCTACTGCTGTTGCAGAGAAGGGGTTCTTCAGATCTTGAGAGAGAGAAGCCGAGATGAACATGAGACATTCTCTTCTTCTTGAGTTCTCTCTGCAGCTTCATGAGATTTAGTGGACTCGCTGTTGATGCTCTTATCATCTCCAATCTCTACTATCTGGATGGGAGAACCAGTTGGCTTCAAAAGAGAAGCACCTGTAGATGGAGTAGGGCTATGATGAGGAGATGAAACTGGGGTAACACGGGGAGATGGAATTGGGGTAGCATGTGGAGATGGAGTTGGAGTGGTGTGAGGAGGCGAGGTTGGAGTGGTGGTTCCATCTTTCGGCTCTTCTGTCCCTTTTTCTTTAGTACCAGCCTGAGCTCCAATCACTGGTAGAGAACCTCCTTGGCAAGTTGGAGCTATTGAAATATTCTTCTCCGAGGGTTGATCACCTCCTCCTACAGATTGAGCCGGTCCTTGAGTAGCCGAAGTTGTAACACTGGGTGTGGCGCTTTGAGAGGAAGTGGGAGTTGCAGCGGTTGGAGAAGCTTGAGTAGTCTTGCTCCTGCTCCGACTCTTTTTTGCTGTCCACTCAACCCATTTCCCAGTTCTCTTGATGATCCAGGCCATCATAGCATCAATATCTTCTTCTATATTTACACACGGTTCAGAGCTGATTGGGATGTTTCTCAATTTGGTCAAATATGTATTACTATACATATTTTGCCCATCATCTTCTCGCCCTTCCTCATCCAAGTCAATGCCATAGGTCTTTATTTGATCTTCTGTGAGTCTAGCAAAGGCACGGTCTCGGCTCTCTAGCTCATCTCTGCAATCAGCCCAGTAATCTTCTATAGTAGTTACATGTTTGATGACACTTCCAATTTGGAGCACATCTCTAGCATACCCATTTGGATTAAACATGGGCCTTATCACTTCATACTCCTCTAGTCTGTATTTGTTCTCAAACGCTTTGAGTATGTTCTTTGCATCAGATCTAGATTCACAACTATAAGCTCCAACTTTTATGGGGAATTCATACCTCTTCTTTCTCAAACTGGCGCTCAACACATTTACTTGGCTTGCTTGCCTAACGATCTCGATGAGCACGATCATATCATTTGGATATCTAGGCAGCTTCAGGGGAAATCCGTCAAATGTTGCAAGACGCAAATAAGAGAAAGATGAGAATTGAATAAAATAACAACCAAACTAGCTGATGATCGTCATTGCTTCTAGTCTGAACCTTCGCTCCAGACACCCTTGGAGTTCCCTGTAGATTCTCATAGTGAATGCATCATTAACCTGGATATACTCCGCATAGCTATTCTGTAACTGCAAGCATGGATAAAACTCATAGCTTTTTACATTTTTGGGAAAATTCTCTATTCTAGGGAGTCCCGGCCACAATTGTAGGGAAGCCAACATATATATCAAGAAAGATGACATATAAAACGAATTATAAAACTTGGCTGCACTGAGAGCCCTAGAAAGATGTTCACTAACTTCAAACGCTCAGTCAACATACTGTGTGTCTGAGCAGATAATTTGCACCATAAAGAAGTATTGCTCTATAAAATTGAGTGCTTCTACCTCACCTTTTAGTCGATGCAAGAGGACCAAAATATCCACAATTTCGAGCTTAAGATCTGTGCCAAAGAGGGTTTTAGGGACCTTACTCTTTGCTCCCCTGGGCTTTTGGAACCAGGACTTCATGATCTCCTTCTGCCACACCATCTTCCTCAGGGAGAATTCAGACATGGCTCCTCCAATTGTTAGCTCAGAGAATTCCTCTCGCTCCGGAATCCGCAGATAGTTCACTACCACTTGCTTATCAATTGAAATCAAATACCATTTGATCAGGCAATAGGATTTGCTTGGTGTCTGGGTTGTAATGATTGATACATTCCACAATTAGCTTTGGAGCTTGTACTGTGACAGGAAACTCGGCTGCCTCCACCAGTCCACTTCCTCGGAGTTTCTTCGTTATAGGGTGAATCGGCTCAGTTCTCAGCCTTCTCTGAAAATCTTGCATATCAAAGAAACGTAGTGAAGTATCAGAGATACTTTGCCACGTTGACTTGATTCCACCCAGCCCATCAAAGCCAGAGAATCTTGATGCCATCTTGCTTGATATAGAATGATAGAAATTCAACAATTGTGATAATGTAAAAAAAAAAACGAACCCTAAACTATGAAGTTTTTCGGAAGCACTATTCAATATAACTGTATAACAGTAAAGCAATGATTTGAAATTTTGTTAGGTTCTTCTTTATATAAGAACCCTTAATCTGCCCGTTAAATTCCACAATCCGCGCCACACAAGCGAATTTAAGAATAAATCTGTTGGATTAGTAAATGTAAGGGTTCTAATGGATTTCTCCTTGTCATTTCACTGTTTCCGTTGGCCCAACGGTAACTCTCCTTTATTACTGACTTACCTTTCCGTTTTCATCCAGTTTTGGAAAAACAAGAACGGAACTCCCTGGGGAAAAATCTGCTTGGCTAGATTCCACTCAAAATATCCTTACAAATTTAACTAATTTGCTTCCATTTTTGTCCCAAACACATCTTGTGATCAATTCAAACACTTACCATGCTTGCAGTAGCGATTTTTTAGTAGATGCAGAAAATTGCTCTTGAGGGTGGAAAACCCGCAATGGAGAAGGCGATTTCCATTTTCCCGCTTACGCTTTTGTTTTACCTTTTTTGCCTTAAATACTTTACTATAAGCCTTCGAAAAACATAAAAAGGGCTTTGGAAGCGAAAAATGGGGCCCACTAGTAACTTTACCCTTCTATTTAGGCCTTTTCGGAAAACTTACTTCTTGGTTCAAAACCCGCCAAAAGTAGAAGCTATTTTTGAGTTTTCCTCGATGCTTATTCTGATCATCCTGGTGAGTTCTGAGTGATTCCCACTATGAAAACATGATAATACTTGAATGATCCATCCATATTATGACTCACCTTTCCTTGTTTCAGCCTACAAATAGCATTTATAGATCTCTGTGAAGTTTCACCTTCAGGGTGCGGAACCTGCTAAGGAGAAGAAGAAACTTGGTTTTCCGCCAGTTCAACTTTCTTTATACTCGGATCAAATGAGCTGCAAGTAAATTCATCTAAGGTAGCATTATTCAAGAATCTCCATCGAGTAAGGATCTAGACTACCCACATGACTCATGACAATAAGGAATATCCACCCGGCTATATAATGCGAGAAAAGGAAAAAAAAAAAAGATGGAAACCTGATGGAGAAACTTAACACTTGAGGAGGGAAGGACCAATTGACTCGACCGGCATAAACACAATACGAGTTAAATCCTCCACTTTGCAAAATTGGAATATGGTAAAAAGTGGGGCAACAATTTAGAAATGGAACATTTCCCCTTTAAATAAGGTTCAAGTGGGTTCCCCCACAATGTAAAATTTCCATTTATTCTTATATTGTTGAACAATTTTGTATCAAATATGACAACTCTTTTCTAAGTTCCAACTTGCTCTTTTTGTCCATTGAAGGTCCAAACATTTATTTAGTTTAACAGTAGAAGCGAAACATGTCTTTCATTTTATCAAACTCATCCAAAATACGCCAATATCTTGATTAAGTATGATTGTGCCACATGAATGACTACACAACTCATACGTCAAGTTTCATTCATCAAAGAGAGACTCATAGATGGTTCAAATGAATTCTTTAAAAAAACTTCATTAATGTCTCACAACAACTCAAATTTCCTTACAGTAACTTTTGTAAATACAAGTGACATCATTTAGAAGTCATCACTTCCTCATGATGTACACAAGAGGTAGGGCCATTAAAATCACATGGTCACGATGTATGAATCACGGTCCTCTTGACAGTGGCAATTTATTGATTACTAGAGAAATCCATCTCAACATTGTTTACTCCCTCTTAATCAACAAGACTGAGATCACTGAAGATTAACTAAATAACATCCTCAGTCTTCTCTCTCTCTTTCAAGGTTGCCTCTAATAACATGTCATGCTCCTTGTGAATCTCAATCGCCCTCTTCCTACAATAACATTTTCAGAGGAAAAGATCAAGGGAAATAACTCTTTTAATACTAATAAGAATATTAACATTAGTTAGGATGTAGTAATTTATGTCATACACATAAATAACTGTTTATAATATTTGTCCAATAGTAATAATAAGATAACATAATACTCAATCTGAACCTTTCATATTTCTATAGGAAATCGATTAATATTATATCAATTTATTAAATGAATAAAATTACTTCCTTGCCTAAGTTATAAAATTGATTCATTCATTCTATTGCGTCGTATCCCTTAGATATGTAGTAATTAAAATTATACTCATACCCTATTTTACCTATAATTAATCTTTACATTAAAAATGTCTCATTATTGAATCTAAAGTATTATTCTTATAGGCTTTCATATACCTATATTTTATCTTTAAATAATTTATCAAATATACTAACATAGTAATTATGCTAGGAACTTAACACGATGTATTGTAATATAATACTTACCTGTACATACACATGTTTGATGCCATCTTTTATATTTCTTGATTCATCCTCTTGATACTAATATCAATACTAACTCTATATAAATTATTCTGTCATCTTTCAAGTCAAAAACTTTCCGATCCGCATATCAAATATACTTTTATAATTCCATATCCAATATTTTCACATAGATTTGCCTGATCACTGCACACTCTTCCCTTAGTCTTTTAGGAGATATTGACCTGTTTAATATTAGAAATTTCAACTTTTAATGAATCACCACAGTGCTTTTATCAGCATTCTTGGAGGACCCAATCCATGCTATAAGTGCTCAGTCCCATCTCCCTATCTCCAGGCGTTACGCACATAGAAAAAATGTCCTGATTTGAACCTTTCCTTATTATCGGTGTTAGTCTCTTTATAAGATAACTTTCCTTTCCAGCGTTCGCAATCCTAAATCTTCTTCTAGGTGAAGCCATTTGCCTCTTGTATGCATGATGATATTATGTGGTTTTGTTGCCTTTCACACCACTGATTATATATATTTGTTTTTCATTAGTTTGGTAAAATTAGAATAATATTGATGCCCTTCCAAAAGTCCATATAATTTAGTGTCACTCGATCTCTTTTGTGTTTGTCGATTCGGCAATTTTAGTATGATCTTTCGTCTTCACTGAGACCTGATACCTTGTTTTATCTAGCTGTTGGATTCTTGCCAATTTTAACTGATCTACACTCCCGTTTAATGTGTTGTTGTTGAAGACCTAATATTTCCTTTTTACTTGCTGCCATAACATGCCCTCTCATAAATTGACTATTGGCCGAATTTTAAGTGTCCATTTCTCATTGCACCATTATCTTCTAGATCCCGTTAATTATTGTGTGGTACCCTCAATTTTATCAATGACGCCCTTGTCATCTATTTAAGAAATTGATGGCTATCCCCAAGTAAATGATTTTAATGGTTCAAAATTGCTCAATTGTCATTAGCATGTAGATATTACCATCCGTAATAAACTCCCATGAAAAAACAAATACAATCTTCGGGCAATAATAATGGCAGTTCAAATATTTCTGGCACAATACACAACCTCAAACTCAAATTCATGGCAATACTCAGTAATTATCATATATGATAGAAATTTAGATTTCATACTATATTCATGACACTTCAATAATCTTGTGTTTTGTAAGTTCAATAGAAAAATTAGCAGTTTCTCCCACAAAGTATCATTTGATTGTCCTCAAAATATATTCACAATAATCTCACGGCAGAAGAAGGGCTGAATTCAATAATTATTTGCGAAATAAGGTTCTCATGCTCCTGCATTCATTCTTTTAATCTCTTATTATTATTATCCAAGCATTATCTTTTATCTACAAGGATTCTAATGGCGACAAGCATTTCTGACAGCACCCAGCTGCTAGGTGTAATGCAGAACTCTAGCACATTCCTTGTTGCATGATTTGTGTATAACAGTCTGGACTATGGCTGTTATACCTTTCAATGTAAATTGGCAACACAAGATTAGTGGACCATGAAAGTATTCAAGGAAGATCCATAACACTGTTTATCAGGTGAGTGAAATGTGACCCCCCAGTAGCTTCATGACATGCAAAAGGTACGATGACAATGGATTTCGCAAGACCCGACTGTCCGCAGTCCACTAAGCAGTTAATGCCTTCATAAATGACAATATTAATATGATTGTTCAAGGAATGTAAATGCCATTTCAAGAAATTATACCAAATTTACTCTTTACATTTTGCAGCCCTGCACTGATACTATATTAATTTCTAGGATCGTTTCTGCAAATGCAGAATCATAGCCATTGTGATTGATGATTTTCCAAATGCAGATTTGAGGACTCATAAATATGAGAGGAGGAGACATGTCTCTATGGTTAAACCATAGTAACGAGAATCGCCCAAAAATCGCCTGAATCGGCGATTCCGCGACCAGATTCATCCTATGTGATTTTTTTTGAATCGTGAATTGGTATCGCCGATTTCTGGGCCATGAATCGCCCGAATCGCCGATTTGGGCGATTCATGTAAAAATCGCCAAAATCGCCTTAAAAAATCGGCTATGAATCGCCCGCGGCATGTAAAAAGGGAAGTTGAAATTTTAAAAAAAATCACTTGTTTTTTTCACTTTGTTTTTGACCTATTCTCTTTGTTATAACCCTAAAGGGCCTTCTATTTGTGAAGCATGAGTAGAAAAGGGGAAAAGTGAGAGAGAAGAAAAAAAAAGAAAAGCCATAGGTTTCCAACTGGCAAGAAGGAGGAGCACCAAAGAGATCAACAGGCCATTTGGGGAGCCCATCAATTGCTTTAGGAGCATTAAGGAGCCAATATCAACACTCCTCAACTCATTTGCAAGAGGTAAGTGCTTATTTTTTTCTTGCATGTTAGTGTATTATGCATTTTTTGTTAAATTTTTAGTGTATTATGAGTTTTTTGTTAAATTTCTATAGTTTTCAAGAATTTTAGTGTAAATCTTGAATGTTCTTTATTTTTACTAAGTTGCAAGCTAGGGTTTGTTGTTTTCTAATTTTTATTAGCTTCAAACTTTGATATTTTACATAAATTTTTTTATTGCAGTAGCCTTTGCTCTCATTTTTCGCAAATTCCAATGGGTAAAAAAGATGAATGTTGAAAATATAATGAAGAGTTTCCTGGAAGAACCAAATATCAAACAAAATGCATGTTTTGTAAAGAAAAAATAACTTCCGAGGGTATTTATAGATTGAAATTCCACAATGCTGCTATACCTGAGCATGATGTTACAATTTGCACTCACCAAACTCCTGAGGCAAAATGCACTTGCTTAATGGCATTAGAAAAAATTGAAAAAGACAAAGCAAATAGGAAAATGCAAGTTGAAGGGTTAAGGGGTATTGGCTCCCATGTTCCCGCATCCGCAGCCGCATCCACATCTGCATCTGCATCAACTTCCGCATCCGTAGGTTGTGTTCGAGAGGGTTCTTCTAGGCCTCCTTTTTATCCTAGTTCTTCTGCTCGTGCTAGTGCTAGTGCTAGTCGGTCACATACTGAGACAGAGTTCCACACCAACCTATTGCAGCCTAGAGTGTGAAAAAACAGAATGGATAGTTACTTTGTGCCCCGCACTACTCCTGGTTCTCAACCCATGCTTGAGGGCATGGGTTTGAACAAGGAGATTCACGATGCTGCCAGAAAGGAGATATGCAAATTTTGGTACTTTTGCAACATTGCATTTATTGCAGCTAGGTAATTGATTCTTTTTTCTTTGTTTTCTTTAAAGCTAAAATTAAAAGTAAAAGTAAAACTTTAATTATATCTACTTGTTTTATAATTTGAGTCTTTGACATCTAAACTTTTATTTGTGACAGGGCTCCTTATTGGCAGAATATGATAGATGCGGTTGCTATTTGTGGTCCGGGGTTTAAAGCCCCAACTGAGGCTGAGTTGAGCGAATACCTCCTGGATGAGATGGTAGAGGACATGAGGGTTGACCTCGAGGAGAACCGAAAGGAATGGATTGCAAAGGGTTGCACCATCATGACTGATGGTTGGACCGATAGGAGGAATAGAACACTCCTCAATTTTCTTATATCCTGTGGAGGTGATTGATCATTCTACTTTCCTACATACATTGTAAATTTTGATTTGTTGAATGCTAATTCGTTAATGATCCATTTAATATTATAATTGTTTTGTTACTTGTAGGATATACCATGTTCATAAAATCCATTGATGCTTCCGCACATGTGAAAAATGCCACATATTTATGTGAGGCTATTGAGGAAGTTATAGCAGAGGTGGGAGAACAAAATGTGATCCAGGTGGTGACGGATAATGCAACAAATTATGTTGTAGCAGGTAAACTTTTAACTTTGCAAGTTTTGAAAATAAATTTATCTGAATTTTGAAATTTGAGTTTCTAATTGACTTAAAATTGTTGTAGGTAAACTTTTGATGGAGAGGCACCCCACCATATTTTGGTCCCCTTGTGCGGCACACTGCATTGACCTCATGTTGGAGGAAATTGGCAAACTTGAGTTTGTCAAGTCATGTGTGGAAAGGGCAAAAAACATATGCAAATTCATTTATAATCATGCATTTGTCCTTAGCACAATGAGGAAGTACACAAAAGGCAAGGAGTTAGCTCGCCCAGGTATCACGAGGTTTGCCTCGAATTTCATCACCTTGCAGTCCTTGTTGACATCAAGGGATGGATTGAGGAGCATGTTTGTTGGGCAGGAGTGGATTTGCTCTTCCTATGCTACGACTACTGTAGGGTTAGATGTGGCGGATTGCATATTTGATGAGGATGGTTTTTGGAAACCCGCTAGAGAAATCCTTAAGGTAAATTTATTGCAATTTAACATTTAGTATTTTGCTTTTACTTTAAGTTATATTATTTTATATTTAAGTTTTAACTCAAATTTTTTGTTTTACTTTATATGTAGGTCACTGAGCCCCTTGTAGCTTTGCTACGAACTGCTGATGGGGAGAAGCCCTCTATGGGCTACATTTATGAGGGCATGGATAGGGCCAAGGAGGCCATCAGAGCCCAATATGCAGGAGTGTAGGAGAGGTATGGCCCTATTTGGGACATCATCGATAGGAGATGGCAGATTTAGCTCCATCGACCCATCCACGCAGCAGCTTACTATTTGAATCCGACATTTCGTTTCCGTCCTGAGTTCAAGGCGGATGCGGAGGTTCTCACTGACTTATACACAGTGATTCAGAGATTGAGTAGCGATGAAAATAGCGCTGCTGCAATTGTTGAGCTAGACCAGTTCAACAATAAGGAGGGGCCACTTTTCTCTGGCAGGATGGCCATAAATGCTCAGACAACACTATAGCCAAGTAAAAATTAAATAATATATTCAATGTTCATAAATCTAGATTCTAAACTTAAAGTTGATTATATAATGCATTAATTTTAGAGTTGTAATCTGTAAATGAGACTAATTGTTTTTGTTTTTTCCTTATTTTAGATAGATGGTGGCAAATGTTTGGGGCCACAACCCCAAACCTTCAAAAAATTGCCATCCGCATTCTAAGTCAGCCGAGCAGCGCTTCTGGATGTGAGCGTAGTTGGTCCATGTTCGAGCACATCCACTCAAAGAGGAGAAACAGGTTGACAGTGCAGAGGTTGAATGATCTTGTCTTTGTTCATTACAACCTTCGTCTTAGGATCAGACAGATTTTGGGCGCTGACTCCTCTTCGATCATTCTAGTGGAGATTGATCCAGAATCAGAGTGGATCACAAAGACCGTGGACCCAGTCTTCACTGAGGAAGACCGCGCGTGGGTTGACCAGGTGGATGTAGAGGCTGAGGCTGTGGCCAGGGCAGAGGAGGCAACTAGAGCACGTTTAGGCATTGGTAGATGCACACGCGCACGCACAAACGCAAGCCCTAGCGACGTTATTCATGAGCCCATTGCCCATGCAGGGGACATGGCTCGACGGTCCTCTAGGACCTACCTTACACACCTTTCTCATAGGCAAACTGGATACTCAGAGGCTGAGGTTGAGGCTGCAGCAGAGCTAGAGGATGATGATGAGGATGATGAGGCTTGAGCTGGAGCCTTGTTTTTATATTTTGTTTACATTGTATAGATATTGATAGTGATACTGAATCACTGATAGACATATGTTTCAAACTTTCATGGATCTTCATGTTAGATTTATACATACATTTATGATTTGATGTCTTATAGATCTTCATGATTTCATCTTACTGATTCTATGATTTGAATCATTATGATCATTTGATTTTTATTTACTTCAGCTAGCATACAATTTACATTTTAGTACATAATGATAACATAGTTATGTATGTGATGGATTTTATGTTTCATGTTTATGTATGTTAGATTCTATTTGATGATGTTATAGTGTTTTTAAGTTATATTCAATAAAGGGTGCATGAAATAAGTCTTAAATTGTTAAAATCTTTACATTTAAAGGGTTTTTTCAAATTTGCCGATTCATCGCCGATTCACCGGCAATTCACCCCCGATTCATGATTCGATTCGGTCGTGCCGATTCCGATACGATTCCGATTCACATTACTATGGGTTAAACATCACTAAACATATTAATATAATAGTAATATAAATAACCATATATGTAAATTTTTTTTTGATCGGTAAAGGGCCGAAGCCTTGTTCATTATATTAATTTAATTAAAAGACAACATAGTATCTCAGTTCAAACGGGCACTGGTAGAAAAGAACGGAGAAGAAAACCCCCAGTCTTGCCTGGGACCACAGTCCTTTATTATTACATGATTAAAAGGGGCATACCCCAGTCTTAACATTTCAATTTTCTTATGTTTTATATACAATATAATTGATAAGATTCCCATCTGAATGTTGCTGGATATATTGATCTTAATTACATACATCTTTTGCTTTTTAGTGGCTAGGGAGTGAATGATAAAGACATGCTGATCTTCATTTCTTTGCAATAGACTATTCCTTTGCCAAATCTGGATACTGTGATTACATCTTGCTAACCTGCTGATATGTAATGGAACTCAAATATTACATTAGTTCTGTTAGAAAATAATATCATCAGAAATGATCTCCCTGTTTTCCTATCAAGCAATCCTTATGATATACAGTTCCTCTTATATATTTTTGTTTAAACAACCTACTTAACCTCTATTGTAATATCCACCTATTCTTTTTGTCAGTTATTAGAAATTCCTCTTTAACTAGTGTTGATTTGGTAGATTAATCCTCAAAACTAAATTTTCCTAATTCCTTGGATTTAATGGGATAGACTTCTAATCAAAATTGAGCCGAAATTGAGAGGAAATCTCTACTACTGCCTAATCAAAATTGAGCCCAAATTGAGAGGAAAATCTCTACTACTGCCTCTTTTATTAAAGTACATGACCGAATAGATGATAATTCAGATAACATTTTACTTCCTTTTAATTTATGTCTGATTGTACCTCTACTTAAAATAGGATGCATTTTGCATGTTTCAAATTCCCAGTGAGCCCAAATCTTACGGTGTGAAGAAGGTTTAATTAAGCTAATACTGCTCAATGCTGATTCAAGGGTTAGATTTATACATTATATGCATCTAATATTCCAATATCATATAAAATTTTGCATCAATAAAATCAATCCAATGAGAAACAAGACCCGATTGTACCTAAATTGTATGCTATATTGATATATGGAGTAATACATATGATCTTTTGAGGGTTACACAAATTATAACTATACAGACTGAATTGCATATCTGATATCAGTCGATAACAATATCCAATACTACAGAGGATGAAACCTTACTACAAAAACGGTTTCATTCTTAGAATTTCTTCTAGACCCATCACTAGGAAACAAAAAAGGAGGCCAAAAAAAACAAGAAGACCCATACACAATAGGGGAGAAACTAGACCGCCTATGGTACCCAAAAAGCTTTGGCTCTGCTTTATGAGATGGTCAAGGGATCCCAAAAAAAACACTGAAGGGGATCAAACAAAAATTATTTGGGACACTAGAGAAGATTAAGAACTTTAAAATTGAGAAACAATATCCCAGCACTAAGAAGTGAAAACTGACCCAAGGCCCAAAATAGCATGGTTTCAAATAATACTACTATCAGTATATGACCTATTGCCTACATATCATAAAACCTAATCCTCCTCCTTCACACATACCATAATGATTTCCGAAGCTTCCTTTATATTTGTCACCTGGCTCCCTGGTGGGAAGACATGCACAGTCTTTTCTTTGCTTGACTTGTATAGGTTTGGAAGGATGAACTCTACATTGTTGAGATTATCCCACTCATCTCCGGGTTTAATATATGCAGAATACATATTCAGATAATTTTGGAGGCACTTCGTGTTCTGTTCCTCCACAATCCCTCTCCAACGCAGTAGGAAAGCACTGTTGGCTTCCATCTTTGGCCACTCCTGAAAAGACATAACATTGTCCCTAATTGACAGGATAGGACGCCTATAAACATTTGCTAGCCCTAAGTTGCATGGTGCATGATTCATATAGACCTTCGGAAGGGGAATACTCAACTGAGTGTTTATACTACAAACTGCACTTTCCAAACCCTCCAGCCAAGTAGGGTCAAAGATGTTACGACAGAGGGTGATAATCTTAGTATGATCAATGTTTTCCCTAGCCAGACATGCAATGAAGGACCCTATGATTGAGTTGTTGATACGCAATGTAAAGTCATTACTGAAAATATGCTCACCTAAGACTGCTAATGACAACCCTAGACAAATCATCCATAGGATTCATGATTTTGTTCCACTTTTCTGGTTTTACATTTCCCTTAAATGCCATGGTTTGAGTTTCCAAGGCATGAAAGACTACTACTGCCGTCTCCATTTGTTACAGAGACTAGTTACAATAAATAGGGAATACACACATAAGATTGTAAATTTGAAGAGAAAGCCTTTTTTATAGAGGATACCATAATCGAAGGATTTGGAGACAACTAGATATTTCAGGACGAAAGTTTCATGATTGATTGCCAACTGTCGAGATCATGATAAGTTATGCTCTGTACGCTTTACCGATAAAGAGAAATAGATTAAATCTAAAGGTTAATGAATTTAGAAAGGAAAGATCAAAAGGTAGAGAATACTCGAGATAAAATTTAAATGTAATTTCATATGTTTAAAAGTCTTGATGTACTATAATATCCTCCCCATCCACTCCTTTATTTGCCAGGAGATTTGCTTTTTTGTTTATTTCTCTAAATATATGTTGAATTATATTCTCTTCTAATAAATCTAATTATTTTAATACTTCTTCAAGTTTCAAATTTAGTACCCAATTTAGGGTTTTCCTTTTCCTCAAAGCATTGAGTACAATTTGGGAATCCCCCTCTATTACAAGTTTCTTTATTCCTAAGTTTAAGCTCAATTGTAGCCCTTCTTGGAGAGCTTCTAATTCTGCTAAATTGTTCGTGATGAAACCCATAGGCCTATCTCTTTTAATGACCCATTTTCTGGAGTCTGAGTTGATGATGCAGCCTATTCCTGCTTTTTTGGGATTTCCCCTAGAAGCTCCATCAAAACTTAATTAATACCAACCTTCTAGCAGAGGTTCCCATTTACATTCCATTCTAGCTTTTTGATTTTATTTATTGTATACTAGAGATGGATTAATAAGCTTGTTCCAATTTCTCTTCATTTCGCCATCCCATTCCGTGAAAGTTCCTTCCTCTTTTACTATTCTTCTTAAATGATTATTCGTGACTTCTATAATACAGGCTTCAATTTTGTTGAGTAGTGATGAGATATTGAGTTCCGAGTTATAGAAAATCCGTTTGTTCCTTTCTTTCTATTAAAGTAACTTAAGATCGTTTCTGCAAATGTATTAACATTGCTATTGTAATTGATGATTTCCAAATGCAAATTTGGATCTCATATAAATATATAAATATGAGAGGAGGAGACATGTCTCTTCAAGAGAAATGAAGAGATATGTCTCTATAGTTAATCACCATTTAGTTTATAAATAATTATATGTGTCACTCACCTTTAACATATATATAATATTAATGTATTAACCATAAATGTAATATAATATTATATATATATAATATACATATTATATTACAGATATCATATATATATTATATATATAAGATATATAATGCATAATATATAATATATATTATATTACATATATAAGATGCTTATCTTAAGGACAATTTATCATCAATGAGGCAGCTTTAATAAACTCAATCTAACAGAGGCTACAACATAGTCATGTTGTAGCTTATGTAAGTCATACATACATACATACATACATACATACATACGTATATATATATATATATATATATATATATATATATATATATATATATATATATTCTTATTAGTAATATGAGACGTAAATAGTGTTCATATAAATCATGAATACAAATACTCAATGTAATGAGTATATCACTTCGAATGATGCTACACTTCAACACTCCCTCTTAGCAAGGGAGAAGTAACAAAAATATTTTATGAGACATCAAAATCAAGGATATCTATACACAAGATATTCTCTGACTTTAACACTCTGAAATAGTGACTTGTCAAATAACTACAATCACAATGTTATGAACACTATCATAACATATATTATCTCTAATTGTTCGAAACAATATCTAGGGTAATCATAATAGATATATTATCTATGATCTCTAATTGTCCGAAACAATATCTAGAGATGTCCATGATAACATAATAGATTCGTTACCCATGATCTCTAATTGTCCGAAACAATATCTAGAGATGTCCATGGTAACATAATGGGTTCGTTATCTATGATCTCTAATTGTCCGAAACAATATTTAGAGATTTCCATGATAACAGGCCTATCATTTGCAAGATTGTCATCTTACAAAGATTACCTTCTGTTTGTTCGTTATCATAGTGTCTGGCAAAATCCGGTCCAAAGAACCATGATAACAAGTTTAACATTTATAGGATCGTCATCTTATAATGGTTATGTTAATGTAACAATTCTATCGGATAAATTATATTATATATATGAGATACATAATATATGACAAATATTATATATGGAATAATTAACTAATACTAAGAGTGATATATATATATATATATATATAAAATATCTTATTATATAATCATTATAATATATTGAGGGTATATTAATTGTGTTATAACTATAATTAATGTAAGTTAATATATTAAAGAGACACGTCTCTTCAAGAGGCATGCCTCTTTATATCACATATATATTCATTCATATAGTAACTTGGAAAACACTTAAAATATCCATAAGTGCTATTACAAGTTACAGAACAGATTAATTGATCCTATTTCACTAACATGGTATCAGAGCAGGTTCCTTATTAGGCCTGTGAGATTTCAGAAAAAAAAAAATTAATTAATCAGTATTTGGTCCGACCCATTAATGAAGGTGATGGAATATACAAATAGAGAAAAAGATGATAGCTGATTGGTAATTGAACAAATAATGCATGGTGAAGGAATATTTGCTGAATAATATGGTTTGACATTATCATAGAAAGGAGATTGAATATTAATGAAGGAATAGCCTTGAATGAAGCGAGCATATAAGTCCACAAGATGATTATTTCCTGACGACACATTTGAGACCGGAAAAGATTATATATAAAACAAAGAATGAAGGACCAATCGCATCAAATAGGAAGGAGGAAAGAAGACCCTGGCAATACCCAACATGCACTGACATCAGCAGACGGCCTGATAAACATACGAAGAAATATATATAAAGAAATCACATTTAAAAGAGGAAAGGAGATAGTAAAGTTAATGTGGGCGAATTCCATTGGTTCAAGCTATTGACAACTGATTCATATGATATACAAAGGTGGGGAAATACACCTTTGTAACCTTTTCTTGAATGCCCATGGAGTGAAAAAGAAAATAAACAACATTCTCTTATAAAAAAGGCAATTAAATATTATTTGAAAGGGTTGCCTCTTTATTGGCCCTAACCCCATATTTATATGTGACACGCACTCGACATTTCCATCGCTGGTCCCAAAAAATTTGTAAGTATGATAATATCCCACTTTCCCTTAGAAGGCACCCCATGTGGAAGTAGGGACCACTACTTAACGTTTAGGTGTATGTATTGAAATTATGGTATTAGTCGATTGAAGGTGGCAATAACCTTAGCTACTTGTTTGGAGGAAATATGAAGAGTAATTTCAATTAAGGATATAGGTTTAGCTTGTGGACTCGACGACATTTGAAATTTATTAATTTTATTTCTGATTCACTGCATCACAGTGGTAGAAAAAAAATTGTTGGACAAGCTTCCGGCTAGTTACTTTATTCAATAGCGTTGGAAGAAGATTTGCCATCACTATGGTTTTTTTGGAAATCACCCTTGGCAGGCCTTGTGTGGAAGCATACACAGAGAAAATGAAGTCAACAACAGTCTGAACAGATGCATTGAGTTATCATGCCCAAAGGCCTTCTCCTCTAATACTTTGTTCTATGACAAATATTTATTTTCGAGCATCTGAATGTTCTCCCAACATATTAGCTTGTGTGATTGGAGAAACTGAATCAGGTGTGCTACGTTTCCAATCTGCATAATCTGGTAATCTCTTTTGTGACCACCATCCCTTTCGGGCGAGGGTGTGTTACACTTTGTTTTAAGAACAGGGTGGAGATTTGCGGATATAACCATTGGCTTCCAATGTGAGGACATTCATTGACATGGAAATATTGGCTTCTCTGAACTCCACAAAATATTAACTCAGTGCACATGAGCTGTTTCTGAAGACCATTTCCATTCACAGCTTCTATTGCTACTATGTGATAATTTGGAGATTTTGGTTTGGAAGGGGGCTGCAGGATCTTGTAGTCACAAAATCAAGTGCTTCATCACCTGCTTGTTTTTATAGTTTGTCAGGTGGCAGTCCTTAATCAATTTGAGCACAAAACTGACTGTCCTTAAAGGTTTGGGAAAGCATTCAAGCTATACAGAGTTCAATGCATTAAATTATTCAAAGAGACCTAAACTAATGTATACAAAGAGTTTGTAACAAACATTTTAACGAAAAATGTAGTCCAACCACTGTTGGATCGCAGATGGAAATGAATTTGATTATGATCATGATGTGTTTGTTGACTAGAGCTGAAAGCTTGAAACTGATCACTCCTATTGTGTCCTCCCATAGTGCAAATAGACTATGGCTCTGAGATCTATTAAACATAAAGAAGTTTTCTATATTTGATGTGATAGAAAATTGTTCAACGGTATAAGAATGGGAATTTTATATTGTGGGGGGGGGAATACTAACCAATGCTTCATTCCCATTGTTTGACAAATGTTTATATGGATGAATTTTCTGATTTAATGCATATGAACCTTCATTGGAACAACTTGGATCAAGGATATGCAGATAAGTATTCATTAGCCTTGAGTATTACATTTATCTACTCACTATATTCTCTCTCTTAATTATGTTTCTATACCTACTATAAGAGTTACCTGCCTTGACCTTGTCCCTTGTCTCTGGAGATATTCTTGCAGGTGAAGAAGGTTGGTACTTTACAACATGCTACCAAATATTGTGTAGAACTCAATCTAATGACAGTAGCTCCAAAGAAGTTTTGATCTAGAATTCATTAGTCATCTGATGATCATGTTGGATAATGCGAGCCTCTTGAAGCAAATATCTGTGATGATTATGGTTATGAGAGGGAGTTTGACACTTTGTCTAAGGCAAGAAGCTCTGAAGATTGATGTTTAGAGGGAGCCTGACATTTCATTAGAGACAACCTTGGAGAAAGAGAGGGAGCAGGATATAAAAATGCTTAAATCAAATTTTTGTTGATCTTGGTTCAGAAGGAGTAGACCTTGTTGATGGATTCTCCACTAGTCAGAAACTATAATAGCTAAAGGACTATGATTCACGGGATAAAGTCTCATGTATGTAGGCTGGAAGGCCTTATGTTATTAGGATACCTATTGAACTGGGGAAACATGAAATGACTTGCTACCAAGAGGTTAAAAGGATGATAACGGATTTAGAGTGAGTCTAACACTTCATCAGAGAGAACCTTGTGCTGAGAGGTCAGAAAAGTTGATATCAAACTAAGAGGGAGCTTTGACACTTTATTAGTAACCTTGACAAGAAAATCAAAAGTGGATGTTGTGACAACATCACGTGATAGTATTTGTGGAGACTTCATGCGAACCTTTGATGCCATACATGTATGAGACTGCCCCCTGTGTACATCATGAAGATGTGACAACTTCTAAATAATTATCACTTGTATTAGGAGAAGTTATTGAAAGGTGATGACCTTACAATAACTTGTATCATGATATACATTTTGTGTAAATGTTGAAATAAATCATGAAAGGCTTTATCTTAGAAATCAACAACTAGGCGTTAGATGTTATTAATTTAACTATCTATAAGTTGTTTGTATAGATATATTTTAGGTACTTGGTGAATATCTTGCCTTGATATTCTGATAGGCCATTACCACATTGAGTACTTGGTGAATATCATTTAGTTGATGTTCTGATAGGCCATTACTCGGAGTACTTGGTGAATATCATTTGATTGATGTTCTGACAGGCCAATGCTTATGTTACCTAGTATGATATCAAATAGTAATTGGTGAATATCATGTGTTGATATTCTGATAGGTCAATACTTCATATTCTAGAAATCTTCTGATCAAAGATTTCCTATATGTATTATTCTTGAAATATTACCTATGGTGTAATATCTCTGTGTTTTATCCTTCTTCATTAAGAGGGAGTGTTAATGTTATAATTCTATCAGATAAATTATATTATATATATGAGATACATAATATATGACAAATATTATATATGGAATAATTAACTTATATTAAGAGTGATATACATATACATATATATGTATAAGTTAATATAATTAACTTATATTAAGAGTGATATACATATATATATCTTATTATATAATCATTATAATATATTGAGGGTATATGAATTGTGTTATAACCAAAGTAACAAGAATCGGAATCGGCAAGGCTGAATCGAATCGTGAATCGACAATGAATCGACAAATTTGAAAAAACCTTTTAAATTTAAAGATTTTAACAATTTAAAACTTATTTCATGCACCCTTTATTGGATATAACTTAAACACACTATAACATCATCAAATAGAAGTTAAAACTTAACATACATAAACATGGAACATAAAATCCATCACATATGTAACTATGTTATCTAAAATGTAAATTGTAGGCTAGCTGAAGTAAATAGAAATCAAATGATCATAATGATTTAAATCATAGAATGTATGTAAGATGATCCATAAGACATCAAATCATAAATGTATGTAAGAATCTAAGAAGAAGATCCATGAAAGTTTGAAACATATGTCTATCAATGATTCAGTATCAATATCTATAAACAAAATATAAAAACAAGGCTCCAGCTCAAGCCTCAGACTCATAGTCATCATCATCATCCTCAACATCATCTTGAAGCTCGGCTGCAGCCTCAGCCTCAGCCTCAGCCTCTGAGTATCCAGTTTGCCTAGTAGCAAGGCGTCTAATGTAGGTCCTAGAGGACTGCCGAGCCATATCTCCCGCATGTAAGATGGGCTCATGAACGTCGCTAGGGCTTGTGCCTGTGCGTGCATGTGTGCGTCTACCAATGCCTGAAGAACGTGCTCTAGCTGCCTCAGCCTCTATATCCACCTAGTCAACCCACACACGGTCTTCCTCAGTGAAGACTGGATCCACAACCTCTGTGAGCCACTCTGATTCTGGATCAATCTCCTCCAGAATGATTGAAGAGGAGTCAGTGCCCAAAATCTGTCTAATCCTAAGACGGAGGTTGTAATGAACAAAGACAATATTATTCAACTTCTGCACTGTCAACCTATTTCTCCTCTTCGAATGGATGTGCTCGAACATGGACCAACTGCGCTCACATTCAGAAGCACTGCTTGGCTGACTCAGAATACAAATGGCAATTTTTTGAAGTTTTGGGATTGTGGCCCCAAACATTTGCCACCATCTATCTGCAATAAGGGAAAAATTGAAAATAGAAACAATTAGTCTCATTTACAAATTACAAGTTAACTCTAAAATGACATAATCAACTTTAAGTTTAGAATCTAGATTTATGAACATTGAATATATTATTTAATTTTTACCTGGCTGTAGTGTTGTCTGAGCATTTATGACCATCCTGCCAGAGAAAAGTGGCCCCTCTTTATTGTTGAACTAGTCTAAGTCAACAATCGCAGCAACGCTATTTTCATCGCTACTCAACCTCTGAATCACTATGTATAAGCCAGTGAGAACCTCTGCATCCGCCTTGAACTCAGGACGAAAACGATATGCCGGATTTAGAAAGTAAGTTGCTGTATGGATGGGTCGATGGAGCTGATTTTGCCATCTCCTATCGATGATGTCCCAAATAGAGCCATACCTCTCCTGCACTCCTGCATATTGGGCTCTGATGGCCTCCTTGGCCCTATCCATGCCCTCATAAATGTAGCCCATAGAGGGCTTCTCCCCATCAGCAGTTCGTAGCAAAGCTACAAGGGGCTCAGTGACCCACATATAAAGTAAAACAAAAAATTTGAGTCAAAACTTAAATATAAAATAATATAACTTAAAGTAAAAGTAAAATACTAAATGTTAAATTGCAATAAATTTACCTGCAGGATTTCTCTAGCAGGTTTCCAAAAACCATCCTCATCAAATATGCAATCCGCCACATCTATCTCTGCAGTGGTCGTAGCATAGGAAGAGGAAATCCACTCCCGCCCAACAAACATGCTCCTCAATTCATCCCTTGATGTCAACAAGGATTGCAAGGTGATGAAATTCGAGGCAAACCTCATGATACCTGGGCGAGCTAACTCCTTGCCTTCTGTGTACTTCCTCATTGTGCTAAGAACAAATGAATGATTATAAATGAATTTGCATATGTTTTTTGCCCTTTCCACACATGACTTGACAAACTCAAGTTTGCCAATTTCCTCCAACATGAGGTCAATGCAATGTGCCGCACAAGGGGACCAAAATATGGTGGGGTGCCTCTCCATCAAAAGTTTACCCACAACAATTTTAAGTCAATTAGAAATTCAAATTTCAAAATTCAAATAAATTTATTTTCAAAACTTGAAAAGTTAAAAGTTTACCTGCAACAACATAACTTGCTGCATTATCCGTCACCACCTGGATCACATTTTGTTCTCCCACCTCTGCTATGACTTCCTCAATGGCCTCACATAAGTATGTGGCATTTTTTACATGTGCGGAAGCATCGATGGATTTGATGAACATGGTATATCCTACAAGTAACAAAACAACGAATTAGAATATTAAAATTAAATGGATCATCAACAAATTAGCATTCAACAAATCAAAATTTACAATTATGTATGTAGGAAAGTAGAATGATCAATTGCCTCCACAGGATACAAGAAAATTGAGGAGTGTTCCATTCCTCCTATCTGTCCAACCATCAGTCATGATGGTGCAACCCTTTGCAATCCACTCCTTTCGGTTCTCCTCGAGCTCAGCCCTCATGTCCTCTACCATCTCATCCAAGAGGTATCCGCTCAACTCAGCCTCAGTTGGGGCTTTAAACCCCGGACCACAAATAGCAACCGCATCTATCATGTTCTGCCAATAAGGAGCCCTGTCACAAATAAAAATTTAGATGTCAAAGACTCAAATTATAAAACAAGTAGATATAATTAAAGTTTTACTTTTACTTTTAATTTTAACTTTAAATAAAACAACGAAAAAAGAATCAATTACCTGGCTGCAATAAATGGAATGTTGCAAAAGTACCAAAATTTGCATAGCTCCTTTCTGGCAGCATCATGAATCTCCTTGTTCAAACCCATGCCCTCAAGCGTGGGTTGGGAACCAGGAGTAGTGCGAGGCACAAAGTAACTATCCATTCTGTTTTTCCGCACTCTAGGCTGCAATAGGTTGGTGTGGGACTATGTCTCAGTATGTGATCGACTAGCACTAGCACGAGCAGAAGAACTAGGATAAAAAGGAGGACTAGAAGAACCCTCTCCAACACAACCTACAGATGCAGAAGCTGATGCAGATGCAGATGTGGATGCGGCTGCGGATGCAGATGCGGGAACATGGGAGCCAATACCCCTTAACCCTTCAAGTTGCATTTTTCTATTGGCTTTGTCTTTTTCAACTTTTTCTAATACCATTAAGCAAGTACGTTTTGCCTCAGGAGTTTGGTGAGTGCAAATTGTAACATCGTGTCCAGGTATAGCAGCAATGTGGTATTTCAATCTATAAATACCCCCAGAAGTTATTTTTTCTTTACAAAAAATACATTTTGTTTGATATTTGGTTCTTCCAGGAAACTCTTCGTTATATTTCCAACATTCATCTTTTCTACGAATTTGCGAATTTGCGAAAAATGAAAGCAAAGGCTGCTGCAATAAAAATTTATATGTAAAATATCAAAGTTTGAAGCTAATAAAAGCTACAAAACAACAAACCCTAGTTTGCAACTTAGTAAAGATAAAGAACATTCAAGATCTAAACTAAAAATTTTGAAAACTATAAAAATTTAACAAAACATGCATAATACACTAACATGCAAAAAAAAAAGAGCACTTACCTCTTGCAAATGAATTGAGGAGTGTTGAAATTGGCTCCTTAATGCTCCCAATGCAATTGATGGCCTCCCCAAATGGATTGCTGATTTCTTTTGTGCTCTTTCTTCTTGCCAGTTAGAAACCTATGGCTTTTCTTTTCTCTTCTTCTCTCTCACTTTTCCTCTCTTCTACTCATGTTAAACAAATAGAAGGCCCTTTAGGGTTATAACAAAGAGAATAGGTCAAAAAAAAAGTAAAAAAAAAAAAGCAATTTTAAAAAATTTTACAAGTCTATACTTTATTGGCCGTGGGCGATTCATGCCGATATTTTCAGGCGACTCATGTGATTTTTTGGATGAATCGCCTGAATCGCCGATTCAGGCGATTCACCTGCTGAAATCGGCGATGGCGATTTCCGACTCCAAAAAAATCGCCATCGTTGAATCTAATCGCTGAATCGCCGATTTAGGCGATTTTCGTTACTCTGGTTATAACTATAATTAATGTAAGTTAATATATGAAAGAGACATGTCTTGAGGGCAATGATAGACAGGGCAATGACTTTTTACTATGCATAAGTTGATATAATTATGTTCTCCAAAACACAATGATAATTAACTCAAGTTCTTGACATAATAGTCTATCCTTCCTCGAATGATTGTGTTGTTTGTCAATATTGTTGTTTAATCAGTAAATCTGATGATGCCCCAACCACATATGGTTGTGTTGAGAGCTGTTTCACAAGCAGATGACCTATCTGCCAATTCTCAAAAATTATTGTGAGTATCGTGCAGGCTCGTGCGCTGTCAGTGGAGGACTACTTATGAAGGTTGTAAATATATCTTTTATATCTGTCCCCATTCTACATGATATTATACTTCTTTTTATCTCATCTATCCAACATATATTATATATCAGATTTAAATATGAATATATGTATTACTTTATTTTCGCTCTTCTTTTTATTCAGAACCTGATTTATTATTTAATTATCTTTCTTTAACCATAATTGCACCTTTCAAAGATCTCTATTATTATATGCAACTCTTTGTTAATATATTTGTATTTCTCCTTTATATAATTGCCGATGGCTATAAGTCAAATTGACGACATCTGTATTTCATTATTTACTGGAATGATGCTCTCTTACTGCCATGGACCACATAGGAAACCATATTTGAGTGATTTTTATACACGTTAATATGTCATGTCCCCTTTTTAGCTCCTTCTGGCAGTGACGTGCCTTAGCCTATCAGGTAGTCTTGTAGGTTGGTATGAGTGTTTAGAGGCTCAGTCAGGGTTATAGTGTTCGGATTTGGAGTTTTTGATAGCGAGGGCACAATTCAAAGGAGTTTCTTAATTATAGGAGACCCCTACTTTCTAGGAGGTGGAGGTATCATCCTGCATTGTGGTTATAGGAGACCTTCCCCTAGTTTCAATTTCGGGAGATTCAGAGGTCTTCCTACTTTTCAGGGATATCCCTAGATTTGAGGGATGAGACTGTCGATTATTTCATGATATCCGACATCAGTCATAGGTGGTGGCAAGTTCAGTTTCATCCAAATCCATCGGAGGTGGAATTTCAGGAATCTGTTATGGAAGCTGTAGCTGAATGGAGGGCCTTACCTCCTAAGTTCTATGATGTTTTTCCTCTTCCCAGTACTATTCTCAGCGTAGTGATACTACTAGGTTTAGAGGTGACAGGGGTTTTAGACCATAGCAAAATAATGATCTCAACAGAGCTATTGGGAAAGTCTCACTGGTCACTTATGATGGTACGGGTAGTACTAGTGCACGAGCTTGGGTGCACAAATTGGATATTATCTTTACGTCCCATGCCTAAGAGGGAGGTTATACAGTTCGTTGTATTACACTCAAATGGGATTGCATATGACTGGTGGCATCATGGGTTGATCACCCAGGATCATGGATTGACTCACTCATACAGATTTTACTGAGCGGCTTATTATCCGGTTTGACTGGAAAGACACAGAGCTCTACTACAGAGAGTTGGCTCATCTTAGACAGACAGGACATGCTGAAACTTACATTAATGAATTCTAGGGCATTGCTGTGATAGTACCTGATATGCCCCAGAAGTGGAGTGTGATGTTACTCATTGAGTGTTTGTAGGACAGACTTAAGGGATTGCTCCGAGCATTCTAGCCAACCACCCTTAAGGACACCATTGATGTAACACTAAGACTGAATGTTACTCCTACTTATCAGTTTGATAAGAGACCATTTAGGGACGTAAGACCTCCACAGAAGGCCAACACCTCACAGAATAGGGACAGACAATCAGCTAGACCCCCTAGGATGGACCCAGAGACGCGGAATGATTTGAGGAGGAAAAAGCTTTATTTTTCATGCAAAGAACCTTGGGAGCTCAGGCGTCATTGTATGGGTAAGGGCAAGGTTCATTTGATTGAGGTGAGATTTGAGTTTGGTGATGAGGAGATACCTGACACTGACATTGAGGATAGTCCTGAGGAGACTCATTAGGAGCAATCTCAGTTGGAATTGGAAATGCTAGAGTCATTGGTGGCGGCCAAAGTGATTATGGGTACCTTATTTGGTTATCCTAGATTCCACGCCTTTCGGCTGAAAGGTACATTGCAGGGCTAGCGAATCATGAGCTTGGTCGATACAGTAGCTACACATAACTTTATTGATCAGAAATTGGTTGAGAATGTGGGCTACAATCTGAGATATTTGAGGGTTTTGGAGTAAAGGTTGCAGATGGTGCAATTTTGGGCTGCATTAGGAGGATCTCACAGCTTAGTATTCAAATGGGGGATTTTACTTTGATAGATTACTTCTATATTCTACCCTTGGAGGATTATGATGTTATTTTGGGTATGTAGTGGCTCTAGGGTATCAGAAGGTATATTATTGATCACCGCCACATGCAGTTAGAGTTTTTGTCTGGGGGGAAGAAGGTGATCCTGAGAGCAGCTTCAGATGGTGGACCTAAGGAGGTGACTTCTCGGAGGATGGAGTTTATTATTAGACATGATGATATGATTTGGGCTACACATTGTTTTGTGAAGTCCAAAATACCTACTCCTCAGGATGGCAGAACATTTCATGTTGATATTCAGTCAGTAATGGATCGACATGGCAGAGTTTTTGGTGACATACCTCCTGTGTACCTCCAGATAGAGGGTTTGAGCATGGGATAGAAATGGAGGATGGAGCTAAACCAGTGATCACCACTCTATATCGTCATCCTAGGGCATACAAGGATGAGATTGAGAAGACCATTCATGAGTTGTTGGACATGGGCTTCATATGCCCCAGCTCTAGCCCCTTTGTTTCTTCTGTGGTACTTGTCAAGAAGAAGGATGGGACCTTGCAGATGTGTATAGATTACAGGGCACTGAACAAAAAGACAATAAAAAACAGATACCCTATTCCACGCATTGATGAGCTTCATGGAGCTATCTACTTCTCTAAGATTGATCTTCGTTCAGGTTATCATCAGATCCGTGTACGATCAAAGGATGTACACAAGATGGCTTCCCGCTGCCATTATAGACATTATGAGTTCTTGGTGATGCCTTTTGGCCTTACCAATGCACCAGCTACTTTCTAGTCATGAATGAACCACATCTTCAACAAGAAGTTGAGGAAATTAGTTCAAGTGTTCTTTGATGATAGCTTGATTTACAGCCAGACTTGGGATGACCACATCATGCATGTTGAGGAGGGTACTTAGCATCATGGAGAACCAGTCTCTATTTGCTAAGTTGTCCAAATGTGAATTTGGACTTAGAGAGGTTTTGTACTTGGGCCATGTGATCAGTGCTGATAGAGTTAAAGTACATGAGGAAAAGATTTAGGCTATTCGTGATTGGCCTTGCCCCCAGAGCATTATTGAGTTACGTGGGTTTCTTGGTCTATGTGCTTATTATAGGCAATTTGTGAGGGGTTTTACTCTGTTAGTAGCACTATTGATTGATCTCACAAAGAAAGGGGCTTTTAGATGGACAGAGCAGGCACAAGGAGTCTTTGATAGACTCAAGGAGGTTATGAGTACCTGTCCAGTATTAGCACTTCCTGATTTCTCATAGCCTTTTGTGCTGGAGTGTGATGCCTTAGGTGTGGGCATGGGAGTAGTATTGATGCAGAATAAACATCCCATTGCCTATGAGAGTAGGAAACTGAGGGTTAATGAGAGACTATACTCTACATATGACAAGGAAATGTTGGCTATCATGCATGCATTAGCCAAGTTCAGACAGTACATTGTTGGTAGCAAATTTGTGGTGAGGACGGATCGCAACAGTCTGAAATACTTCCTTGATCAGATAGAACTCAATGCTAGACAGTAGAAATGGGTAAGCAAAGTCCAAGCCTATGACTTCGACATAGAGTTCATTAAAGGGAAGAATAATGCAGTTGCTGATGCACTTTCTAGAAAACCATCTATTGCTGCCATATGTTCATTGAGTGAGATTTCAGTAGATTGGAAGGCTCATCTTTTAGTTGAGTACTCCAAAGATCAACAGGCATGTGAAATCATGGATGGGCTGATTTCAGATGATAGGTATAGTGTAGTAGATGAGATCATCTATTACAAGGGCAGAGTGTTCCTTATTCTGAGTTCTCAGTTGAAGGAGTGAATTCTGCAGGTTTACGATGACACCCCTATAGCAGGGCACCCAAGGTACAGTAAGACTTACAGGGCAATACGAAAGGGATTCTCTTGGAAAGGACTCAAGGATGACGTTTTATGTCATGTTCAAGAATGTTTGACATGTCAGCAGAATAAGTCCGAACATACCTTCCCTGCTGGATTATTGCAGCCATTACCCATACCGGAACAAAAGTGGACAAGGATCACCATGGACTTCATTACAGGTCTTCCTCGAGTACAGGGGAAAGATTGTATATATGTGGTAGTTGACAGATTGACCAAATACGCCCATTTCTTTCCTATCACAGTTGACTTCACCGCATTTCAGATAGCAGAGTTGTTCTTTAGAGAGGTGTTTAGACTCCATGGCCTTCCTAAGACCATAGTGAGTGACAGAGACAACAGGTTCATGAGTTCATTGTGGCAGGAAATTTTCAGGCTCATTGGTATAGAATTGACACCTAGTACCAGCTAACATCCACAAATAGATGAATAGACTGAGATTGTAAACAAATGGGTGGAGGGATATTTACGCAACTATGTCTCAGGACAACAGAGAGCATGGTTGCGTTGGTTACACCTAGGCGAGTATTGTTACAATACTACCCATCATATGTCTATTTCTATGACACCATTCAAAGCCCTCTATGGTTACGATGCCTTATCATTTGTAGACTTGGCCATTGAGGACAACAGAGTTCCTCTAGCACAGGATTGGGTTCAAGAGAACCAAAACATTATGAAATCCCTCAGGGAGAACTTGCAACAGTCACAGAATTAGCAGAAGAACTATGCTGATCGGCATTGAGTGGAGAGGGTGTTCGAGGTGGATGATTTGGTCTTTCTACGACTGCAACCCTACCGACAGAGCACCCTTAAAAGGGGTGGAGCTGAAAAGCTCAAGCCGTGTTTCTATGAACCCTACAGGATCCTCAGGTGTGTTGGGGAGGTCGCATATGAGCTTGAATTACCTTCAGGCAACAGAGTTCATAATGTATTCCTTGTATCTCGCCTGAAAAAAGGCACTAGAGTAGCAGGTTGTAGCATCCCTTGATCTACCCCTGTTGGATGAGGAGGGAAAATTGATTTTGATTCCTTAGCAGATCTTGCAGGAAAGGGAACGCCAATTGAAGAGAAGGGTGATCCGAGAGTATTTGATCCATTGGAAAGGCCTCCCTATTGAGGATGCCACATGGGAAAGTGAGTCCATTTTACAGCATCCAAGTTTGCAGTTGCTTGTGGGCAAGCATCTCCGAGAAGGGAGGACTGTCATGTCCCCTCCTTAGCTCCTTCTAGCAGTGATATGTGAGTTAGCCTATCAAGGAGTCTCGTAAGTTGGTAAGAGTGTATAGAGGCTCAATCAGGGTTATAGTGTTCGGATTTGGAGTTTCTGACAATGAGGGCACAATTTAGAGGAGTTCCTTAATTATAGGAGACCCCTACTTTCTAGGAGGTGGAGGTATCATCCAACATTGAGGTTATAGGAGACTGTCCCCTGGTTTCAATTTCGGGAGATTCAGAGGTCTTCCTACTTTTTAGGGTTATCCCTAGATTTGAGAGATGACACTGTTGATTATTTCATGATATCTGACATCAGTCACAGGTGGTGGCAAGTTCAGTTTCACCTTCTGAAGGTGATCTGGCTATTAGTTGGCCCTTGGGGAAATATTTAAATATATTTAAATATTTCCCTAAGTAATTAAATGTTTAAATAAGGCTAATTTATTAGCCACTAGGATGAAATAAGGAGATTTTTGGCTTCAGTTGGTTAGTTGTATTGGGGTGTGATAGTCCGTTGGGAAGTGCCAGACCTCTACTATTTGATTTTCAGCTATAGGAGCCTCGGTGACGCTTGATACTTTTACCATGATTGAAATAATGTTTTTTCCTCTATGCTGGACGCCAATAATGGAAATAAACATTAGAACCCAAAGTTTCCACTTAAGTCATATTAGGTCATTCTTAGGGTTCAAATGCCTAGTAGGGAGTTATAAGGAGAAGCAAAGGAAGGAAAGATTATCTTTCACATTATTCATCCATCATTTTGGGCGCTTGGCTTTGGTAGAGCATTCCTCCAACTAGGACGCCAACTCTAGGTTGAGAGAGTAAACTGTTTGGGACGTAACCCTCAAGCAGCTGTGATTTAGTAGGTCTTCAATACTATATTCAGGCAGAAAGCAAGCAGCTGTGATTCAGCAGGTCTTCAGTACTATATTCGGGCAGAAAGCGAGCAGCTTCAGCAATGGCAGCCTTTCTTATCTGATCTTCAGCAGCAGCTGCCATCTCAGATCTGACTTTCAGCATTGGGCTGCCTTTTTGGACACCTGGGTGTTGGAATAAGAACAGATCTGTTGCAGCCCTGTAGCTGGCCGCCTATCCATATTTGGCGTTGACTGTAGCTAGGGTACTGGGTCGTTTTTATTTTGGTAGCAGACATTATTGGGTTCATTTGGGTATTCCCAGCTTTCAAGTGTTGTGGTTTTGGATTATTACTATGCTGTTTAAATACTGCTGTTACTAGTAGATATTGTAACACATCTATTTTGAAGAGAAAATATCAAAAATCAAATACCAAGCTTCTGCACTTTTGTCTACTCTGTAAGAACACTTAATAATTGCAGGAGAATCCAATTTTATTTAAATAAAATTACAGCAGATCAGTGAATCAGTCTGCTAGGGATATTTCATAATACTTCATCATTCCAAATCCATCAGTGCTGATAATAAGTTTATGAAGTCCATTGAATCACACTTAAAAGATAATCAATCTTTTTATGATCGTATTTCTTCATAGATATCATTAATATATATTATTTTCATTTCTTTATTTTGTGATTGTCATCTTCTGTATCTTATCACTGACTCAGATTTTCTTAATAATACTTATTTCTTTGATGAAAGAGCTGCATAATATAAATTTCCATTTTTCTATATCAATGCTCTCTGTCATTGTATAAATGGCTTCCCCTGGTCAATGCCACTAACACATCACGCTGTTGATATACTCCAGACATTTGCAGTCTTTCTATAAGTCGATTGACATATAATAAAATCCAGATGTCCACGTCTTTTAAACCGTCGATTAATATGCCCGCTTTCTTCATGCTATTTGATCGAACTCCTTGAATTATATGATGTTTGCTTCTTTCAGATTGCCAATTAAGTCAAATTTTCACATAATGTTGCAGAGAAAGCTTTCAATGTATAGACAGAGATTTGTTTTCACAATAATTTGAAAGCCTCGATATCTCTTTCTATTATGCTATCGCTTTGGTTCATTATTGTTGAATATGCAATTTATTGGCTCATGTATTATACATCATCCTTTCATTTTACAAACTATTATAGTTGAACAATACCAATCCCTACTTGAGAAGTTACTGTTGCTTGCCTTCCCATACATATCGCTTCCACTGTTGTATCTTTGTTCTAAATATGATTGGTTGCATATCACTGTATGTATTTGGTGGAAATAATCGAAGATGGCTTATTATAAACCTCCACAGCTGCACTCTATAGGGATATTACTTTCGAGTCTTGTGTGACTTCCTGTTAGTGTAGCTTTCTCAAATCATATCTTTAACATTATCAGAAGTTTCCTTCAATATGACATATGTTCCACGTCATTTAACATTTGACTCCATATTTTCAAAGCTTGACTGGATACCCATGATGACTGGGTGTAATGTATTTGATTAAAACTTATTTCAACATTTATTTATCTTCCTTATCTGGCTTATGATGGCTCAACACCTCAATCATTATTTTCTATGCTGCTCATAGAAATATTTCCTCTTATTATTGTTTCTTTCATACATAGCCACGGATCTTATTTTGTATTTCAATTTTGCGTGCAACATTAACACTATAGTCACTGACAATTTTTATATTAGATATCATGCCTATTAGCAATTTCTAGACTTTTGCTTTCCAAGTATCATGGCTGAGGTTTTATCTCTATGTCATTGCAATTTTGATTACCATGTCTTTTGTTTTATGCACTGATCGAACCAGGGACAACTCCGATCAAATTTCTTTGACTTTATGATGCACTTAGTATCTTTTGTCAGTCACTTCTACATATACCAACGTCTGAGTTGCCGCCTTCTCTGGATCTTAGAGTTGTAATTTTTATAAGTCCCGACCCTTGATTTATATCTTCCTTCCTTAGTTTTACACTCTCAAACTTATCTTGCGTCCTCTCCAATCGATGTCGTCAGTCCTCTTAAATCGTGATTGGACTTATTCTCTGGTGGGGTATGTCAATTTGTTGTTCAAACATACATGACTTACATAAAAACTCTGATAAATCACTGTTTATTCGAGCATCCCAAGTAAAGCTCAAGAAAAGAATGCTGCTCCTTGGGTCGATAGGAAAATATGGAATGGAAAGTGTTTCTTAGTCTCACTTTGTGAACTTACGTACTTTTGCAACTTTAGATCTCATGCTGCGTGTATCTTCTTGAATTGTCTTCCTCAAGCACCCCTGTTTATTCCTTGATATATTTTTTGTTTGATAACAATAGTTTGTAATAGAAAACACTATTGTTGTGCAAATTGATTCATCTTTATTCTCATCTCTTATTTATAAGTATATTTGTAGTTGGCTCTGATATCATGTTAAAGTAACTTAAGGTGGTTTCTGCAAATGTACGAACATTGCCATTGTAATTGATAATTTCCAAATGCAGATTTGGATCTCATATAAATATGAGAGGAGGATACATGTTTCTTCAAGAGACAGGAAGAGATATGTCTCTATAGTTAATCACCATTTAGTTTATAAATAACTATATGTATAACTTACTTTTAACATATATATAATATTAATATATTAACCATATATGTAATATTATATTATATTATTATATAATAATATATAATGCATAATATATATATATATATATTATATTATAGATATCACATATATATATATATATATATATATATATATATATTATATATAAGATATATAATGCATAATGTATAATCAAAGTTGCATGGATACAGATACAGATACAAATACGGATACGGTATTGGGTATGGATATGGCCATTTTTTAAGACCACCAATATGGATACAGCTGGACACAACATTAATAAATAAAACATACACATATATTTAACATAGTTTATCAGTGTTATTATAAGAGATCTTCATTACTTTAAAAGCAATATTGACACATAAATATTTATGAGTTAATTTAACACTTCACAATATGTAAAGATACTAGAGTTGCATTAGAAGATAACCTAGAAAATGGGTTGTTGAAATAGATAAACATTTTATTTGTCTTTCTTATTTGGTGCAGGTTTTGTCTAAACCATTTAAAAAAAAAATTGCTTTAATAAAGTTCTTTTGAAATCAAATTTGGGAAGATTTATGTTAAATCTTTTGAAAAATCAAATCCCATAGTATTTGGCATGGTTGGAAAATCAAGTTTTTTTAGGCAGACATGGGTACAATATTTGACATGTATCCGGGCATTATCGGACACGTTTCCAAATTGGCTACGGGGATACGAGTGCCCAAGGAAGGATAGGAGAGGTTCCGGCAACTCTGTATATAATATATATTATATATATAAGATAATTATCTTAAGGACAATTTATCATCAGTGAGGTAGCTTTAATAAACTCAATCCAACAGAGGCTACAACAAAGTCATGTCCCGTAGCTTATGTAAGTCATCGACATATGTACACTCATATATATATATACACACACACACACACACACATATACACACACTCTTATTAGTAATATGAGACGTTCATATAAATCATGAATACAAATACTCAATGTGATGAGTATATCACTTCCACTGATGCTATACTTCAACACTCTCCAGATCTCCCACGTAAGGATGGAAGGGCTAATATTCCAAAGTTTTTCATGAATTTTAAAAGAGCTTCCATTAGGCCATCCTAATAGTAGACTCTTAAGATTCCCAAGTAGGGGAGAGGTCCAACTAAGCTTTTGTCGGAGCCACCCCCAACATTCTTTTGCATACGAACATTGGAATAAAAGATGTTCGGTAGTCTCGCTTTCTTGTTTACATAAATAGCACCTCAACGATCTCTCAATTCTTAGCATATATGTAATATTAATATGTTAACCATATATGTAATATATTATTATATTACATAATGTATAATGTATAATATATAATATATATTATATATATAAGATATTTATCTTAAAGATGATTTACCATCAACAGGTTATCTCATGTAAAAATCAAACTGATAGAAGCTACAACGAGAAGACAAAGAAGATCAAGGTAAAGTAAGTATTTTCTGTTACACAATGAAGGGAATATATGTTGGACTGAGAGATCGGGTTTTGGACTTAGAGAAAGACTCAATTTATGTAGACTTTAGGAGAAAATAATAGAGATAAGAAAAATAGCATGTATGGTTGATGACAGAGAAGAAACAATTAAAGGGACTTTTGGAATTTCGATTAAAAGTTACAATGATGTTGGAAAAAAAGAGAAGAAGATTAGGGAGATGATTAAGATTTTAGATATGAAAGAGATGGTGTAGAATGGGATGAACGATCTCATGAATAGAGTGGCCATATTGACTGCGAGATGTTCAGAAATAAGAATAGAATTTTAGAGTTTGGTTTAGAGGAATTTGAAGAGGAATGTGAGTTATCTTGAAGAGGGTGATAATGACACGATATTTGGTCACAAGTTTGAAGGTGAAGATGTGATTGAAGAAATTCCCAAACAAGGTAAACACATAGAAGTAATGAGAGTTTTTATGACAAGCCAAGAAGATACTTAACATGTGGAAGTTGAGATGATGGGCTTTGTGGGTCCTAAATTTAGTGAAGAACTTAGAGAAGGTGAAGAAGTTGTAACGAAGAGTTTTGATGAAAAGGTTGCAATGAAAGAAGTAATGCATTATATTTTTTATTTTTACGATGAAAATGAGTGAGGATTCTATGTAGCTGAAAGTGAAACAGATAATATGAAGACAAATGTTGCAGCTGTAGTAGAAGAACATGTGAAAAAGGTAAAGCTAGACTCTCTTGAAAATATGAAAGATGATCTGCACGTTGACATGAATGAGATATTGAATATGAAAAAGATGGTATAGATGGATTTATGTGCTGAATTGAGTGAAAAAGATGGTATAGATGGATTTGTGTGCCAAATTGAGTGAAAAAGAAGATGGTAGAGTGAGAAGGTGGAATATACATGTTGCACATTTGTTTGTGGAGGTTGTGAAAGATTGTTTAGGAGAAACTTGGTGGAGGTGGTTGATTTGTAGTAGACGGAAATCCACAAAAAGAGGGGAAGAGTGGAGACAATATTTGGTGGAGGAAGTTGGTTGATGGTAGGTTGGATCCCATGGAAGAGAAAAAGAGAGAGAACCTTTGGCAAAGAAAGACAACCCATGGTGGATGCCAATCCACAAGAGAATGGAAAATTGGTCAGCTGAATTAAAGGAGGAAGTTTACACTTGTTCCGACTAGATGCTGGAAGAAGAGGAAAAATAAATGATTTTATGTGACATTTCCACAGCAAGAGAGTTCGCTGCAGATTGTTCGCAATCTCATAGGGTGATACTATCACTCAAATCCACTTTTGTGAGCCTATGCTCACAATCTTTCTATTGGGTGTGTCTGATACAGGAACATCCATTAAATGGATTTATTGAGTTGTCAATTCTTGGAAGATGTAACACCAAATTGCTAAGTGTGTGCTAGCATCTCTGAAAAGAGTGGTAGCAATTTATTGTAATAAATGGAAGGAAACATGACAGATGAAGTGTTGCAGAAGGCATCTTTTCCTTTCTTAGAAAAAGACCCTATATAGGAGTTATAGAAAGTGTGATTATTGAGATAATGGAGGAAGTGGTGTGTGTGGAGGGGCAAGGTGAGGCTACGAAAGATGAAAATTTAAAAGGGGAAAGGGGCATCATATAAAAAAAGGAGGGAGAGAAGGTTGTAGTGGGATTTTAGACCTATTTCTCACACCACGAACGAAGGAAACCCGAGGCTGAAGTGACCAAAGGAAAGGGGGAGCAGAAGTGAGGGAAGTCAAGGACATCGAGCAATGAGTGTCGAAGGGACATTGCACAATGGCCAAAGCAACCCGTTGAAATCTAATTGAACTAGTTCGGGAACACAGCCAACGGGGGGCAACAGTAGTCAAAACAACTCGTCATGACAAACAACCAAAGGAATTGTGAATATGTCTCAAAATAGAAACCATCGAAGTTCACTAACGACGGGGAGGATCCCATGAGACACTGTTGGACCTGTGAAACTATCTAGACGACAAACAAAGTTACAAATAAAGATGAGTGGGTCCAATAGTTCCCAACGAGCCTTTGAGGAGTTGCTGTGGATTGGTACTCTGACATGGACAAGGCAAAAATAAGTTCATGGGACGATTGGGGAAGGAATTCAAAGCATAATTTAGATTGCTTCGAGATGACAATGAAATCGCAAAACTATATAGCTTGAAGCAAGGAAAGAAAGAAACTGTAAGAGCCTATGATCACAAGCTTAAGGAATTGTTTGGAAGGATGACAACCTAGAGGACCAACAAATTAAAGAAAAGATGGTTCGTTGAGGGATTAAATGCCTTCCTCAGGAAGAACATGAAAATAGTGCCACCTACATTGTACGCAGATGCTCAGGACAGGGCCATAAATCTTGAGAGTGAAGGTAAGATGTCAAAAGAAGAAGAAAAGAAGTAAGTCCTCATGTAAAAGTGATGAATCATTAGACAAGAGCAGCAGTAATGACGAATCCAATAAGAAGGTGCAAGCCCTCCAGAAAGTCATGGAAAGGATGATGAAGAAGCTTAAAACAATGAAAGGGAGCATGAGATGAAGTGATGAAGGAGAGATGTTGTACGCTAAGTGCAAGGAGAGCGACTAGACAAAGGGGTCATGCCCAAAGAAATCATTTTGCGACATTTGCGAAGTGACAAGTCATTCCACTAAGGAATGCCCATACAATATGAAGACAAGAAGCTAACGGGTGCTTTTCACCTTCGAGCAACTGTCTACCTCTGGGGCAGCCAACCCAAACCAAAAGACAAATAATAATGTATCATCCAGCAGGTTTTGAAACAATCGATGCAGAGGGAGAGGAGGTAACAATAACATAAGCTAAATTCAATATGATTCAAAGGGATGACCAATGATTCATTGTTAGGCGTTCAACTAGTGGGTCACTTTGTTCGAGATTGCACAGAGCAATACACCACAAACGTTGTGTTGATGCTGCAGCCTCGAAGATCACGAAGATGCTAATTGTTTGAAGCTCGACATGAACTTTCTTAACATTGAAGAAGAAAAGGTACTTGCTGTCACCTGAAACCAAGTGAAACAAGTGGTATATCTTGATCCTCGTACTGAGAAACAGAGGGCACGAGATGCAAAGGAAGAAATAGAGAAGGCCATGAAAGTAAGGATACGCATGTGGTAATGAGCACTTTAGGGCAGACAAAAGCATAAAACAATATACTACAACTAATGTTTCAAATGGAGGTACTAGTCAAAATTCAATACCTCTATACCTTGCCTCAATTGAAGACGCCATTATTAAATAATCGTCTAGCACAACCTAGCACCACTTTGCAATCCAACAACGTGCAACAGACATGCGTCCCGAATGGGTCAACAATGGACCCTATGCTATTGGTGGTGAATAATGGTCGGTGCCCAACCGTCTTTGAAATGGGCATCTTGGGAACAATTCTTATAGACACCATAGACGACGATGGTTCAAGGGTAAATGTCCTTTTGGAAGAGACATGGAAGAAACTCAGAAAGCCCACTCATGGCCTTCAACCTTCAATTTATTGGGTGTAGATCAACAACGAATAAGACCTCTTGGGACACTAATGGCCTGATGTAGATCCTTGGGCTGTTGGCAATCTGGCATCCCCAAAAAGATATTTACTTGTTTTTTGTTTTCCAGGTATTTGTTTGACAGTTTGGTTCAACGAACACTTGTTTGTCCTTTCCAGATTTTTTGGTGGAGGGACGTGCAGACTACTTGATGCAACAGTTCCAAATCACACCAATCTCATGAGGGCCTTCTATTTAGTTACCCTTGAGAGAGATACCTTCAGAGGTTATGGAGTTGGAAAATGGAGGAAGAGGAAAGGTAGTAGCACCTATTGCAAGAGTTGTTAAAGTGACAGAAGTGTGTCCTACAAGAGAGATGGAGGAGGGATTACCTTGAGTAGAGAGTCCCCATACTACGGTACATGTATAGGAAAAGCCATCTATAGAGCCATAGACAGATATTCCTGGCAAAGATAATGAGGCTTATTTAGTAGACACGGTAGTTAGTGGCCGTTAGTTATTGGTCTCCGCACAAGCAGAGACTGTAGAGGCTATTGTTAGAGAGTTGTAGTGTGTACTGACATTTATGCGAGTTGAGTGTCCCTTTGCCTTTCAAACTTGTTTTGAGGCAAGAGGACGGTCCGCTATAGAGAATCCTGAGATGTTTTATGAGTGGATTGCTGGAGAGACGGTGGTTGAGAGCTTCACCTACAAGATAGCAAAGGAGTATAGGGACACCTACTATGCTCGGCAACGAAGCGAGGTGGATAGGGTAGCAGCAGAGCGATCTTGGGAGGAGATGGCTACCCAGCTAGCCACCTAACAATTGGATTGGGAGAAAGAGCGAGAAACACTCATAACCCAGTTGATAAGTGCATGCTAGAGATGCAGTTGGCTGAGACTAAAAAGGAGTGTGAGGGAAAAAAGGCCGAGCTCAGGAATATATTAGTAACGTTAAAAGAGTTAGTGGAGGTGCAGATGTAAGCAGGAGCGGATTTGAATGTGCAGACTCAACAAGTGTACTAGATGCAGACAAAGTTGAATCAATCAGCACCTCCGCCACCTCCAGGGATGCTTCCTTCATCTTCATGTCAGAGATGTCAGGAATAATTAATCATATGTTAGGAAGTCAGTTATTGGAGGTGTTATGATGCGACAGTTAAGTTGCAACCCTTCAAGTACTATTTTTATACTTGTCATGAATGAGAAAGATATCATATTCAGTCTTATGTATTCCTAATCTGATATGCTCTGCTGTGATGTATTGGAGATAAACATTAATGTAATGAGCAGTCTGGTTTGCTGAAGCATTGTGTTACATTTACTTCTGTGTTATGTTCTTCCATTATTTCTGTAGCATGTATTAAAACTAGTTTACCTGTGATGGTAAACAAGTTTGTCCTAGAATGCTAACTTTAACTTTAGGAAATGATGAGGTATATGGCAGATTGAAGGAAAATAATCAGATAAAAGGCCTCAGCCTTACATAGACACTCCTCAGCCTTACACAGACACTGTAGTGTCTCTCTTTTGTACGCAACTGATTTTTACCCAAAAATAACAATTCCTAGACTACAACTTATTTACAGAGTATTCTATAAATAAATAACATAATGGCAAGGAAACTTAGAGAAAATATAAAATTATAATTCTTCAATGTCAAGCATTATAGTCATTATTAGTCACTATTGAAAACAAGTATCCTAAATTCTAATTCCTAAATGGATTGGATGCATTCCATAGCATATTTCTAACAACCAACCACATTAGTAATGTGATGGGAAAGGTAGAATGCCTGGAGACTGTCCCCCACAACTAAGCCCCAGAGTGTGGAATGATCATTCAAGTCAATTTGATACTTAGGTGCTCAAGCAAACCAACTTGGGGTGGGGCACTTAATGAATGATTATCAGTTCTGCTGTGTCTTTTTAACAGATTTATAAATAATTAGCTAATCCAATAATATTGCCTGCAAATCACTTTTTTTAATATTTTAGGTGGTGGTATTTTTTGTAAATTTTATTCAAGTCAGACTTAATCATTTGATTGTTGTTGAATGATTGATCTTTGTATGAATTATCGATTGATTAAATGAATTCTCATTTGATTGTATGATTTGGGGCATTGATGAGTAATAATTAAGTGATTTGTTCATTAAATGATTGATGAATGATGATGTAATGAATGCTTTTGATATTATGGTGAATGATGATTGAATGAATGCTGATTCAGTTGAGTGGTTTGCTGATTGTTTGCTTGATTTGATAAGTGATGATTGCTTTTGTGGATTCATGAGTGATAAATCAATGATTCATAAGAATAATCCTTGGATGATTGGGATTTGGAATGATCTCTTTTATGCTTCATTGGTATAAGGGTCACCTTTTTTCATAAAACTTGCGTCATTACCCTCAATTGCTGCCATTTGAGAGTGATAAGTTAATTCTCCAAATCGAAAATTTTGGATCTCCTCCCAAAATGAAACCTCCTCTGCTTTTGTATCTCCCAAAGTAACAGAGAAGTCACAGCGCTTCATCATGTGTGCCCTTCACGAAGAGTCACCGCCTTTCACAATTACCAGCATTTGAAAGAGTACAATCCTTCCAACATTTATGCCCTTTGAAATAGTCATTCCTTTTATCTTCAAATAAATCCTTCCTTGATTCATACCCTGATTACATACCCTGCTTTTTCCTTCTTTACTCAGCCATATCCCCTTTCAAAGAAACTCTTCTCCCTTTTAAGTCTCACACTTGAGGGAGTCACATGTCTTCATTTCATGCATTTTGACCATTCATCAAATTTTAATTATATTATATTTTAATATTATTATTTATTAATAAATTTATTTCAACATGGGGACATTTACAGTCTGCCCTGCCCGAGATTGCTTTTCCTCAAGCAATCATAAGCTCATACACTTTATTAGAGATACCAAATTCTAACCAGTCTATTTGAACATGTTATAATGGTGTGAAATATTTGTTTTTATTCTTGTTTTTCATCTCACTTTCTCACGTTTTTAATTTTTATTTTGAGATTTGTAGGGGTCATGCCTACTACATTTATTTTTCCGATATTTGAATTTTTGACCAGAAAATGTAGAAATGATTCTAAATTTTCGAACCGTTTAGCTTCCGATTCTTGCTGGAGATGCTTGAAACTTTATGGTATAAATTTTGTTTTTAAAAGGAAAATATTGTGTTATAAGTGATAGAGATTCTTAATTACAATTTGGTTTGCAGGCATTCAAGAGTTCATTGATCCTTTCACGTAATTACATGTTAGTTTTGTTAAGTTTCCCAGATCGCTGCAAATGTAATAAACACTCGTGTTTTCCAAATGGCAGCCGCCTCTTATAAAAATTGAGAATAAGCCATGAATGAGACATGTCTATTCATTAATTAGATAATTAATATAATAAACATTTAATCATTGTTGTATATATTATATTAATTTCTCTCATATATATATATATATATATATATATATATATATATATATATATATATATATATATATATATATATATATATATATATATATATATATAGGTTTATCCGACAGAAGCTACCAAACACCAACACTCCCTCTTAGCTAAGGAGGATAAACACACATAGTACCTCAAAGTGATATCAAGTTAGCAAGATTAAGGATAGCTTTGATCATAAGATATCCATCATTTGATATCAAGAGTATTGGTCTCCCAGAATATCAACATATGATACTCACCAAATACTCACTAAGGTTTGATATCACATCTGATATCATGAGTATTGGTCTCCTGGAATACATGATATTCATCGGTTACTTAAAAATGTTTGATATCATATCTAATATCATGAGTATTGGCCTCCCAGAATATCAATGACATTCACCAAATACTCAGTAACTTTTGATATCACATCTGATATCATGAATATTGGTCTCCCAGAATACATAATATTCACCATATACTCAAAAATGTTTGATATCACATTTGATATCATCATTCTTGGCCTTTCAGAATGTTGAGATGCAAGACATTCACCATATACTCAATTTGTTTGATCTCATTATACAAGTTATTGTAAGATACAAGTGATATTATTTGGAAGTCGTCACTTCCTCATGATGTACACAGGGGTCCTCATGATGTACACAGGGGGTAGGCCCATTAAATCATGTAGTCACTTGCATGATAACAAAAGTTTTCATGAAGTTAAAATTCCCTTTGATTATGATATGATCAAGATCTTCAAAGATCAGCTGAAACATATTCTCTATCAGCTCCTTCAAATGGATGTGTGTCAAACTCCCTCTAAACATCAATCTTCTGAGCTTCCTCATCTCTGATGAAGTGTCAAATTCCCCCTTTTTCCTGCAAGAACATTCTTGGAGAAGATCAAGGCACATAGCTCTTATAGTATACACTCAAAAGTACAAAAAAAATGTTGACATTAATTTGAATGTTAGTAATTTTATCTCGTGCCTGCTACTAACAATAACATAACTTGTCATTTTATATTTTCAATAATAATATTAATACTCCATTCTTAATATTTAAAATGACATTTAATGTTTAATATATTCCAAAATAATATAAAATAATATTCATTCACTTAAAATATCTCATTAATATTTATCAAAATTTTATTTACCTTCCCACTTCTATGTGGGGTCTACCTTGTGTCGTTCGTTCATATGATTTGTCCTTGTTGGTGGGGTTTGATAATCCTTCCTTAATTTATGATTTGACTTGTACCTTTTTCAATTGCCTTCCATGTCCTTGGTGGATGCGTGGGGCCCATGATTACTATCCTTTTAAAAATTGTGGCCTCCACATATTTTAAGGTATGTCTTCTTTCGTCAGACGTGTTGATCAGCCCCACCTTAAGTCTCTTCTCCTCAATCGGGTAAAATGTAGTTGCCACAAGTTGAGGATGTTGCCCTTTGTTGCCTGACATGTCTCTTAAACATCTATGACACCTATACGACGACATGACACAGCCAGTGGAACAACTCGCCACTCAAGAATATATGCTCAGTGCGCAAACATATATCAATGTCATCTACACATAGATTGGAGTCATAGCATTTATAAAGGAGGCTCATCACATATCACAGTATCTCTGACACAACACGTTTCAGTATGAAGCTGGCTCTAAGCATTTGTCGTGCCGGATTTACATTCGATGCCCATGCATATGTCTTCCCTATTTGATGCCGCCTTCCAACGTTGATTACATTTGTTGCTGCTATTAGGACTACGAGTATTAATACGGTTGTTCATATATTGTGACTCCTGTTTGCTGATAGACTGGATTCCTTTGTTTATCATCCACACCTCATACCTGTCATGTCGTATCAGGAATTTGTTGATAGTCATTATCCCACAGCAATGAATCATTAGTTCAACTAATATATTTTCCATACACAATGTCTGATCTGATCTTAGATTGGTTCGTGTGGGTCTCAGGCCCAAAATGTCTTCAGAGAGCGTATTGAGGAGTTCATCAAACCATACCATCATTGTTATTTTCTTCTCTTGCTAGCCAATGGTATATCTTCTATGTCAATTCGTAGGCTCACTATCTTGAATCTACAATGTAATTACTGACCAATACTTATTATTCCCTTAGCATCTAATGTCTTTTGTGATCTCCATGCTTCCTAAGATCTCCTCCTGTTGACTAAGAATTAGAAAATGAAGCCTTCTGGTTCGTTCGTTACTTTTCTCCTGTTTCCCATGTTTAATGTCTTCCTTGAATGGCCACGTGGCTAGTCGTTGCAAGGTGGTTATAATTGACATCGAAACAACAGTCTCTGCCTTTTATAAAGTCGACTGCATAATTGACATGGCATTCCTTTATATATCTTTCTATTGTTGTTTCATAAACATGGCATGTTATGAATAATTGCTAACTTTGCAAGGGTCTAGAAATATTAAGTTCGCGAGGATGCAAATGTGAGGCATCTGTCTATTTGATGGCTCCAGGTGTTTCTATGGTATGGTCACCTTTTTGGTTAGCTACCTGTACTGCAGGGTTGACTGCAGACTGGAAACACTATTCCTTGCTTGAAGCGTGTCCTTTTGCCAATGCCCTTATTTACATGTCTCCTTCGATAATCCTCCATTTTTTTTTGTTGGACAGTGCATTATCTGCAATTTTCTTTGAGGATTACTTCAAGTCCTTGAACGCAGATAATATATATGTTAGAGTTCTATTTCATTCAATCATTCAATCTGTTATTTTATAGTTTCTTCATTGAGAAATTCTGTCTAGGCTATGCTCTAAAACCTGTTGTGATACCATGTTAAGTTTCCTAGGTCGCTGTGAATGTAATAACTTAATAAGCACTGTCATTGTATTTAGTATGTGTTTTCCAAATGGCAGCAGCCTCTTATTCAAATTGAGAATAAGCCATGAATAGGACATGTCTATTCATTAATTAGATAATTAATATAATAAACATTTAATCATTGGTATATATATATATATTATATTAATTTCTCTCATATAACAATAAACTTTATATATATATATATGTGTGCGCGCGCGCGCGCTGCCAGCGTGTCCTTTTGCCAATGCCCTTATTTACATGTCTCCTTCAATAATCCTCCATTTTTAAATGTGTCGTTCATTGCATTATCTGCAATTTTCTTTGAGGATTACTTCAAATCCTTGAACGCATATAATATATATGTTGAGTTCTATTTCATTCAATCATTCAATCCGTTATTTTATAGTTTCTTTATTGATAAATTCTGTCTAGGCTTTGCTCTAAAACCTGCTCTGATACCATGTTAAGTTTTCTAGATTGCTGCAAATCTAATAAGCACCGTCATTGTATTTAGTATGTGTTTTCCAAATGGCAGCGGCCTCTTATATAAATTGAGAATAAGCCATGAATGGGACATGTCTATTCGTTAATTAGATAATTAATATAATAAATATTTAATCGTTGTTATATATATAATATTAATTTCTCTCATATAACAATAAACATATATATATAGGTTTTATCCACAGAAGCTACCAAACGTCAACAAGTTTGGTAATGTTGTTGCAAACTTTGATGGGATATCAATTTGAGGGTCATTCTGATTTTGACTTTATTTACTGTCATTGGGTGCTGGAGGGAAGAAAATGTTGTTTATGCTTTGATTGCTCTACCTTCTATGAAGGCATAATATAGGAGCAGTAGTTGGTATTACTATGTTTTATAGTAAAGTTCTTTAGTGCAACAAGCAGAATGTTTACTTTTATGCACTGTTAATTGATATTTATGTAAGCTGTACTGTTCTTTTGTTTTCATTAGTGTTGTTATGAGCACATGATCATTTTATGGTACATTATTAACTCCCTGTTTCTCTAGATTCATACAGGTTCAGTAATAATTTCTATTTGTAGAATTTATTGTCTCATCTATTGTTTGTGGAAGCATTGCTGGTTATCCATTTTGTTTATCGTTATTTCAGCTTGTGAATTGGGAACTCTGAGATTCCATGGTGGTCATTCTCATTCTCTCTTTTTATATATTGGAGCTTCCTTTAAGCTCTGTTAAAAAATGTTAGTACTAATGAGCTCTCCATTCGAGGTTGACTTTCTTCTTGTTCTTTTTCATAGTAACTGCATGCTATGTTCGCGCTTAAGTGGGACGATATGCTTTTCTGAGTCTTCTGAGGTTGGCTTTTCTTTGTGGAGGTTGTCTGGTAGCCCTTGCTGTTTGCATTAGGTTCTAATATAATCAAATCATTTAAAGGGTGGTATTGTTTCCATTATAAGCATATGTATGTTTTCATCCCTTTTTAAACTCTGATTGGATCAGTGGTTGATGTTGTTCCATTGGACCATTGACTTGTACAATAACTTTTGAATATAATTAACGTCCTCTTGGCATGGGTGTGCAGAGTCTTTATAGATTGGTCCTTGTACTATTTCATGACCACTGTCCTACACGACTAGTTCCTTGCTATTGTTTTTCATGAATATATTGTGATTGGCTATTATCTTCATTGGATGACATTTTCAACATATTTTCTTTCACATTTAATGACAATTTGTAGGCAGACTTACCATACTCATCAAAAGATCTTACACTGTCACTTAGTGGTGTTTGATCATTTGCCTTCTTTGAAAGATCCCAGACTAGGATATTGTGACTTGTCTTAAATCAGATTTGGGTTTCAATTCTTGACATGTTTCGCTTCATTTAATTGCAAAACAACATGATGCAAACACGCCAAATAAATATGCAAAGGGATAGAAATTTTCTTAAAAAATAAGCGATTTCAAGAACATATCTATTGAAAATGATTCTGATATAAAAAATGCATGGCTGTTACATCAAATATACTGCACTTACAATGCTAGAACATGCATAAAATTTACATACAACATACCCACAGGATTCCACTCTGGTATCATTAAAGCCCCTGTGAGATATGATAATTTGTAGTGGGTTAGCTGTCAACAAAACTGAACAATGTAATGCGTCTGTGAATCCTGATGAAAACCCACCAAGGGGACTGTTTTGGGTTTTTGTCCAAATTACCAAACCATCTAGGGTTTCACCAAACCTTTGAAAAAAGCATTAAGCTCACAGAGAAAAGACTTAAAATAACAATCGCCTGAAGGCTGACTACCTTCACAATTCCCTTTTTCCTCCCTTTATAATAGCCTTTTACCTATTTTTAGAGAGATACTTTATTTCATTTCTCTCTAAAAAGCTTTCATTTCTCTCGAAAAAGCAACTTTATGTTATAATTTAAAGTTTTCATTGTAATAGAGTCATTTTATTAATAAAATATTTTTAATAATACTTATTTAATTGAAGTCATAATTATTAATTTAAATGAATACATCCTTTTAATATTTAATTTATTGGGACAACTTTAAAACAATTTATTTATTTCACCAAAATTTGGTGACATTAAATACTTAAAATTTCATCCTTCCTATCATGTAACATGCACCCTACAGATTTTCATGGCCATTTTTATCCTCTATTCCCTATGGAAGTTTGTATAATGATGTATGACGACAGTCATAAGTTTAATGTTTATAGGCTGCATTACTCTTCTTTTGTGATGGTTGTGTTTTCAATGATGGCTGGGAGTGCATAGAAACACTTTCTATTCACTACCTATAATGATGCTTGCTACTGTAGACGATGTTTCATATTGTCATATTCAACAACCTCCTATATTGCCTTTACCAGTGTCTTGCTGCTGTCATTTTTGGTGAATCTCAGGTTTATCATAGTTTATTCATTTGTACCTTCATAAGGTTATCACTGCATTTTGATACTTTCAAACATTGCTTGACATGTATAGGGTCTATGAGGTGTATTTTTATCTCGTTTTTTTCATGGTTATTCACTAGGAAGCACATCCTATACTTATCTGCATACCCACTACCACTGTCCGAATAGTTCTGGGAACAATATAAGGCTGTCTTTGCATTTTGATACTATCAACTATTGCTTGACAATGTTGACATGTAGGGTGTGTGAGGTGTATTCACAGCTTAATATTTTCTTTTCATGGTTGTTCATAGGAAAGCACATCCTATACTCCTTTGCATACCCACTACAATTCAACAGTCCTGGAAACAACAGTTTACGCTCTTTTCAGTATTTCCTATACTCACTGTTTTATTTGGAGATCATTGCCCACGTCAACAGTGATTATTTTTGCCATGTCATGAACCATTTGGCTCTCATGGTTTTCTTTTATCTTTTAATATTTATCTTTCTAAAACATAACACTATCATATATTGGCCTATACCTTGCCATTGTTACTTGGTCACTATTGTCCAGTTATAAGCACTAGTCTGTCATATAATATGACTATAGTCTTGAACTTTGAACCATCATTTTCAGACTTGGTTTAAATATTCCTTCTTAGACCTTCAAATCTCCTTGAATGCAATGCATCCACTGTTTTACCTTTACCCTGCAGGCTGGTTAGATCAAAGATTTGACACCAATTGCAATGTCCCCTTTTGGGATAATCTGGTTTTTGTGTTAAAATAGCATTCCAACAATACAACTTATTTACAAATAGTACCCTATAAAGAAATTACATGATGACAAATAAACTTGGAGAAAACTGTAGTTAATTAATATCAAGCTTCATGATGGTAAACAGTCTATTGAAAATAAGCAATCCTATACGCATTGGATCCATTTTAGAGCATATTTCCAACTGCCAAACATATTAGAAATGTGATGTGAAAGCATGGTAGGATTCATGGAGACTGTACAACCAAGCTCAAGAGGGCGGAATGACCATCCAATTCAATTTAAGCCAAGCCCTTGACCCACAAGAAAATCAATTTGGGGTTGGCTACTTAATTTAGAGGACCGTACTTCTGCATCTCCATAACTCTTATCCCAACTAATCCTCTTTAATTACTAATCTTATAATTGTTGTCTGAACGCCTAGAGACTATCTTCCTCAATTAAGCCCAAGGGCATTGAATGAGCTTTCCAGTCATTCGGCCTCTTGGCCCACACACAAACCAACTTGGGGTAGGGTACTTGAAGAGGGAAGATTAGTACTGGTGCATCTTTCTAACACACACACACACACACACACACACACATATATTGCATACAAATATTTTTCATTAATATTTTAGATTGTTAGAGTTTTTCGAAGTTGTATTCAAATTGGACTTCATAATTGGATTGTTGTTGAATGATTGATTGGTTAAATTCACTTGATTGTATGAATTGAGGCAGTGGCAAGTTATGATTAAGTGATTGTTGAGTACATGATTGATGAGTGAGTGATGATGTAATGAATGCTTGTTTCATATGGTAGTGAATGCTGATTGAATGAATGCTGATTTGATGGAGTGGTTTGCTGATTGATTGTTTTTGTGGATTCATGAGCAGTGATTTGGAATAACCTCTCTTATATTTCATTGGTATAAGAATCACCACCTTCCATTGCCGCAGTTTGAGAGTAATGAAGCCTTTCCCCCCTTTGTATATTCCAATGTGATAGAGAAGTCACACCTCTTTATCATGTCTTCCCTCTGCAAGAGTCATCGCCTTTCATAATTACCACCCTTTGGAAGAGTACAACTGTTCCGCATTTCTGCCATTTGAAATAGTCACTCATTTATTTCCTATTCCTTTTATACTCAAATAAATCCTTTTCACAAAGCTCAGCATAAATGTGGTTGTAGAAAAATACCTAGCAATCTAGTACTCGCAAGTCACCAGAAATGATAATAGCACTAAAATTTCATGTTTATTTATTGGTATTAACGTTTGTGTGTTTAATATATATATTTTTAAAACATGTAACAAATAGTACAATTAAATTCAAAATTGAATTCGACCCAAAAACTGCAGTTTAATAGCCTTCTGTCTGATTCAGATATAGTATTTGGGATGTAGCACAGCAAAACACCAAAGTTATCATCTGCTGTGGCTGCTAATTTTATCTCTAAATCTGTAGTAATCTACTTCAAAAGGAAATTGCTCTGAAAGACATCCAAATTTCCCTAATATCCCACTTTAAAGTGCTAGTGATTGAACATTTTAATTTGGGCTGTAATAAATCCAATTTTGCGCAAAGAGGATTTCCATTTGAAATCAGTCTAGGAATTTTGGGTTTTCATCTTTCTACTGAAGACCTACAGGGGTCTCAACCTAAGGTTAATTAAACCATTATCTTATGCTCCACAAGAATCAGAAATCGAATGATAAAATATTTTGTCAAAATTATGACCCTCTTCTTTGCTCAGGCTAAATACCTTTATTCTCTCATAATCACATCTCTTCTCACACAACTTCATCTTATTTTAACAAACGTTAATTATAATTTTCATTTTACAACTTGGAACTTGAAAGTTTGAAATATTAAATTGCAACTAGTTGACTTCAATAACTCTCAAGCAAGCTATTAAGCTGAAATATGAAAGCCCAACCAAATCTGATATGTTGTCAGAAACGTTCTCCTAAAAGTACTGCCTAATTGCCAAAGCTCTCCCTTAAAGTGACCTCCATGATCAATATTTATCCATTTCTAATAGTAATAGGGGACATTATAAAGGGGTGAAGTGGTGGTGGTGTGTGACCATTAAGGTTTGAACATCTGCTGGGCCCTTGTGATTGCAGGCTTATGTCTATGCCGATTCTTCACATTGATAATTGGAGATGAGGTCCCCTATTTGTGACTTCACCGGGTCAAAAAGTGTTTCATGTGGTTCTAGAGGACGTGTCTTGCCAGTGTCATTGGTCATGTTAATCTTTTTATGTAGGATTCAAAATAATAAATATAGGGGGCATTACGATGTAAGTTTTCTCAAGTTTTAACATACCTTCAATATTACTAATGAAGAAAATTTCAAAGCATGGTGATTCGTTTGCTAATTTTAGAAAACATTGAATTAATCATATAATAATGAAGACTCCGAAATGTGATAACATACATGGATAATTACACCTTCAAACCAGTTTTTCATTTCTAAAAAGAAAACTTACACAAGGCAACCTTTAACACTATAGCACTTACATGACTGCGAAAATTCATTGCATTTTTAATGTTGCAATCTTTCTATCTTGCTCCTATCTTTGCCTCTCATTTTTTCAAAAAATTTTCCAAGGGTGACCTCCACAACTGATATAACCCATAGATATGTAAAATTTCACTGTACTTGCAATATTTCCATCTTGCTCATCTTTATACCAATTTAATAAAAAATATAATCTTCTTAAAATCAGCTTTCCTTATAATAGATGGCTGTATCACTTACGGACGAAATGGATCAACTATAAATATTTATGTTCCCAGTGAACGTGCGTGGAAGTTTCCACACAAGCTAAAAACTAAACAAGAATGGGTATTTACTAGAGGCTATGTCTATTCCTTGCTTAAAGCAGTTAGGGCATGTTTGGTTGTAGGTATAGGAATTGAGAATAGGAATGGCTATTCCAATAATAACTATTTTTTGAAATGGACATAAACTCATTTTAGGGACAAAATGGGAATAAATATTTCTATTCTATTCCAATTGGTGCACCAAAAAGAAAATAGAAAACTTGTTCCTAATTTCCTATTCCTATTCCAAAAATCAAACAGGGCCTTAATTGTAACATTAAGTTTATAATTAATATAAATATTTTAATTTGGGAACCCTTAAGAAATTACATTATTGATTTTTCTATTATTATTTTTCTTGCTATAGGCAGGAATACTAATAGAATCCTTCAATTCAAATTTTCATTAATTACTATGATTTTTTCGTTCTTATTTTTATTTTCATGATTTTAAAATTACTATTTATTTCTCTTTATATTAGTTCATACCAAAATAATAAGATATTTTTCTTTTTAAAATTAATTAGTACAAAAGCCTTAATAACCTCTTAGTATAAGTACTAATGATCTCTCAATATTAATTTAAAACTATTGAACAATATAGCGCATGTACTTGGACAATAAAACAAAGGGAGCTTAAATTATTTAAAAGGGACATTAATATTAAATTAGTGGAAATCCTATCTTTTTCGATTACCACCACCAAATACACGAAGATTATGTATCTTCTTATTACAATGATATTTAGAGTACTTTATTTTTAACATTTTCAAATTATTAGATATGTGTATTGTAATGATATTTAGAGTATTTTTAATTTAAAAAAAAAACTTATTAGATATGTGTATTGTTAGGTTTTATAAAAAAAAAAAGATTTATATTATTGTTAAGTATTATAATTAAAAAAATATTATTTTTTATAAACTAAAATTTGTTTGCGTTGTAGTTAGGTGTAACTTAAATTCTTTAATATTAGATTTTAAAATTTTAGTCTTAGTACCATATTTCTATTATATTGTATTAATTTATTTAGATTTTTATCTTGTTAAATATTTAAAGTTTTCTATATTAGATTTTCAACAATTACACTAAATGTTTATAATAATTGAAATAAAAAAAATTAAAATAAGATAGACTTTATTTTTGTTGTGTTTTTTTGTAAGAATATATCATATAGTGTGATTTCGCTGGACATAAAAACACATAATCAAATTTAAAAGAACAATGATATAAACTTGTAGAATACATTCTAATACAAAAACAACCATGTAGAGATATTATTAATTTTTTGAAATGAAATAAATCTACTATTAAAATTTACCATGCACTATTGTAAGAAAGTAATAAAGAAAATATAATCTATTATATTATTTATTATTTATAATAAAAAATTAACTACTAATAGAATGGGAATCATGTTTTATTAATATTAAAATATATGTTGAAAGAAAGAAAAAAATTTAAAATTGTAATATATTATGTAATTTAAAGAAAATAGCAGAAAGTAAGTATTTGAAAATCTAACTAATTTGTTTTTAATATAAAAGGTAATTAAATATACAGTTGTAGTGATCAAAAGGTTTAAATACTATATATTGGTAAAATTTAATTTATAGCAAAATATAAATCAATATGGAGGATGCCACTAAAAAAATGAACCACTTATGATTGAGATAATATATTACATTAATAAATCAATATATAAAGTTTACAAATATTCGATTAACAAAAAAATTTAATTATGATTATTTGATAGTGCAAAACTAATTTGTGCGAATTATGCAAAGTGAAGACAATATACTAGCTCACAACAAGTACAATAAAACAAAGACATATAGATCAATAGATTGTAGATTGAGGGTGAACCTTCTATCTTTATAAGTTGGAATTCCACCCTACTTTACTTCATTCAATCATCCTTTTAATACAACACTGTACTTTTAAAAAAATTTCAATTGTTATCCCTCATTAACACATGACCGTTATCAACCCTTGCAAATCTGTTAAACTCTAAACCATAAACATATGTTGTTTACTTAAAAATAAACACAAAACATGCGTATTTAATCTTATTTAAGTGAAGCTTTTAAAATATTTTACATACTCTAGTTTAACAAAACTTTAATTTAGAATAATTAATTAAATATTATTTGTGTAAAATAAAACTATTTTATTTATACAATTCAATCATATTAATACCAAATCTCAATTCTAAATATATTGTACTATTGGTAGGAACTTCGACGCTTTACCTTTCTTGTTATATACATATGGACTTAGGAATCCTTAAAAAATTACATCCAACAACTTGTGCTTTTAATTCATTCTTTAAATGTTTGTTTATAATTCTGCCAATGATGGAAGACAACACTTAAAACACTAATCTATTTTTCAAACCAAGACTTTTAATTTTTAACTTACAAAATTGATCTTGCATAACCAAAATATGTAGCAAAGACATGATTGATAGAGAATAAATGTATGGTCAATTTTGACTCGCTAAGAGGGTCAAATTTTAAAGAGGGTGTTAGTTTGTGGTGACTGATCAATTTTTGGTGACTGATCAGGGAAGTACTGTACATACTTCATAATTTTTTTTTGGGTGTGGCCGACGTGGCTGATGTATGGTCAACATATGGCCAACATGTTGTAATCCTAAAATGGTTAAAATACTTGTATAAAAGGGCTTAGGGTTAGGGATTGTTTTATAGTGAGTGATGTGAAAATTGGTTTTTGCAGTGATATTGAGTTGTAAGGGATTACAGATTGTAATCACTAGATCGTAATAATATTGGATTCGTTGTTTCGTGGACGTAGCCCAGGGATTGGATGAACCACGTTAAATCTTGGTGTCGTGTTTTTTTGTGTGTGATCTTTTATTTTTTGTTATTGGTTATATTTGCATGTAATTGCTATTTCTGTCTGAGGTTTAATCCTAACAAGTGGTATCAGAGTGAGGTTGTTTTTTAGTTTTCCTCTACAGGAAAGTCTTATGGTTGATTGGGAGCAATGGCAAACGAAGGTAAGCTAAGGGTTGACGGGTTTAATGGGCATAACTTTCAGTTATGGAAGATGCAAATGGAAGACTATCTTTATCAAAAGGATTTATGGAAGCCGTTGGAAGGCAAAACCAAGAATCAGGGATTGGGTGAACCACGTTAAATCTTGGTGTCTTGTGTTTTTTTCTGTGTCTATTATTTTCTGTTATTGGTTATATTTCAATGTAATTGTTATTTGCACTTGGAAGCGTTCGATTATGCCTGGCACCATCAGTGGCATTTAATATTACAAAAGCAAAGACGACGGAAGAGTTGATGCAAACCCTAACGAAATTGTATGAAAAACCCTCTGCTTCAAACAAGGTATTTCTCATGAAGCGTTTATTTAATATGAAAATGGCAGAAGGTGGATTCGTTGTAGATCATTTAAATGAGTTTAATACTATTACTAGTTAGTTATCTTTTGTGGGTATCAATTTTGATGAAAAAATTAGGGCTCTCTTGATTTTGTGTTCTTTGCCTGAAAGCTGGAATGGTTTGGTAATGGCTGTGAGTAATTTTGTTCCTAGATCTAGTACCCTAATATATGATGATGTGATTAGTGTTGTTTTGAGTGAGGAAACACGTAGGAAAACCTCAGGTGGATCTACATCAGGAAGTGCTTTGAATGCACAAAGTCGAGGCAGAACAATTGAGAGGAAATAATTTTAGAAATTATGGGAAATCAAGAGGAAAGTCAAAGGGGAGGAGGTCTCAATCGAGAGTACCGAATGATTGCTGATACTGTGGGAAACTAGGACATAAAAAGAAAGATTGTTGGACTCGAAAGAAAAATGAAGGAGATAAACCAGATGGAGACAAGGAGGTAAATTGGTAAGTAACAAATGCGAAGCGGATGCTTTGCTTATGTCTTTAGAAAGTGTTGACGATTCACGGGTTTTAGATTCTGGTGCTTCATTTCATGCTATACCTCATAGAGATTATTTCATTGATTATGTCCAAGGGGATTTTGGGCTTGTTTATTTGGGGGCTAATGAACCCTGTCAGATTGTTGGAAAGGGAAAAGTTAAGATTAAGTTGTAGAATGAGAATCATTGGCTACTACATGAGGTAAGACATGTTCCAAGGTTGAGTAGGAGTTTAATTTCAACAGGGCAACTCGATGATGAGGGTTGTGTAGCTACTTTTAATGATAAAAAATGGAAAGTTTCAAAAGGTTCCCTTATAGTAGCAAAAGGTGTGAAAGTGGCACCTTATATCTTTGTACAAGTCATATTGTTCCTTCCACTTTAATTGTTTCAGAGAAAAATGAATGTTCAGGAACAGTTGTTGCAGTTGAGTAGGGAGAAAAAATAGCTACTGTAGACTTTGATACAGTGCTGTGGCACAATAGACTTGGGCACATGTGTGAGAAAGGTATGTAAGTACTTCATTCAAAGAAAGTTTTACCAGGTTTGAAATGTGTTAATATGGATTTTTGTAAAAGTTGTGTGTATGCAAAACAAAAGAAAGTGAGTTTTGTGAAGACTAGGAGGCAAAATAAAAGGGAGAAATTAAAGCTCGTGCATACAGATGCATGGGGACCAGCTTAGTTATCTTCCCTTGATGGCTCTCATTATTATGTTACATTTATTGATGACGCAACTAGAAAAGTGTAGGTTTATTTCCTTAGACAGAAATTTGATGTACTTTAAACTTTTAAGAAATAGAAATGCTTGGTTGAAAATGAGACTGGTAAGAAATTAAAATGTCTCAGATCTGATAATGGCTGTGAGTATTGCAGTCATGAATTTGAAGATTATTGCTCCACTAATGGTATTCGTAGACAAAAACTGTTCCAAGGACTCCACAAGAAAATGGAGTGGCTAAACACATGAACATGACTATAATGGTGGGTGCAAGGAGCATGAGGTTGCATGCTGGCTTTCCCTTACACATGTGGGCGGAGGCTGTCAATATTGCTATATATTTGATTAATAGAGGTCCCTCTACTCCTTTGGGCTATGGTATTCCAGAGGAAGTATGGAATGGTAAAAGGCAAGTTATTCTTTTCTCAAAACCTTCGGTTGTGAAGCATTTGCTCATATAGATTTTGAAAATAGAACCAAGCTGGAAGCTAAGTCAAAAAAATGTGTATTTGTTGGATATGGCATTAATGAATTTGGTTATGGGCTTTGGGATTTTTTGGGCGGTCGTTATGCACGAGGCCAACGATAGGAATCCATTGCGCAATTCCTCTCTTGAAAAGCTAATCTTTTGGGATCAACTCCAAGGTTCAGTATTTGTCTTGCGACGTACCAAAATTCGCTCAGTTGAAGATAAATGTGATTATTCACAAGGAGGCCTTTGCTAGTTCTGTTTTTTGATCTTAGAATGAAGTAAAATTTGTTTATTGTCTCAAAAATAACACACAAAAGAACAATGTTTTTGTATTTTCTATTTTTCAATGAATGTAATTCTAACAATGCAACTAAAATGAGTTCCTATTCTAACAAGGGGTTAGCAAAGCAAATAATGAAACTGAAAGCAAATAACATGAAATTGAAATAAGGCAAGAGCCTACAACACAACGGTAAATTGTGAGCTTCTTATCGGAGAGGTCTTGGGTTTAACTCTACATAAGCTTAATAAATAATAATAAATCACATAATAATAATGAATCTTGGCTTTCGCCTCTTACCGATCAAAAAAGAAAAAAAAGAAAAAAAGAAAACATGAAATTGAAAACCTAACGAACATAAGCTATAGAAAACAACACACTGTGAGTTAAACTTTCGAAGAAATTGGTAGGAAACCAATGAAAACAAGAGCAGTGCTTCCTAGAATCCATTGATACAATCATCGGTGAGAAAATTTAACACTCGTATAATATTTCACCTTTCATCAAATCGCAAGGCCACGGAAAATGCGCTCATGCGAGATGAAAAGTTATGCAGACACAATTTGATGATCTCTTCTCAAGCTCGATACGTCAACGAAATTCGTAAATCTGTAGCAAACACCAGAACTAAAAGATCGCACAATCAGAAACAATGCAATAAACCTTTGGCTTAATCACAATCTCATGAACAAAATTCACAAAACAATGACACATTCAGGCAAGAATCACTACACTCCGAATGCTAGCACCGAAAGCATAATTTTATTGCATAATAATGGCGACCATTGTTACATATTATGATGGGGTATTGATAAGAAATCGTCTCCTCAATTTGTGTTGAGAGTGAGAGATATCTTCATGCAATAAAATGCTTTTTTTAAACATTAAAACAAACTAAATATATAAAATCTAACAATTAATCTGGTTCTTAGAGGGGCTCTATTCATATTTTATTTATTAATTGGATGCATGAGCCCTTTACATGTCAAAAATTAAAAAAATATGAGAGAAGAAATAGGAGGAAGCCTTCAGTCTAAGTAGGAGCATTTGGAGTGCCAAAAATAGAAGCTAGTCCTTTACTAGGTGTGTGTCGAAGTTAAACTGACATTAGAATGTGTTCTCGATGCATGGAAAATGCTATTTTTGGAACAAGCAGTTAACTATTGGCGCACCTCTGAATTGCAGAGTTGCATACTTGTGGACCTCAACAGGGTCAAAATCTCAAAAGTTTACTGTGTCAAAATTAAAATTTTGGCATCTGGGTTTTGTTCTTCTTCATCCCAAAGCTATGTTTGGATGTTTGCCCTTCAATTTTTCTATCATCTAAGCAATCTTAGCTACATCCAGAAGATCTAAAGCCTCATATTTATCTTTTACCTTTTGTCTATAATTGTCTACCTCAATCCGGGTATCAACAAAATCCCTGAGTTTGGTATCCAATTCTAACAATGCTTCTTCAGTCCTAAAGGCTTGTCGGATGTCCTCATCATCAACAACCTCCACAAAAAACTTCTTAAAATTCTCCACTACTGTCTCTACAGGTAACAACTTTTCTTGTTCCTCATCTTCAAAAATATCCAAGCATGCATCAATGTAGTGTCTCTCTGCTTCGAACGAGCTGATGAATCTCCTCATGTAATGTTCCCATTACCTTATTGCTATTCGCTATCTTCTCTATTCAATCATCGATCATATCCAATTCTTCTCCAGTATATACATCAATCAAAACCAGGTATCTTTGGCCTTTTATGGCTTGTAGAGTATGCAAATCCTTACTCCAGGTCCGTACCTCATCCATGATACTGAAGTCCCGCTTCAAAATTTCTACGATCTTATTCACGTTCTCTTGCGTAGCATGCAGTAACTTCAAATTCCTCGTGATGATCGTAACACCTTTCTCCTCAAAAATTTCTCACCATTCCTAACAAGCTTTCAAAAATGGATCAAGTTGTACACCTCCCCCTTCTCTGAGAACAATATTCAAAGTCTACTTGGGATGTTCAGGATCCAGAGGACCAACTACTTTGGCTAGATATCCCTTTAGGATCTCAACCTGCCTTCGAAGTGCTTGGAGTTTAGCCTCCTCTTGTTCCATGTACTTGAGGACCTCTTTGACTCCCATAGTCATCATTTGTTGGGCTGAATCCTATGCAGGCCTCCCCAACATAATATCCTTTAATTCATAATCTTCGAGGCTAAGGCCTTCTGCATCTATGCCTTTAGGAGAGAGAGCCACTTGTGCAAATAGTTCTTGGTTCCTTGTGCTAGTGAAAAATGCCAACGATGCTGCCTCGTGTGATGGAGACTCAGGTTTGTTCAAGATCTCTGCAATGTCACAAATGTCATCCTCTGAAGCACGGAATTGAGGCTTAACACTCCTCATTATTTCCTTTCGAATCCATCTAGGGATGCGTTGTACTGAGGACTTGGCTCTTGATGATGAAGGAGTATGTTCTGCAACCTCCTTCCCTTTATTGCTCCTTCTCGGAGTTGTCTCCTATTGGGAGGGTCCCCCTTCTGTATCCTCAATCTCTATGGATCATGTAGCTTGAACCTTGATGTCTTGGGAAGGTGGTTGGGAATATTCCACCATTTTTCCTTCTGACACTTCATCGGTCGCCATTTGTTCCGATCTCTCCTCTGATAATGACTCCTTATGAACTTGCTCTTCCTTTGAACTTTGAGGTGGAGGAGTCACCGAGCCCTGTTCTATCACTGTAAATCGTAGTGGAGATGGAGGAGTAAGATCAGGACCCTGTGTATTTGGCTACATTTGTGTCTAGTCTTCCTGTTGAGGTTCACTTGTAGGGGTGTCCCTGATCTTATCCCCAATCAATTCTGTACCTACGGGCATGAAATCAAAATTTGACATTGAGAAAACATCATCACCCTCTTCACTTTGCTCATCCACCCATTGCTGTACTTCATCTTTTGGAGAAGAGAGCTCTAAGGGTTCTGCTTGAGTGAATGGTGGGGTACCTATGGCACTCTTTCTCCTTTGCAACTCTGTGGCTCTAGCTAGCTGAGTTCTTCCCTATAAGGGCACTTGTTCCTCTTCCTCTTCTGATTCTTCTTCTTCCTCCTCTTTGTTTCCTTCTGGAATGCTTTCAGGAATAAATGGATTAGGCACTAATCTTCTACTGATCCTTTGCCTTTTCTTCATCCAAATCTTAATCCTCTTCTTTTGTTTCTTGGAGGTAGAAGGAGAAGTTGGGTCTTCTTGTGCATGAGGAATGGTGGCCTGTGGAATCACACCCTCTTCCGGTTGGCTAGACACAATAGGAGACAATTATGGTTCATCTTAGACTTGGGCAACTCCAGTATCCTCAGACCCTTGTGGACTCTGTTCTTGCTGTCAGGGAGGTGTCTGTTCTGCAACTTGTTCTGTTTGAATCCTCTGAGGGGAGGTCCTCTTTCTTTTATTCTTTCCCTTCCTTTTAGGAGGGTGATAATATCCAACCAAACGATCAAGCTGGTACACTATCTCTAGCCTGATAGGAGACTGGGCTGCGAAGGTAGGAATTGTGACTTTCTTTCCTGTACCTCTTTTTGGGTAAGCATGTGCGTGGAAGATCACTGTGTCAGGAATCAGATCAAGTGGAAAAGGTTTCTTGATCTAATCCTTCGTCATTTTGATGACATGCCTCGCTCGATGATTAATATCATCGATCTCCTCCCTGTCAACCTCTGCATTCATAATGGGTCTTTCACCAATTTTGTTAGCATTGAACAGGGGTTCTAGTAACTCTTTAGAATCCTGTTTCTTTATTTCCTCTGCGATGTTCAACTGAAGAGCCTTTTCTTCTAGATATAAAGTCATCCTACAATAGTCCCTAATGCGGACATCATAGTCATTTGTGGCATTCATCTAGTGATCTTCAACAACATCCTCATGATGGAAGTCCATTCTTGCCAGACTCTCTACTTTCCCAACATTGTCAAAATAGAGCCGAGGAGAGTTGTATTCTTTAAGGGGATAGTTCTCCCACTGCCACTTAGAAGACGAAATGTCTTTCTTTTGCTTCACCTGATATGGTCCAATGACCAATGACCATGCCCAACAAGGTCTTCCTTGTCTCTTTATCTTCTCAAAGGCCAACTCAATTTGCTGAGAAATATCCAATAGCACCAATTTGTCACTTGGATATCTTGGGAGCTTCTTAGTATTAATGGAGGCACCAGCTACTCGAAGATATGTGAACATCTAGAACTGGACGAAGTAGGCTGCGAGAGCTGTAATCTGTGCTTTGGCTTCATCAGATAACCTCTTCTAGTAGTCTCCTTCAATGAATCAAATGATCGCAAAGATGAACGCATCATTCACAATGCTATATTCCTTGCTCTATGCTGAGAGCTTCTTCTTCACTAATTGGGGGTAGACTATATATGGCCAGGCATTGGGATCATGCATACTACCTCTTCTATATAGACGAGGGTAGTTTGTTGCCCTTGCTGCAAGCAGGTATACCATGTAAGAAGTCATGTAAAATTTCTTCTTTTCCTTCACTGTCCTCAATTTCTCACACAAGTTTTCACTTAGTGTAGTGGCCCAATCTAGTGGTATCTTTGCTTGTCTAATGGTCTCAATAAAGTTGACCATAAAGGTGCTGAGGTGACTTGCTGTGGGTAAGCCCATGACTGCTAAAAAAATGATGGAATAACCGACATCCTTCTTCGTGTATCCTCGGTTCATATCCACTTTTCCTGTTATCTTTCCCCTCAGAGGCTTCTCAATGAGATAAGAAGATTGTATGATGTCTATGGCCTCCTGTTGGTGTTCCCTGTACCATCTCTCAGCTGCTTCATATGAGAGTCTTATGAATTGATCTACTCTCAAAAGATGGAAGACCCTCTCAATGTTGTCGGGTCATAGGTCCAACACAAATTCCCTTGTGACGCTCTTGACCACTCTCTCATCAGCAACAAAACGTTGTGCCAATGTCATGATTAGTTTTGTTGACTGCACCGACACTGGATGTGACGCTGTGTTCACTAAGCCGAAACAGATCAATGTCGATACCAAAGCTGATTTCTCTGCTGGTTTATTGCAAATTCTAAGGAATTCTCCTAGATCCATGTGTCCCAGGTCAGTATCTCTGATTTCTGCATGGTCATCATGAAATCTTGACTTCGAGGGAACACCTTGGAATTTGAAAACTACAGGTTTGGGTGCTACTCCATATGTGGACGCCATTTGACCACCTGCACGTCACAAGAGAAATTTTTTTTTTATCAGTTCAAAGTAAAAAAGACTAGAAATAAAAAGTAAAAGCTCTCAATAAACATAAAAAATAAAAAACGCCCAGTTTGGACATTTTAAATTTTTTTAATTTTATTTTAAATTTATCCCTTTTCTATTTTAAATTTTTTTAAATGAGTGTGAGCGTGCCGCGGGTGTGAGAGGCGTGCGGCGGCGATTAGGGTTTCATACACGTGGCATCGAAGTGACTGAGAGTGCATGGCACCAAAGTAGGGTGTGCGGGCAGACGACACCAAAGTGAGGCATATGGCACCAAAGCAGGATGCACAACACCGCTATGAAATGCGGGCACAATGGGGCCGAAGTGAGGTGCACGAGTAGACGACACCAAAGTGAGGTGCATAGTGCCAAAGCGGGACGTGCGCGACACCGCTAAGAAATATGGGTGCAACGGTGCCAAAGTGAGGCATGTGGGTGGATGACACCAAAGTGAGGCACGGGGAGCCAAAGCAGGACGTGCACAACACTGCTATGAAATGTGGGCACAACGGCGCCAAAGTGAGGGTGTAGGTGCGCGATGCTAAAGTGAAGGTGTAGGCAGCAGTGCCAAAGTGGTGGCGCAGGAAAGTGAAATGCAGGATGCTGTTATGAGTGCTGTGCCAAAGTGGTGGCGCCAAAATGGATGCTATGCCAAAGTGGGGCGCAGGGCACCAAAGTGGGTGCCACTCCAAAGTGATAGCGCAGGGCACCAAAGTGAGGGTTTAGTTTGAGCACATTACCTTAAGCACGCAAAGTAAATACAAAGACTTGGCAAAAGAAATGTGAGTATGAGATGAAGGGAGGGGGGTTTATAACCCCTTCCACTGATCGGGGTGTGCGGTGCGCCACGATGTGGCAAGCGGGTGTGTGTCGCACATCCCCCACGTGCGTGATGCGTGATGTGGTTTTTTTTCTTTTAAATAATTTTTTATAGTTTTTCAAATTTTCAATTTTTTTGTCCTTTTCAAATTATATATATATATATATATATATATATACACTCCAACACTTTTGACTTCTAATATTCTCTCTCGACTCTCGAACTGTGAGTTCAGGAGTTAGAAAAAAAGTAGGGGGTCCCCATTCCTGACTAGGAATGGGGCATGTATTGTGTGACCACAATAGGATTTTGAAAATCGTAAAATTGTAAGAAGCAGAGATGCCATATTCAATGAGAAAGTGTTGTACAAAGATCTGTTGTAGCAACATGAGAAGAAATAAGATGATTATGTAGTGCTGGATGATACTCCAAAAGATGACATCCCAACAATTCCTCATGATGTGCAACAACTACAACAACAAATACCACACACACCAGTGCATGTTAGACAATCAACAAGGAAAATTAGACCTCCAAAAATATTTTCTCCCTCTTTCTATTCTATTTTATTAATAGATGCTGGTGAACCTGAATGTTATGATGAAGTTGTGCAAGTGGATACTAAGATTCAGTGGGAGTCTGCAATGATAGATGAAATGGACTCTTTGCTGAAGAATAAGACATGTGATTTATGTAAGTTGCCTGCAGGTAAAAGGGCTTTACAGAAAAAGTGGGTTTACAGGTTAAAAGAAGAGGATGGAGGTCAGAAAAAATTTAAAGCCAGGTTAGTTGTAAAAGGATTTGCATAGCAACAGGGCATTGATTTTGATGAGATATTATCTCCTGTTGTTAAAATGACTTCTATTCGTAATGTTTTAAGTATTGTGGCTACTGAAGATTTTCATTTAGAGCAGCTTGATGTTAAAACAACCTTCCTTCATGGTGATTTGGATGAAAAGATATATATGGCTCAGCCACAGGGATTTGAGGTCAAAGGTAAGGAGAACTTAGTGTGCAGATTGAAGACAAGTTTATATGGTTTGAAGCAAACACCTCAGCAATAGTATTTAAAATTTGATAGTTTTATGCATGAGCATGGTAGTAGGTGTAATTCAAATCATTGTGTTTATTTTAAGAGTTTGGATGATGATAGCTACATTATTTTATGTTTATATGTTGATGATATTCTTGTAGCTGGGTCTAACATGGATCACATTAAGGGGCTGAAACACCAGTTAGCACATGCATTTGCTATGAAGGATTTGGGGGCAGAAAAACAAATTCTTGGTATGAAGATTTGCAGAGATAAAAAGAACAAAAAATTGATGCTATCTCAGGCTGATTATGTTGAGAAGGTGTTGCAATGTTTCTCTATAGAGAATGCTAAAGCTATCAACACACCTTTACTTGGTCATTTGAAGTTGATTAAGTGATGCAGGGGACTCCCCTTAATACCATAAACTCATAACAGAAACAAAGAAACAACAACAAATGTGAAAATAAAATATGAACTTCTTATTATTGTCGCAAATGCGAAATTACATAATTCTCAATTATAATATGCTAACCCAAATGGACGCCTTCATTATAGTAATCTGCAAGATAGTGCTGCCAACTATCACCCCGAGCTCCTAGACAATGTTCAGGCCTTTCTTAAATAGACAGTTTTATGCCACCCAGGAAGGTTCTAGATGCTCAAACTTAATACCTAGAGCCGATAGACCCTAACAATACACATAGAGTTGGCCAAATACATCTTTGACAAATTATTTTACAAATTTCAATAGCTCAACTTTTGAAGGCCATAACTCATGAACCATTGCTTCGATTGGCTATTATAAACACTTTTCAAAAATGCCAGCTCCTGATCTACAAGCTTGGAATCCCGCTTTCGGACCTAATCCGGGCACTCTAAGGCCTCCAATGGTGAGCCTGAAAATTTTTCTACAAATGTTTCCATTGAAAATTTACAATAACTTCTTTGATACTTAAGCTAGAGAAATGAAATTTTTATGGTAGGCTTATATCTCTAAAATGAACCTTCCTATAGAAAATGAGAACATTCTAAGCTCGTATGAAAAACTTACTAAAAATAACAAGTTCCCATAAATAGTAACCACCTTGTCTACTAGTCCTTATTAAAATTAAAAAAGACTGAAAATAAAATATTTTTGGGTGATGCAAGATTGCGCTTACACCCATGATGCTCCTACATCAAACACCTGAGGTAATTTGAGAAGTGACCTCGTCACGTCTTAGGTGTTTAGAGGAAAACCAAGATAGTTGAACTCCTCCTTTGCTAGCCATGGTGAATCCTCAACTGGTCTCCCTTTCCATTTGACCAGATATTCCTCATAAGTTCTATTTCTAGTACTTTTTCCAATACGACTATCTAGTATCTCCTCAATCTCCTTGGTAGCCGAACTAGTTGCTAGAATGCTCCATTGTGCTTCTGCAACTTCATATCTGTCACCTCCATAATAATTTGACAAATCTAAAATATTAAATATTGGTGAAATATTCAATTCAGCAGACAACTCCACTTCATATGCATTTTTAGAATCATACCTCTTCACTATCTTGCATGGTCCAAACTTCTTCATCTTCAACTTATGATATGTACCTATTGGAAAATGCTCCTTTCTCAAATGAACTATGACTTTATCTCCAATTTGAAATTCTTTATATCTCCTTTTTGCATCTTCCTTAGCCTTATATTGTGTATTCATCTTTATGATGTGCTTCCTCACCTCCTCATGGATGTTCTTCAAATGTTCATCAAAATCTTCTGCTTCAGCACTACTTATCTCTCCCTTATCCAACTTCCTCAATTCAGAAATATTTCTGAGACTACTCTCATATACAATCTGGAATGGTGATTTACCAGTACTCCTATTGACAAAATTATTATATGTAAATTCTGCCTGTGGTAAAATCATATCCCATCCTTTTGGTTTATCTCTGACCAAGCATCTCAACAAGTTTCCCAAATTGCGATTCATAGCTTCTGTTTGTCCATCAGTCTATGGATGATGTGATGAACTGAACTTCAAATCTGTCTTCAACATTTTCCACAATGTACTCCAGAAATACCCAACAAATTTGGTATCTCGATCTGGAACTATACTCTTTGGTAGACCATGTAATCTCACCACTTCTCTGAAAAACAACTCTGCTACGTGAACATCATCACTAGTCTTCTTGCAAGGAATAAAATGTGCCATCTTTGAAAACTTGTCAACCACCACAAAAATAAAATTATGCCTGTGTTGTGTCCTTAGTAATCCAAGAACAAAATCCATACTGACATCCTCCCATGACTTCTCTGGTATAGGTAATGGTTGATACGACCCTATATTCTGCTTCACTCCTTTCACAATCTGACATATTCGACAACTTTGTACAAACTTCATCATATCTTGCTGTAACTGTGGCTAGTAATAATTTTCAGCAACTAAAGCTATAGTTTTATCTTTGCCAAAATGTCCAACCAATCCTCCACTATGCTTCTCCTTGATGAGGTTCTCTCTCATTGAACTTCTTGGAATGCACAACTAGCTTCCTTTGAACAACATATTATCTTGGACCATAAAATCCAACCACTTTGTCCTATCAAGTGTAATAGCTTTTGTACAAGCCTTCCGAGCTACACCAAAAATAGGATCATCTAGATACAATGTACTAAGTTCCTTGAACCCAACCACCTCTATTTGCATTTCTATTAGCAAAAGTTATCTTCTACTAAGAACATTTGCAACGTTATTAGACTTCCCACTTCTGTGTTTCAAAAAAAATGTATAACTCTACAAAAAATCAACCCACTTTAAATGCCTTTGGTTCAATTTTCCTTGACTATTCAAATATTACAAAGCTTGATGATCAGTATACAAAAAAAAACTCCCTGGGAAGAAGATAGTGTCTCCACTTCTTCAATGCTTGAACTATAGCATAAAATTCCAAATCATAAACATAATATTTTATTTTTACATCATTCAACTTCTCACTGAAATAAGCAACTGGTCTACGTTCCTAGCTCAAAACAACTCCTATGCAGTACCACTAGCATCATAGTTTACTTGAAACACCTTGTTAAAATTAGGAAGTGCTAAAACAGGTTGCTCAATAACTTTCAGTTTCAATAGATTGAAACTCTTATTTGCTCCTATAGTCCACTTAAACTCTTTCCTATCTCCTCTCATTGTTTCAGTCAAGGGTCCACAAATACTACTAAAACTTCTTATGAGCTTTTTGTAAAATGTAGCTACTCCATGAAAAGATCTTACCTCTGTTGCATTCCTTAGAGTAGGCCATTCAAGGATAGCCTTCACTTTCTCTGGGTCCATTTTCAAACCTTCTCCTGAGACTACAAATCCCAAGTACACCAACTCCTTTACAAAATTGCACTTTTTCAGGTTTATCAACTTTTCTTCCCTCAACTTTTCAAACACCTTGTGAATATGAATCAAATACTCCTCCAATGTCTGACTAAAGATCAATATATCATCTAGGTAAACAATGAAAAAATTACCTAGAAACTCCTTCAGTACCTCATTCATGAGCCTCATGAAAGTGCTCGGTGCATTGGTTAGCCCAAAAGGCATGACTAACCACTCATATAGTTCTTCCTTTATCTTGAAAGTAGTCTTCCACTCATCACCTTCTCTGATACGAATATGATGGTACAAACTCTTCATATCTATCTTTGTGAAATATTGAGCTCCACTCAAATAGTCCATAATATAATCCATCCTCAGCAAAGGAAATCTATACTTGATGGTGATCTTGTTGATAGCATGAGAGTCTGTGTACATCCTCCATTCTCCATTCTTCTTTGGTGCTAACACTGCTGGTACAACACATGGACTCCGACTCTCTCAAATCAACCCCTTCTGCAACAATTCATTAACTTTCCTGTTCAACTCTTCACTTTTTGTTGGTGCAATTCTGTGCGCTACCTTATTTAACAAACTGGCTCCTAGAACCAAATCCATCTGGTGACTTATCTTCCTCATTGGGGGCAATCCATCAGGTACATTATCTGATACAATGTCAGAAAAATCTTCCAAAATATTTGCAACTTCTGCATGTATCTCCTCTACTTCTTCTTTACTATCTTTAGGAATTATAGCAAAACACATATGCTCATGTTTCATAACTTTAAGAAACTCTTTTCCATCAAGAAAACATATTCTGGCAACACTACATACCTTTTCTTCTTTATCCTTCAATGGCTTCAACTTATGTTTCACTCCATCCTTAGTTAGAGTGTAGGTATTTGCTCACCCATCATGTACAACATGCCATTCAAACTACCACGACCTACCCAACAACATATGACATATGTTCATAGGTATGATATGACATAGTACCTCATCTTGGTAGCTTCCAATCTTGAACTTCACTGAGCACTGCTCATTGACCATAACCTTGTGGTCATCTTGCACCCAAGCAATACAGTATGGACATGAGTGTTTTTGTCTCTTCAGCTTCAACTTTGTGAGCATCATTTCTGACACTAGATTATTAGTACATCCACCATCAATGATCACATCACAACACTTATCTTCACATGTGCACCTTGTTCGGAACAAACTCCTTTGATTAGGTTCATTCTCACCACTCAGTAGTACTCTTCTATTAAATAAGACTTCTCCTGTTTAAACATCTTTAGAATGTGAGGATCTGACATCTTCATCAACATGTACAACTCTCACCTGACCTTCTATTCTTCGACCTATCCTTCCTTGGAACTGGATACATTCAAATGCTCTATGCCCTTCTTGTCCATAGTGAAAATTTTTTCCACAGAAGCCTCCTCTTCCAGATCCTGGTCGTCTGCTTCTTCCTCTCTGATCTCTATTGTTCTGATCATGGAAATGATTGGAATTGTTTCCCCTTTAGTTTTGGTTGCTACTTCTAGCCTCATCATTACAACCTCCATAAGATCATCCGCCAAATCTTCCACCATGACCTCTTCCACTATTCTTATTGTCAAACTTATTGCTTAGTTTCTCCTCAACTCTTAGGGAAAACTGGTATGCCTCCTCAATACTACTCATTCGAACCAGACTTATCTCATCCTGAATGCTTGGTCTTAACCCATTAAGATAATGGGCAAATTTATCCTTATCAGCTTCTGCATGACTAGGTCCAATGAGAACTTGGTAGAAATCTTCGGTATACTCTTGAACAGATTTTTTTGTTTGCTTCATTCCTTGCATCTTCTTTAATAGATCAAGCTCATAATCCATAGGAATAAATTGTCACTTCATTTTAGCTATCATCTGATCCTATCTAGTGATTTTGTCCTTTCCCTTTCTATTTCATTCTAATTGAACCTCTTGCCACCAAATCTTTGCCTGTCCCTTCAGTTTTGCGTTTGCAAACTTGATCCTATCCAGATCTCAATATCTTCATACTCAAAGTACTCCTCTAGCTCATTGATCCAATCGATCAGCTCTTCTGGGTTAAGATTTTTTGAAAATGTGAGAACCTCAAACTTAGGTCTTTTTCTAATCTTGGAGATGGCCCTAAAAAGTTTCTCTTCCTCTGTGTTTAGAACTGCCTCTGCTTCGACATTTTCATCTACTTCATCCTCATGCTCGCTTTCATCTTTCATAGGAAGATGTATTCCTCTTTGCATTTTCCTTTGGAGGGCTCGAAAACCCTCAGGTGTAACACCTATAACCCTTCTAGCATACTCTCTTCATGGAGGCATTTTTGCACTTCCACTGAAACCCTAGTGAAAACGGCCTCACAATTAGCAATCTATCTACACACTTAGCCCAAACCACAGTCCTGATGTGAACTATCTCACAATTGGTGATCCATCCACACACTCAAGTACTCTAGCTTTGATACCACTTGATGTAGGGGACTCCCCTTAATACCATAAACTCATAATAGAAACAAAGAAACAACAACAAATGCGTGAACAAAATATGAACTTATTATTATCGCCACAAATGTGGAATTACAAAATTCTCAATTACAATCTACTAACCCAAATGGGCACCTTTATTACAGTAATCTACAAGACAGTGTTGCCAACTATCAGCCTAAGCTGTCCTAGACAATGTTTGGGCATTTCTTAAATAGGTAGTTTTATGCCACGCGGGAAGGTTCTAGATGCTCAAACTTAATACCTAGGGTCGACAGACCTTAACAATACGTATAGAGTCAACCAAATACATCTTTGACAAATTATTTAAAAAATTTTGGTAGCCCAACCTCCAAAGGCCATAACTCATGAATTGTTGCTCCAATTGACTATTATAACCACTTTTCAGAAATGTTAGCTCGTGATCTACAAGTTCAAAATTGTGCTAGCACCATTTTGTTGAGTTTTAAGACCTCATCCAGGCACTCTAAGGCCTCCAACGGCGAGCCTGAAGATTTTTCTACAAATTTTTCCATTAAAAATATGTAATAACTTCTCTAATACTTAAGCTATAGCAATGATATTTTTATGGTACGCTTATATCTCTAAAATGGACCTTCCTATAGAAAATGAGAACATTTCGAGCTCGTATGAAAAACTTACTAAAAATAGCAAGTTCCCATAAATAGTAACCACCCTGTCTACTAGTCCTTATTAAAATAGAAAAGACTAAAAATAAAATATTTTTGGGTGATGCTAGATTGCCCTTACACCCAGGATCTCCTGCAAAATTAAGGAGATGTGTCCTAAGACACAAGAAGAGGAGGATAAGATGTCCAAGGTACCCTATGCTTTAGTTGTAGGAAGCTTGATGTATGCTATGGTATGTACAAGGCTAGATATTGCACATGTAGTGAGAGTCATTAGCAGGTATATGAGTCATCTAGGAATTGAGCATTGGAATGCAATCAAATGGATTCTTAGATGTCTAAGAAGAACATTCAGTAAGTGTTTACACTTTGGGGGCTCTACTATTGATTTGCAGGGCTATGTTGACTTAGATTTGGCAGGGGATATTGATACCAGGTGCAATACTATATGTTATGTCTTTACTATTGGTGGGGTAGCCGTGAGTTAGGTTTCTCGGTTAGAGAAGGTTAAAGCTTTATCCACTACAGAGGAAGAGTATGTTGCTACTATCGAGGTAGCCAAAGAGATGATATGGCTTTAGTTCTTCTTGGAAGAATTGAGACACCCTTAGAGGGATAATTATTTGTTTACAGGTAATTAGAGTGCCATTCATCTTGCAAAAAATTCAACTCTACATTCAAAGACCAAACACATACAGTTGTGGTACCATTTCATTCGGTCAGTTTTGGAGGATGGATAGTTAAAGTTGGATATGATCCATACAGATGACAATCCAATAGATATGTTTACAAAAGGTAGTGACAAGGGAGAATTCGAATTCCTCTTTAGCTTCAATTGGTCTTTTAGATTGAACATGAATAAAAAAACAACAGAGTCTAGGGTGGTTTGATCCAATAGGAGCCCCATGTGGTAGCACTATTGCTACAGGATAGTCTCCAAGTGGGAGATTGTTGTCTAGTGTGGAGTCTGATCAATCCCCAAGTGGGAGATTGTTAGTTTGTAGTGATTGATTAGGGAAGTACTGTACATACATAATTTTTTTGGGTTGTGGCCAATGTTGTGATCAACATATGGCTAACATATGGCCAACATGTTGTAACCCTAAAATGGTTAAGATACTTGTATAAAAGGGCTTAGGGCTAGGGATTGTTTTATAGTGAGGGATGTGAAAATTGGTTCTTGTGTCAGTATTGAGTTGTAAGGGATTACAGATTGTAATCATTGGATTGTAATAATATCAAATTGACTGTTTGGTGGATGTAGTCCACGGATTGGGTGAACCATGTTAAATCTTGGTGTCTTGTGTTCTTTTATGTGTGATCTATTATTTTCTGTTATTGGTTATATTTGCATCTAATTGTTATTTCTATTTGAGGTTTAATCCTAATAGAGGGTATCATAATTCAACATTAGATGCATGAAAATTTGGGAACCCATTATAATTAGTTTATTGCTTGTGGGGTTTGACTTTGTTAACATTTTTTCCATCAATGTTTTGGATCTCTCTTCCTGGCTCTTATCCTGATTATGGGTCATGAAATTTGATTCAAAAAGTTGATGAAAAAGATATTAACACAGTAAGAATCTAGAAGCTACATGCTAATAATTCAACATATTGACAATTTGAAAGGATGTTTCTGGTAGTTGATATGTAGATCTTATGTGAATTAGACTAATGGAGAATTTGTTCGTAGAGAAAAGTTGGCTCTTGGTTGTATGAAATAAGGTTTTATTTAAATATAAAGATTTAAATTTCTAATGTACGAGTTGATAAAATCAAACTCCATAGCTCGCCAAGATCACTTGCATGTGAATAACCTGTGGAAGGGAAACCAAGAAGGAAGAGGTGGAGCTTGGAAAAACCCTAAATAGAAATGTGACATAAGATATTGCAAAATAATGAAAATATATTTACAATGAGAATGGAATGAGTTGAGAAAATACAATGAGAGAGCTCAAATATAAAGGCCTTATGGAAGCTTGTAGAACAAGCTAGAAAGTGGTAGAAGATAAAGTTGACAACTAAGCACTCTTCCACAAAAAGGTGGAACATGCTAGAAGGGAACAAACTCCCGTGTTGTCAACAACTCATCACTACATGCATTAAATATTAAATAAATGCATTAACCTCAGTAAGCTTAAGTAAATAGAATAAATAATAAATAATAAATTATTTAGTCTAACACCCCCTTAAAGTGCAACTTAGGGGAATGAATTAAGCTCACAAAACTAAGATGAAAATGCAGAATGGGTCCCAGCAATGAGGCCATGTTAGGTACCCATGTACAATGGAAAGAGATGCAACCTTTGTAAATAGGGAAAGAGAGAAAATCACGTGGGAAAAACCCTCCCCCAAAAAGAGGTAAGAACCCAGTGAAGAACTAAAGAAGCCTCCAACTAGGGGAATGTCCTCGTAAAACAAGAACAAAGAGTGATCATGAAGAGAATCACTGAAGCATGAAGAAGCCACAAAATCTGCCATTAGAAAAAAATTGCTGATATGAAGAACCTCCATGGAAGAAGAAGGAACAAATTGAGCGTGTCTATATGGTAGATGATCCATCTCATCGGAATGCATAGGTAGCTAGCCATTGCAATTGCCTCATATGTAGGATCAACCATTGAATACATAACTCACACTATCAAACCATCGAACCAAGGATGCATTAGAACAATAGCATAACCCCCCCTAATGTAGATAGGGTGAGGTGATAGGCAACTGAGAAGGTGGGCCAAAATCTTTTGCAAACAAAATCAAGAATGACGAGAGAGGAAGAGGTACAAACACCTATAAAGACATGGTCACACCGATGCTACATGGGGCCAATGTCATGGAAGGGTCACTCACTTGACAAAGGGAGAAGACTTAAAATAGTAAACAACTATCCCCCCCATGGTGCTTTATAAAACTAGTGCAAGTAGAACTATCTCAAAACAACATTCATGAAGTCGAAATGCAAAAGTGACACTTTATCTCAGTGCGTATACATAAAAGTGCTTACAAATGATGTCTACAATGATCAAAACAAGTAAAAAATTCACACAAAAGAAAGTACAGCCTAAAGAAAAAGAAACCATGTCAGGAAAATGATCCTTGGACCTGAAACACCCAAGATATCCACCATAGAGCAAAAATGCCAAAAACATAATAGAAAGAGCATGGGCTAGAATCTAAGAAAAAAAATTACATTTCTAAAAAGGTGACAAAACCAGCTTTCCAAAAATATAATGTTTTCAAAAAATTGACATGGGATGCAAAAGATATGCATGCTAGATCAAAAATAGAACTTTGGACTTCAATAAAAAAAAAGGGCAACAAAACTATATCAAAACTTGAAAATACCTACATTAATGTCTCCATCTTGGAACCAGCTTTTTGACGCTTCTTTTATATCAAAAAAATACCTCTATATGCTCAACATATGGCCAAAAAATTGCAAGTAGGTCCAAAAAGACCCTAGAGAGGTGGAGGTGACACATGATGCAGTGATGTCATGCTAATGTCAGCAAAATACTGCATTAAAATTGATGGCTAAATGGCTGTCGCAGTAAGAAAAGAGGCCACTTGGCATGCCATGTGGATAGCACATGGCATGCCATGTGCTACATGGCATGTACAGATGACATTTTAGGGTCCACATGGCACCACTACCATGTGTCACCCGAATAACACGCCAACTGCAGCAAAAGTGCCACATAGGTAGTGACTAGGCTAGAGCATCCAATGTAGTAGCAGGGATAGGCGTCAAATGCAAGCTAAGTCCAATGGTGCAAAATCTCCATGTAAGCACTGATGTGGATGGGTGTTGCAGAGGGTGGCGTTGACTGGGTGCAGTGGTCGCAGGGGCAGTGGAAACAAAGAAGTCTGCCGATAGGGGTGGGTGGTGAGCAAGGTCATCGCGGCCTGCCGATGGTGGCGAGGTTGCAGAGAGAGATGGGTGGCGCTGCCTATCATAGCAAAGCGCAAGTGGCCTCGCGGTGTCCTCTAGGTGGTGCTATGGCAGCATAGTTTGTGCTCACTTTTTAAATATATTTTAAACCTAAAATCATTCGTACAGTTTGTATGGAAGCCCTAACCTAATTTTTTTTGCCTCTCGGAGCCCTGTCTCCAAAATCGACAAATTTTATATAGATCTTGACTAAAAAGTGCCTTTTGAATCCAATGGCAGTGTCTGTTTGGGCCCAATGTGCTCCAAAAAAATGCTCTTCCCCTCGATTGAAAAAAAAGGCACAAACAAACTAGGGTTTGTATCTCTGAATCATGGCTTCAAAAAACCTTTAATGAAGCAACAATAGGGAGGCTCTGATACCATGTAGGAGTTGATGAAATCCAACCCCACAACTTGCCAAGATCACCTACATGCAAATAACCTGTCGAAGACAAACCAAGAAGGAAGAGGTGGAGCTTGGAGAAACACTAAACAGACATGAGAGAGAACATATTGCAAAATAATGAAAATGTATTTACAATGAGAATAGAATGAGTTGAGAAAATACAATGAGAGAGCCCGAATATAAAGGCCTCATGGAAGCTTGTAGAACAAGCTAGAAAGTGGTAGAAGATAAGGTTGACAACTAAGCACTCTTATACAAAAAGGTGAAACATGCTAGAAGGGAACAAACTCTCGTGTTGTCAACAACTCATCACTACATGCATTAAATATTAAATAAATGTATTAACCTAAGTAAGCTTAAGTAAATAGAATAAATAATTAATAATTAATTATTTACTCTAACATCTAAGGGAACCACTGATTCAAGAAAGAATTTGTAAAATCTAATTATATTCCTAAATTTAGTACAAGATATAGCAATGATTTTTATCTAATCGCATAAATTAGATTCCTAAAAAAACATAATAGGAGGGAAGTCAAGGGTGTAAGTAATTGAATTTTTGTGTTAATGAGCAAGGGGGATCATGAATTGCACAATGTTAGAGAGCAACAAGTTGCACTGTGATATTCCTCAAAGAAAACATTTTACAGGGCTTTTCTAGGATGATTGTAGTGTGCTTTTCATTAGGGTCTAAAATCTGTAAGAGATTAGCTTGTGTTATTTCAACAAAGTTACCTCTTTAGAAAAATATACATATGCTAGTGAATGTGCAATTTATGAAATATGGTATTTTCTTGCCAGGTTTCAAATTATTAATTTATAATCACTTATATTTGTTGGCTTTGGGGAATTTTTGTGCACAGATTTCCAAAATTCACTATTCATAACTTTATCTATAGGTGTGTAAAACTTCAATTACTATTTTTAAGCTATGCTTGCTCATCATGGTATGGCTTGGACAATATTGGGGCATCTTTGGGGGCAATTGAACATATGAATGCCCAATTAAAATTTCATTTGAACCCTTTTTGAAGCATTCAAAAGGTATTTATAAATCTCTTTAGAGTGGAATAATTTTTGCTAGCATAGATATCTTTGGGGTGTTGAATGACTCATGTGGTATCATTTGGGTGACATCTCAACAATACCTTTGAATGTGTACCTTTTGCAATATTGCCTTAGTGACAAAATTTAGTGCATCCAATGTTCATTTTAGTGTTATATTTTTTTTTGTGGAAATTAGAGATGTTTGGTCAAGAATCATGAGCTCAAAATGGAGTGACCTTTTAATGTCTTGATGCTTGTAGAACAAAATAACCATGATTAGTCTAATTTTATAGTGAAGGTACAACTCAAGACACAAATGAAGACAACGGCAAAGGAAATTGCTATTATCTAAAATAAGAAGTTTTTACATGCATTGCAGTCTAAACAAACCCAACCATATGCCCTATGGGCTACAATATTATTTGATTCTTGAGAAAAACCCTTCTCACAATGCGTTCTCTCCCCAAAAAGTTCCTTTTCATTATAAGGATGGGCTTTATATAGCCTATTTTAGAGTTAGGGCCAAGAATGAAATTTACATAATGAAATTTGGCAATTCATTTGCAAACAATAAGTTTAAAATTCAAATTAGAAATATGGGCAGAAATAGAAGGTTCCAAAAAAAGTAACCCAACATCCAAGAAGCATAAATTTTGATATGGGACTCCATTTGATGAACTGTGTAATGCCCCACTAGGGAACCAAGATAAATTAACCTATAAAGATGTTAAGTTTTCTAGATTTTTCTTGAAAGATTAAAATGTACAAGAGATAATAATACAAAAGCAATAACTCAAATACACATCACATACATACATAAGTAAAACAATACAATTACATCTTCCAATGGTTCCCTAACATTGAATTACACACAAAAGCTTATTTTTTTAAAGTTTAAATTTAATAAATAAATAAGTCCACCTCATAAGAATAACTACATGTGCCAAAATATCACAAAATGCTATACAAGTACATAAGGTGCATGCTCATCCATTGCACATGTTGTAGGGTATGAAATGCCAAAGGAACATACATCATGATAAGATAAATCATCTCATAGGATCTCAACAATTGAAGTACAAAAATATTAGAGTATGAACATACAACATAATATTCAGGTAGAAAGAATGAAACATCTGCAACAAGGGTACATTAAACATTAGTGTCCAGCTCTTAGATTGCAATGGTAAAAGAATTACTACCACATGACCTCACGAAACTGAAGTGACTCCACTCCCACCATGTTGAGGATATAATATCAAGTCCCAAACAAATAGCAATCTAAAAGTCACAATAAGAATCTAATTCTTAAGATCATGAAAGCATTCTATCTCAAAGGTACTAAGTACACAAGGTAACATCTTATCACAGAGGCAACAAGACACGTAAGAAACCTAATATGCATATGGGAAAATGTCATCACATGAGTAAACTCTAAGGTTACCCTAGAAGTCTTTTAGGACCCTAACTCCCTAGTGACTCTATGTGGCATCAATATCCTTTCTTACAGATAAGGCATACCAATGAAGTAAGGTCACAACCAAGCACCCTCTCTACTCCCATCCTAGCCTATACCAGTGCTCGAGGCATGGGAGAGGTATCAAATTGACTCTTGTTAATTCATTTTAACCCCATTAATTAGAATGTCATCAGTTATAAAGACTACTTACAATGAGTTACCCATGCAACTTCTTTAGGGATTCGACCCCCATTGTAAGCCACATCCCAACATACATAGATGACCTACCCTAAGCTCATATAAATGCACCTCATAAAAGCATCATAATCACATCCATTCTATATGAGCAACTAAAACCATAAATATATCATAAATTAACACCCTCATAGGTTACACCAAAAGAATCACAATACATGAGCTTATATGAAGTACTAGATCTCATAGATGTAACACCTCGCTAGGGAACCCAAGAGAAATTAACCTATAATGATGTCAAGTTTTCTAAACATTTTTTTGAAAGATAAAAAATACAATAAATAATAATGTGGAAGCAACAACTCAAATACACCACATACATATATAAGTAAAACAATATAGTTACATCTCTTAAGGGTTCCATAACATTGAATCACACACATAATTTTTTTTTTAATAAGTTTAAATTAAATAAATAAACAAGTCCACATCATAGAAATTATCACATATGCCAAAATCTCACAAAATAATATACAAGTACATAAGGTGCATACTCATTCACTGCACATGTTGCAAGGTATGAAAAAGAATACACATCATGATAAGATACATCATCTCATAGGATCTCAACAACTAAAGTAAAAAATATCAGAGTATGAACATACAATGTATAATCGTTAGGTAGAAAGAATGAAACATCTGCAACAAAGGTACATTCAACATCAGTGTCCAACTTGTTGACATTAAGGTCAATTTGTCTATCAGTGACTCAACACTTAGTCAAATGGTTACATTACTACCGAGCTCTACAATTGCTACCAAGCCTATCATTCAATTTTTAGTGTTAACCAAGTGATTTAGTTGTTCCCAAGCCAAGTAGTTAGAATGCAGTGTCTATTGAGCACTTGAGTTAGTTTGTAGTGTTTTTCAAGCTACACAATGTTTATCGAGCTTCATAGTCAATGTACAACACAAACTGAGCATAATAAAGGCTACTGAGCTAGTTAGTGAAAGTGAAAAAGATCATAGTGTTAACTGAGCTCTGGTATGTTAACCTAGCTATACTGTATCTACCAAGCTCACAATGTTAACAACATGAATCTAGTGTTTACCAAGTCATGCAATGTTAATTGAGTGATTCAACAACTACTAAGTTTCTTAGTGTTCACTGAGTCACACAGTGCTGACCGAGTTCAAGCTACTTGAAACTGATTAGTATGGACCGAGCTTCAAGTTCAAATGAGTGCCAAAGATTTTCAAGCATTGAAAATATTTTTTGTGTATCAGAACATCACCGAGTTTGTTTTCAAAACCTGAGTTACAATAGTTGGACTGACTTTGTGAATTATGATGAAATTGATATTGTAGTCAACTCGAGTAAGTTGTGATTTGGATTGGTATATACATAATGTATTCTAGCATATCCAAATAAGTATTTGAAGAAGAATATGAAGAGAAAGAGTGAAAATTGAAGAAGGCTACAAGCAGTATAAGGGATAACATATATTTATTAATCACAGTTAGGTGATCATTGTAATTTAAGGAATCTCATTTAGTAAATTAGAGTTGCAAATACGAGATCAGCTACTAGTTCATCCTGACAAGTGCATCAATCAAATCCTTTAACATGGTAGACTTAATAGTCTTTTGCTAAATCTCTTAACTAAGTGCATAATTCATTGTATGTTTGTAAATCCTTTAACAAGGTAGACCTCATAGTCCTTGTTACTCCTAATAGGGTAGATCACTAGAAGTGGTCAATTGTAAGCCTTAATAGGTTAAATTTATACTGCAGTACTAAAGCTTGTGGGTATCATCCCCACCCTAGTTTTAATTTCTATTTGGAAGGTTTTTGGGTCACCATATCTTGTGTCAAAGTGTTATGAATGCTTTGTTGCTTTCATTCTTTCATGCATGCAATTAGATCAGAATATTAAATGAAGGATTAATTAGTGAAGTAAGATTAAGTTTTATTGGTTCCTAATTCACCACTCCCCTCTCAGTAACCTTAGCTTACCTTATATTTCCAATAATTGGTATCAGAGCTCTTTTGGTTCTCACATCAAAAGTTTAATAGCTTGAGAAAAGATCAAAGGCAATGGAGGTATACAAGATAGATAAGGCTATTGATAATGAAAAGTTGCATTTGGAATTGGCCATTGGACAACTCAAGAAAGAAAAGGAGAAAATCTCTGAATCATTGCAAAGAAGGAAATATCTTGTAGTAAAAATTAATGACAATCTCTACACTGAAGAAAGAATTGAAGACATATGTCTAGAAATAAATTCAAATGAAGCTGATGAAGTAGAGAAAAATTTCCAATCTTCAAAAAGAAGTCAGAAAGCTAAAAAGAGAGAAAGAAATCCAATTAGTCAAATTATATGAAGTCATGGAAAAAAAAGAAAAAGCCAAGAAGTGATAGAAGAAAAGGACAATGAAATTCAACAACTATCCCTTCAATAAGCATACTTTATTGATTAATTCAGCAATGCAAATGAAGAGCTTATGAATCTAAGATCAAAAAATGAAAGACTATAGAATGATCTCAGCATTGAAAAACAAACCTATGAAAGAATGATGAAATCTCAAGAAAACATGAATCAATTAAATGACCAAAGTTAGTATAGACACAAAGGAAAAAATGGAATATGATATACATAAGAAGGTGAATCATCTCAGCAAGGAGTTCAAAAGAATAAAAGGCCTACTTGCAATCATTGTGGTAAGGTAGGTCATACATCAAACAAATGCTGGAGTAATGGAAAAGAAAAATTCAATGGAAAGTGTTATAGTTGCAACAAACATGGTCATAGAGAAAGTGATTACAAAGATAAACCTAAGTTTGAAGGTAAATGTTACAATTGCAAGAAACAAGGACACAAATCTTCAGAGTGTAAGACCAAGAAGTGAAACCCAATAGAACAAATTGTGAAAGCAATATTTGGATGGAATTACAACACATGGTGTAGATGTCACTACTATGGTGAATTTGGACACATTGGAGCAAACTGTGTGAAACATCATATGAGGAAAATAGATAATACAAAAAGATATTTTATTTGTATAGAACTTGGACACCTTGCCAAGAACTGTATGAACACAAGTAGAATTGAAGATGAAAAGAAAGAGAAAGTTGACAATATCAGAAAAAAATGAGGTAGCAATGGGTACCAAAATCTCTAGAGAATGCAAATCAAAGTCATGAAGTGGATGACACCCAAGTCAATGAGTTGGGTGACTCAAATACTTCAACTTAGTTCCTTATGGAGATCACTAGAACTATGATTCAAAAAGGGTCATCTAACATCAGCTCCAACCAGCAAGAAGAAAGATCCATATCAACATTCAAGATGCACAGGGATCACGACCATGATGAGAAGCAAGAGACCTTGTTGAGAAAGGTCAGGTTGCAAGACCTTACTGAGAAAGGTTAGGTTACATATTATTTTAGGTTGTAGACACAGAGTTGGTAGTTCTTACCAAATGTTGGTGACTCTACCAAGCTATAGATGTCTCCCAATAATTAAAGACTAAACCAAGTGGAGGACAAGCTGTCACTGAGAAAGTATGAAGCATGAAACATTAATGGTAATTGAAAAGAGGAAATTCGTTAAAGGAAGAAATCAATTACATTATTTCATCGCAAATTTTACAGAGCACAGAGTGAAAAGAGAATTCAAAGCCCCCAAGTGATTTGAGTATTTGTTGTTGAAGTTTTCTCAAGTTTTTAGAAACCCTACCAAGCATGGCATCATCAAGAAAAAAAAGTCAAGATAGGTTCTGAAATGTTGGTTCGTGGAGTCGATTGCAAGGTGCCTAATTTCAAGTTGAGTCCAACAATTGTGGAGGTGCACAAGCCAACTGATGCATAGTCTCAAATTCCACCCAAGGTATTACTCATGCATGACATCCATTTATTTTATCACTATTGCATTGAGGAACTCAGAACCCTAGAAATGAATGAGGTGTTGAAGGAATTGTGTGTGGATGGTGCATTAAAAGCTGAGCATCAACATTTGGAATCAAGGGTTTGACACATATTTCTCATTTTCCACAAGATATTCAAATCAAATGGATCATACTTATTCTAAGTTGTGTTCACAATGGAAAATTATGGTTGGATCAACCCATTCAGAGTACTAAGAAAATAATTCATAGAATCACTAGGCTTCCAATGCTAAACAAAGCTAAGATGACCAAAACCCTAGGTCAGACTGAACTTACCGAGAGGACTCTTGCGATATCAGATGAAAGAGGCATGAAGATAAATGGCATAAAAAACATGGAGCTGAAAATTGACATACATGTGATTGCACACAAAATATATAGCTCTATTCAGTTGAACATCATGTCATGCGAAGCTATTGATCTTGCATAATAGGTGATGAAGAATAATCTATCCTTCAAGCTTGTTGAGTTGCTATTGAACCAATTAAACAAGAACATGGAGAGCATCAAAGTATCAAAGAATAACCCATGTAAGTTTAGTTCTATTTTGACATGTCTATTCTTTTACATTCAGAAGTTTTTCCCTTCCAAAGGTTTTGTAGTATGGAGGAAGATGTTCCAATTTTATATCAGATCAATGAGTATATAGTAGAAATGGGTAATAATTTGATAGCATCATGGATAATTATTTTGAATCATTCAAAGAGAAGATGCAAAATAGGTTTAGGATACCCAAGAGTCTTGTGGAAGACTATGAGCAAGATATTTGTTTCATGGTTGACTATGACAAAGTATACATTTGGGCAATCAGACCTAGAGGGGCATGGGTTAAGCCTCTAGACTATGAGGTTAACATTGATGACACTGAGGATATTATTGAAGCTCTACTGAATGAGCATGTGGATCCTAAAGCTACCTATTTTGGAATATATGATGAAGCTAAGGAAATAATTGAGCTTGAGATTGAGCTACCTTAAGTAGTGAACAAGGAAGGAAGAGAATAGAAAAGTTAATGAAAAGCTCAAAACAAGAAAGTTCTACTCTCATGCTAACACAAGGAAAAGGAGATGATGTAGATGATGATGAAGAGGATGAAGTAGAAGAATCTAGATTTGAGGAGGAAGAGAATCCCAAGAACAAGGGGAAGGTCATCATAACCAAACTTGTCAAATCCTCCCCTGTTGTATTTACGAGGAGGTCAGCCAAATCTAAGAAGAAGTTGAAGTTAGGTGAAGAAGAAGTCAAGTAGGTTATCTTCAAAAGATATGCACCTACACTTGAAGAAAGTATGAAGAAGATAGAAGGAGGAACTTGAATGGCATGTTTCAAGTTTCTCAAATATGAGACAAGGAATGAGGACGAGAAAAGATAGATTGAGGATACTCTTGTGACCAAACAAGGAAAGTGGAAGTATTCACTAGATGAGATTGTACAACAAATTCCTGATGAACTCATGAAGGCAATAAAGCCTAGATGGGAAAATGCAATGAAGATTTCCAAGGACATCTTTGAAAAAAATTTGAAGCAACTCATGCCAAGTCTTAGTAAGAAGGAAGTAAAGGAATCCTTAAAGAAAAATGAGAAGTTCACTCTCAAGTTAAACACATGCATGATATTGCTTAAGGATATTGAATATGTGGTAAAGGCAGTGAAAAATATATGGAAGAACATTTATCAGTTACATCAACCCAATGACTTTGTTGTACATATTGATGAAAAGGATAATGAAGATGAGGAAGAATAAGTAGAAATAAAAGATGATGAATTAGATGATGTCAATTTGGATGATGATGAGGAAGAACATGAAGCTACTGGAGGAAGCCTTCTAGAGATACAAAGGATTGAGGAAATTGATGCTGATAAAATTACAGTAGCAATCATGGCCTCATTTCCTCACTCTTTAGGTAAAGCCTTAGTGCAATTAGGCTTAGAGAAAGCTTCTATTGAGTTGATTGTGGATACCGCTGCTACACCAAGAACCCAACCAATCTCTAGATCTATTCTATCGAGTGTAACATTGACTGAAGTGCCTAACACCTCATCTGCCAAGCAACAAGTTCCTCTCATCAAGCTTGACTGAGCAACAAAAAGGTATTCATATTGCTAATGTTATTTCTACATTTATTTCTACTCCATCTATTTCTACAATTGTTTCTATTCCAAGTGTATCTATAGCTAGTAAAAAGAAAGTTGAGAACTAGTCTCAACCGAGTACTAAAGTCTCAGATAAAGGTAAACAAATTGTTTCTACCATTATAAAAGAAAAGGTTAAAGAAGAAGCAAAATCAATTGATCTAGATGAGGACATAGTTATTCCAAATTTGGATAGCTCTTCCCTCACCCCTGATCAAATGGACACCATGGGTGAACTATTGAAGAAGAGAGCTAAGCAGCAAAATCTTAGAGAATAAACAAAGAAAGAAAATTAAGTTCTTGACGACATAAAGATCATATATGGATGCTCTGAGTATTGAGGTTGATGGCAAACAACCCATTCTGGACCAGTTAGCAGAATTGTCTACAAATATAATGAAGACTTGAATGGACATGATAAACTACTAGAAAGAGCTAAAAGAAAATTTGAGAACAGAGTGTTGGAACAAGTTGCAAAGAGAATTTCCATAGATCAAGTAGAGTTATCTACTATCCTTGTTTCATTGGAGATGTCTTTTACTAATGTTGTTTCGTTATTTTTCAAACTGAGTGACACATCTATCTTCACAAAGGAGATCAAGGATAAACTATCCAAGATAAATGAAGATATGAAGGAAAGTGTACACTAGTTGTCACTTGACCCAAGTCATAGTTCTGCACATTACTTAAAGATCAAATATTTGACATATTCACAAGCATAATTATTAAAGGATGAAGCCAGAATAAGGGCCACATTTGTAGAAATTTAGGGCATGATTCTTCCAAACATGGATGCATTACAAAAACACATTGCACATGTAAAGACACTCATCCATGATAAAAACTTCTCCATATCTGACCACATGATGGAATTATCAACAAAAGTTTAGATTGCATTGCATGCAAGTAAAGTATTACAAGACAATTGGGACAAGACTATGGTACTATACTTGAAGGTACGCTCTAAGTTCTTGTCACATTTTGGTGTTAACATATAGATATTATACACCTTTGGAATTTATGTTAAAAAGGGGGAGAAGTGAATATGTTTATATATAAAAGAGGAGAAGATATTGTATTATTGCATAAGAGATATAAGATATTGAAAAAGAGAGAAAAGATTATTGTACTCTAGATGTATGTACATTGGAGAGACATATATTTATGGGGGAGTAGTATAGTATTATGAAGATACTTGTACATAATAAGCAAAAAATATCTTTACAAAAACAATTTTCAAAAATCAGAAAAAAAAAGTATGTTACTGAGCCACAACAGCTGGAAGTCAAAACTGAGTTGAAGACATAGAGTGATGAAAAAAGAAGTTTTTGACTTATAATTTGAATGATCATATTTTTGGTTTGATAAGTGTTTTTGTAACTAATGCCAATGTGGGAGATTGTTGACACTAAGGTCAATTTGTCTATCAATGACTCAACACTTAGTCAAATGGTTACATTGCTACCAATCTCTATAGTTTCTACTAAGGCTATCATTTAGTTTGTAGTGTTAACCAAATGATTTAGTTGTTCTTGAGCCAATTAGTCAGAATGCAGTGTCTATCGAGAATCTGAGTTAGTTTGCAGTGTTTGCTAAGCTACACAATATTTACCAAGCTTCATAGTCAATGTACAATGCAAATCAAGTGTAGCAGAGGCTACTGAGCTAGTCAGTGAAAGTGAAGAAGATCATAGTATTAACTGAGCTCTGGTATGTTAACCTACCTATACAGTATCTACTGAGTTCACAGTGTTAAAAATATAAATCTAGTTTTGACTGAGTCATGCAGTGTCAATTGAGTGATTCAAAAACTACCAAGTTTCTCAATGTTTATTAAGTCACATAGTGCTGATCGAGTTTTTGCTACTTGAAAGTGATTACTATGGATTGAGCTTAAAGTTCAACTGAGTGCCAAAGATTTCCAAGCACTGACAGTGTTTTTCATGTATCAAATCATCACTGAGTTTTTCTTCAGAACCTGAGTTACAATAGTTGGGCCAACTTTGTGAATTATGATGAAATTGGTATTGCAGTCAACTCCAATAATTTATGATTTGGATTGGTATATATGTAATGTACTGTATCATATCCAAATAAGTATGTGAAGAAGACTATGATGAGAAGGAGTATGAATTGAAAAGGCTACAAGAAGTATAAGGGAGAACATAGATTTATCTATCACAGTTAGGTGATCATTGTAATTTAAGGAACCTCATTTAGCAAATTAGAGTTGTAGATCAAAGATCAATTATTGGTTCATCCTAACATGTGCATTATTCAAATCCTTTAATAGGGTATACTTAATAGTTTTTTTTTCTAAATATCTTAGCCGAGTCCATACTTCATTGTATGTATGTAAATCCTTTAACAAGGTGGACCTCATAGTCCTTATTGCTCCTAATAGGGTAAATCACTAGAAGTGGTCAATTGTAAGCCTTAACAAATTAACTTTATACTGCAGTAATATAGCTTGTAGCTATCATCCCCACCCCCATTTTACTTTCTATTTGGAATATTTCTAGGTCACCATATCTTGTGTCAAAGTGTTATGAATATTTTATTTCTTTCATGCATGCAATTAGATTAGAATATTAAATGAAGGAATAATTGGTGAAGTAAGATTAAGATTTATTGGTTCCTAATTCACCCCTCCCCTCTTAATAACCATAGCCTACCTTATATTTCCAACACAACTATTGGATCTCAATGGACAAATAATAACTACCACTTGACCTCATAGAACCTAAGTGGACCCACTCCCACTGTACTAAGGAGATAATATCAAGTCCTAAATCGATAGCAATGCAAAAGTCACAACAATAATCTAAGTCTCAAGATCTTGAAAGCATTCTATCTCAAAGGTACTAAGTACACAAAGTAACATCTAATCCTAGAGGCAAAAAGACACATAGGAAACCTAATATGCATATAAGAAAGTGCCATCACACGAGTCAACTCTAAGGTTACCCTAGCAGTGTCTTAGTACCCTGACTTCCTAGTGACTCTATGTAGATTCAATATCCTTTCTTACAAACAAGGCATACCAATGAAGCAAGGTCACAACCAAACACTCTCTCTACTCCCATCCTAGCCCATAAGAGTGCTCAAGGCATGGACGAAGTATCAGACTTACTCTTGTTAATTTATTTTAACCTCATTAATGAGAATTTTATGACTTATTAAGACTACTTGCAATGAGTTACACATGCATCCTCTTTAGGTCTCTGACCCAACATACACATAGATAAACTACCATAAGGTCATAGAAATGCATCTCATAAAAACACCATAATCACATCACTTCCATACGAGTAACTGTAACTAAAAATAGATCATAGATCAACACCCTTATAGGTTACATCAAAAGAATCACAAGAGATTATTCAAAGGATTGGATCTCATCACAAAATCACATAAAGAAAACAATCTAACACGAGTCACTAGAAGACAAGGTTCATGAACTCCCTGCCTCTGGTCACATTCCTATTTGGACAACTAAAAGGTTTCCCCAAAAATGCCATTATAAGATAAAAATACATCAAAAAAGACATAATTCAATGTGATTTTGTGAAGCTTGACTTCATTTGCCAGAGTTTCTTGGTTGTTATATTTTTAATTTTTTTTATATGAACAAAAATTGTGCCCAATAAAAACCAATTTGATTGCTAGTAAAAATGATTTAGCACCACTGTTATAAATGTATTATAGTGGTGTGTACAATTACATATATATATATATATATATATATATATATATATATATAATTTCAATTTATAGATCTCATGAAGGATTAAAATGCAACCAATAGAATTTTCTAGAAAACAACCTAACATGAGTCACTAGAAGACAAGGTTCATGAACTCCCTACCTCTGGTCACATTCCTATTTGGACAACTAAAAGGTTTCCCCAAAAATGCCATTATAAGATAAAAATACATCACAAAAGACATAATTCAATGTAATTTTGTGAAGCTTGACTTGATTTGCCAGAGTTTCTTGGTTGTTATATTTTAAATTTTTTTTATATGAACAAAAATTGTGCCCAATAAAAACCAATTTGATTGCTAGTAAACATGATTTAGCACCATAGTTATAAATTTATTACAGTGGTGTGTACAATTATATATATATATATATAAACTTTCAATTTATAGATCTCATGGAGGATTAAAATGCAACTAATAGAATTTTCTTTAGACAATAACCCTTTCTCAATTTTCAAACCCTACCCATGGATTACTTTTCCAATTTAGAGTTTTCTCATGAGGGTTTCAATCTAACATAGGGAGGAAAAAAGAACAACTAGAGCCTAGGGCACACCCAGCTATCCAATCCAACCTGCAAGAGTCAACACAGTGAAAAACACAAGACAAATACAACACCAAGGAGAGAGAACAAAATACTTCATTGATTTATCAAGTGAACAGTATACATGCCCAACTGTAAGGCCTTCTAGGTTATGACTAGATAATTACATTCAAATCCACAATCTAGTTGAAAATTCACATCTTCCTTCTTACTTTCTACTTCTTACTTCATACACTATGCTACTTCTTACTTTGTACTTCTACTACTACTACTTACTCAAGCCTAAGACACTCTATTTATACTTGCCAAAATGGCTTATAGAACCTTCTAGAACATAGAGAAGCCACAAGTCAGCCTTCAACATTTATACCAAAGTTAAATGCAAGAAAAGTCAGCCCAAACTAGAACCAGATGTAGATTACTCAAAAAATTGAAAGCTTTCCAAAACTAGCACTCGACATCCTTATGAACTCAACATCCAAAGAAAGCACTTAGTAGAAACTCTAAACTCAACATCGAAAGGAATCACTTGGTAGCAACTCCGATCTTGGCATCCAAAGAATTCATTTGACAACCAAAGGAATCACTCAACACCCAAAGGATCACTCGACAACCAAAGACTTGGCATCAACTTAAGAACTCGACGGTAACTGAAAGAATGAACAAAAGGGCAGGATTACAAGGAAACCTAGGATGCTCCTGCATCAGACAACCAGGGTTGGAGAAAATTATTTTCTTCAATCATTGAGATGTCACATCCTGAGCTGAATCCAACTCAGATTGAGAAGTCCATGAAGCATCTTCCATAGGTCTATTCTTCCACTTCACCAAATATTCATAGTAATATTCTCCTCTTGTACTCTTGCCAACTCTTTGATTCAATATCTATTCAACTTCTTCAATATACTTAGGATAATTCTCTGATACAACAAATTTATTGTCTGACTCATGGTACTTATACAAATCAACAACATTGAATATAGGAGATATGTCCATGTCATCAGGTAACTCTATTTCATAAGCAGTACCACTTTCAAACTTTCTCAAGATCTTACAAGGTCCAAAATTCTTCATTTTCAACTTACTATATGTTCCATTAGGAAATCTTCCTTTCTTCAAATGAACCATCACCTCATCACCAATTTGAAAGTCATGATGTTTCCTAGACTGATAAGCAATCTCCTTATACTTTTGATTACTTTGTTCTAACCTCAACTTCACTTCCTTATGCAAAGACTTCATAAAATCAAAAAATTCTTCTCCTACAACACTTCTCTTCACTAGTAATATCTCTCAAATCTGATAGTCCTCTAGGATTCATTCTAGTAACAATCTCAAAAGGTGCCTTTCCCATAATCCTATTCACATAATTATTATATGAAAATTCAGCTTGTGCTAATACCATTTCCCAATTACTTAGCTTATTCCCAACTAAACATCTCAGTAGGTTACCCAAGCTTCTATTCACAACCTCTATTTGTCCATCTGTCTGTGGATGGAATGTAGAAGTAAACTTCAACTCAGTACCCATTTTCTTCCAAAAAGTCTTTCAAAAATAATCAACAAACTTAGTGTCTTTGTTAGAAATAATACTTCTTGGTAATCCATGCAATCTCACAATCTCCTTGAAGAAAAGTTCAACAATATGCTTGACATCTGATGTCTTCTTGCATGGTATGAAATGAGCCATCTTAGAAAATCTGTCCACTACAAAAAATATAGAATCATACCCCTTTACTGTCTTAGGCAATCCAAGAAAATAATCCATACTGATGTCACTCCAAGGTTTCTCAGGAATAGTAATAGGTGTATACAAACCAGTCTTTTGACTCACTCCTTTTGCAACTTGATAAACTTCACAACTCTTTACAAATTTTTGAACATCCTTATACATTTGTAGCCAATTATACTTCTCTTTCAACAAACTCAATGCCTTATCAATTCCAAAATATTTGGCCAATCCACCACTATGCTTTTCCTTAATTAGATTCAACCTCATAGAACTTCTAGGAATACACAACTGAATACCTTTGAACAACATACCTTCTTGAATGAAATACTCATCATACTTATGTGATCTATCAGATTTGGTGCTCTACACTCTCTCCATGCCTCAAAAAAATTAGAGTCAGTATCATACAACTCTTTCATTTCATCAAAACCAAGAATTTCAACCTTCATTTTAGTCAACAAAGAACACCTTCTACTCAATGCATCAACAACTCTGTTAGTAACTCCACTCTTATGTTTGATCACGAATGTAAAATTCTACAAGTACTCAACCCACTTCATATGTCTTTGATTCAATTTATGTTAACTTCCCAAGTATTGTAAAGCTTTATGATCAGTATACAACACAAACTCCTTAGGAATCAAATAATGTCTCCACTTCTTCAATGCTTGAACAATGACATAACATTCATGATCATATAGAGAATACTTTCTTTTGGCATCATTCAACTTCTCACTAAAGAAAGTAACAAGCTCACCTTCTTGACTTAATACAACTCCTATTGCATTTCCACTCGCATCACATTCAACTTGAAATACCTTTTTGAAATCAGGCAAAGCCAATATAGGTAATTCAACAAACTTTTGTTTCAAAGTCTCAAAACTCTTATTAGCTGCATGTGTCCACTTAAATTCCTTTTTATCTCCTCTCATTGTCTTATTCATAGCATTACAGATAGAACTGGAATTCTTTATAAATTTTTTGTAAAAACTAGCCAAACCATGAAATGATCTTACCTCACTCACATTCTTAGGTGTAGGCCATTCCAAAATTGCCTTAACCTTCTCAGGATCCATCTTCAAACCATCAGCAGAGATCACAGATCCCAAATATACAATCTCCTCTTGCATGAAAGAACACTTTTTCAAATTAATCAACAACTTTTCCTTTTTCAACCTTTGTAATACTTGTCTAATGTGCTCAAGATGTTCTTCCTTAGTCTTACTGAATATTAGAATGTCATCCAAATAAAGAATAAAAAATTACCCAAGAATATTTTTAGAACTTCATTCATCAACCTCATGAAAGTACTAGGTGCATTAGTCAAACTAAAGGGCAAAACCAACTATTCATACAAAACATCCTTTTTCTTGAAAGCAATCTTCCATTCATCACCTTCTTTGATTCTGATACGATGATAATCACTCTTCAAATCAATCTTGGTAAAATATTTTTCTCCACTCAAACAATCCATTATATCATCCATCCTTGGCATAGGAAACTTGTATTTCACTATGATTTTGTTAATAGCTTGGGAATCAGTACACATTCTCCATTCTCCATTCTTTTTAGGTGTTAATACAATAGGTATATAAGATGGACTCAAACTTTCTCTGATTAAACCTTTTTGCAACAACTCATTCACTTGTTTGTTAAGTTCCTCATTCTTTGTAGGTGTCAATCTATATGGTGCTTTGTTTGGCAAACTGGCTCTAGGAATCAGATCCATACAATGACTTATGCTTCTTGCTAGAGGCAAACCATCAGGTATATCTTTTGCAACAATCTCTTCATACTCATTCAACAATTCAGTAATTTCTTCTAGTATTCAACTACCACTATCTATTTTTACTTGGTCATTACTAGCTTGTACTGCTCGGTCATTATTACCAACACTCGATCTTCTAGGAATTATAGAAAAACAAACTTGATTCTTCTTTACTTCCTTTTCAAATTGCTTTCCATTAACCATACAAACTTTTATTGTAGTACAACTAACCTCATCTGGACTTTCAATTAAAGGTAACAATATTTGCTTCTTCCCATTTGCCCAAAGAGTAAATTGATTCAATCTTCCATCATGTACAACATATCTATCATATTTCCAAGGTCTACAAAACAAAATATGATAAAAATCCATGGGCAAAAAATCACACAAAACTTCATTAAAGTAATGTCCAATTTTGAACTTCACAAGGCATTACTCACTTACCAGTATCTTATGTTCATCTTTGATCCATGAAACATGATAAGGTTTGGGATGTTTCAGCCTTTGCAATTGCAACTTTGTAACCGGCTCTTCTGACGCCAAATTTGTTGAACTTCCACTATCAATGATCACTTGCAACATTTTCTAGCCATCTTGCATCTTGTCTTTTAAAGACTTCTTCTTAAGACAGGTTCCTCATCACTTCCCCTATTACATAAGGTTCTTCTCACCATCAGATTTTCTCCAGCTTTAGGTCCACTTGGTGAATTCTCAATGTCTTCTTGAATCACATCATTTCTATTATTCTGCCCACTTTCAGAAGATCTACATTCAAAGGATCTATGCCCTTCTTTGCCACATCTGAAATAATTACCATGGAAACCACCTCTAGGGTAGGAATTACCTCTTCCTCGGTAAGATCCAATACCTTCTTGGAATGAACTACTACCTTTCCACTTGAACTTGTCTTTGTCATCATTCTTCCATTTAGATTTTCCTTTATCTTGCACAAAACTGTTAGATCTACCACCTTCTCTATAAGATCTACCCCTGCCTCTCTCGAATATACTACCTCTACCTCTTTTTCTTTGTTCATGCTTCTTGGTCAAGATCATTTCAGCTTTCAAAGCATATTGATATGCTTCTTTCCCACTTACCAACTTCACAAAACTTATTTCATCTTGAATTCTAGATCTCAATCCATTTAAGTACCTTACAATTTTCTCAATATCATCATCCACATGTCTAAATCTGATGTATAATCTATAGAATTCCTTAGTATACTCCCTCATACTCATGTCCTTTTGTCTCAAATCTTGCATTTTTCTCAACAAGGTAACTTGGTAATCAACAAGAAGGAATTTTTTCTTTACCTTATTCACCATCTTTGGCTAAAATATGATCTTCTCCTTTTCTCTCCTTTGCCTATCAATTTGCAAATGCTCCCACCATAGTGAGGCATGACCTTTCAACCTAGTAACTACAATCTTCACCTTTCTATTATCAGGAGTGTTTTCATACTCAAATAACTTCTTCATATATGAGATCCAATCCAACACAAGATTGGTATCCAATTTTCCATCATAAGAAACAACTTCTATAATAGGCTTTGACTTTTCCCTAGATAACACTCTCAACAACCTTGCTTCATCTTGATCTTCTTCAAGTTCTTGATTAGGGTTTGGTGCTACTATTTCATCATCACTTACATCATCAAGATGTGCACCTCTCTTCTGGGTTATCTCTGCAACATCTAATTTGGCTGCAATTTGTCCCAATGTATCCAATATTACATTATCAACATTTTCTCTACCATGAACCATATTTACAAATTAGGTTCCTGCAAGATAAAGAAATCCTTTGCAAGTTATAAGTAAAATTTGCAGATCTGCCACCCCATAACCAAATTTGAAATAGGGTTCTACACGATCCAATCTCCACAAGGATGAACCACTGTAGACACTTAAAATCATCCCAAAAGACTATATTAATATATTTAATATTGCCTTTGACATTATAATTATTTATTTATTAATTAATTATATTTTTCATATTATTCTACCTATTTAATTAAATTTATTTAATTAAGTGGGTTCACTTTTTTAAGGTATTTAAATTTGATTTAAATACTTCCATCCTTAATGTGTTAAATTTATTTAATACATGATCCCCCATAATCCCCCTTTTAAAATAAATTTTACTTATTTAAATCCCTCCAACTCATTAATTCCTCTAAACCTATGATTAAATTAAATCTTATTTAATTTAATCTTAAACCTAGCCTAAAGCCTAGCCTACAACCACCATTTTCATCCTCCTAAGCCTATCTACCATTTTAATCTCACTTAATTACCTTAATCACCTTGTTAAATCCCCTTCTTAGCCTAAGTGTGTGCTCACAAATGTGTGAGGACCACTCAAACCTTCCATACCCCTCACACTTCTCACACCTCTTACAACTTTGTCCCCCACTCCTCTCTTCAAGTTTATTCACACATGTGTGAGCAAACTTTGAATGTTGACCACTTGCATGACTTTCTTATGTGTCTCCTCGTGGCACTATGTGGATGCCACACAAATTCCACCTCACCCAGGGTTTGAGTTTAGAGCTTTCATAGTGATTTTCATGTTGCATAGTAACCCTTGGTAGCTAATTTTAGATTTCATTTGCATTATTAGATTTAGCTTATTCATGCATCTAGATCTTCATTTCACTTGCATACTAGCTTAGTTTGCACATTAGCTTAGTTTTCTTTATTGCATTCCATATCCACATCCTTGAATTCTTTCAAGCATGGCTTCCTCCATAGCCATTGTTTGAGGTGTTCTTCATCTCATATAGCATAGTTTCATAGTTTCATCAATCACACTTGACCTTCACATCAAGAGATTCAAACATAGTTGTGTTTGAGAGAGCATGCCAAACATCCCTCCAATCTAAACACACCAACAAGGCCTCTCATGGGTGCCTTTGTTGAGCTATTTGAGGTTGCTTGAGGACTTGATTTGTTAGTTGTTTTAAGTTTCAAAACTCAAGCAAATATTAGTTAGCTTTCTTTCATTGTTGAATACTTAATGCATGCACATCAACTAATGTTTTTTTGTTTGCTCTTGCTTCCAATAGGTCTAGTTTTCTAGTATACATTTTGGCACATCTGATGGGACTCACATCCCTATTTTCATCTAAAAAATCCTTCAAGAATTTATAGTTTGTCACCAAAAAACCTTGTATTTTCATCTATGTCAAACGTAGTGTTGTTTACGTTTTGTTGTCTTCGCAGATGAGTGTCTACGCAGAGTAGCATCTGTGCATATTAGCATCTCTGTGCCTTTTTCTTTTATCCACTCACATTGCATTTGAGAGCCTAGTCTTAGAATTTGTGTAAGTTGTTCTATTATTTGCAATGGGGGTGTGTTTTTTACATTTCAAAAATTAGTCTGTCGTCTTTGCATAGTATTCGATCATTTACGATTTTCCATCTATCGTCTACATTGTGTGCTGGCTGTACTTTGTCATCTATGTATTTCAACATCTCTACACCTATAACTGTCATCTGTGCCTGAAAAAGAGTACCATTTGACTACAAAACCATACATTGTTGGCTTCTATTGTCTTCGCTGTATAGCGTCTGCGAGTTTTGGCATCTGCATATTTCAGCATCTACTTGTACTATCGTCTACACTTGTGAACTATTGTTTACACTTTTTGACAGAGTTGTGAAACTTTGAAACATTATTATTTGCTAATTGGTGGTTTGTAAGAATTGCTAACAAATTTTTATGCAGGAAATAGACCTTGAAAGACTTAAAACAAACCAATAGTGATTTTTATCACTAAGGAAATTTATAGTGATTTTTATCACTTTAGGATTAAAGGTTAATTAACTTGCATGTTATAATCATTTTTCCTTTGAATGAATGCTGCAAATTAATTAGTAATCTCCAAACACACTCTTGAGTGCCTAAAGGAAAATTTTTCATCCAATTTTGAATGCCCTTAAGGAATGAACCCTCTTTTCATTGGAATGTATGTTTAGGGTAGAAAACATTTGGAATTGGTGCTTAAAATGAACTCATACACTCTTGAATGCCTTAAGAGAATGGACATGTATGTTTAGGATAACAAACATTTAGGTTTGGTGCCTAAAAAAAATTCACACACTCTTGAATGCCTTAAGAAAATTGACATGAATGTCTAGGCTAGCAAACATTTGGAATTGGTGCTTAAAATGAATTCACATACTCTTGAATGCCTTAAAAGAAATTGATTTCATTTTCAGCAATTTGTTTATGTGCACACTCGATTTACTTTCTTGTTGATGAATTCACATTTTTCATTATTGTTGATGACAATTTCAAGTTGGAAAGAACATTGTATGCTATAAACACGTGTGTCTTCAAAGTAGATTACAAAACTTAAAGCTTCATTGGGAAAGAACGTGTATTTTTTAAACCCCAAGGCCACTTATGTATTCTCTCCCCTTGCACCTTTGGGTGATCTTGGGTGCACAAGAAATAAGTGGTCTTGTTTTGTTTCTTTTTTAGGAGGCTTATTTGGGGATTTCATCATCCTTTGGGATGATCTCAACTCCAGTGTTTTGGCAAAGTATAAGAATCAGGAGGTGAATTAAAAGACATCTCTCTTGGAAGCAAAATCTTGTCACTCTTGGCTAAGCCCCAAAGAACTTTATACCTTTGAAAAGTGAAGGAGGAGATTTGGGTTACCATCTCTCCCTAGCTGTGTGGCATTATTTTCTTTCATCTATAGATTTGGGCCTCACGTACCTTGTGTATCGAGGATGCCCTTTTGGATAAGCCTTGTATATACTAGTGGCAGCCTTATTAGGATTGTTGGTGTGTTCCACGTGCCTATTTGTTTAAACATTCAAAACCAATACCAAACATCAAACAAGTGCAAAATGAGTGAAATTGTGAGCTAAACTTCAAGTGAGTGAAATAGTGGTAATTGGGTTCTCTTGACTCACAATTATTTTTAAGAGTCCTAGATTGGTCTAGCCTTTTGAAATTGGTTGAGTCTAGTTTGTGCTTGAAACTAGGTCTTGTTTTGTTTTTGCCATGACCGACAAAGTCAAACATAAGAAGGTCAAATTTTCCAAAACCATTTGTCTACAAGGAAAGGAAGTGTTAGAGTAAATAATTAATTTACTAATTATTTATTCTATTTACTTAAGCTTACTTAGGTAAATGCATTTATTTAATATTTTGTATTTAATGAATGTAGTGGTTAGTTGTTGACAACACAAGAGTTTGTTCCCTTCTAGCATGTTCCACCTTTTGTGGATGTGTGTTGAGTTGTCATCCTTATCTTCTACCACCTTCTAGCTTGTTCTACAAGCTTCCATGAGCTCTTTATAAGCAGGGTCCCTCTTTGTATTTTCATCACAATATCACATCACTTCTCATTGTAAATACATTTTCATTGTGTTTCAATATTTTGTGGTCTCTCATGTCCATTTAGAGTTTTTCCCTTGCTCCATGCTCTTCCTCTCTTTGGCTTCTCTTTGACAGGTTTTCACATGTAGGTGATCTTGGGTGTCTTCGAAGTTGACTTTCATCAACTCCAACATGGAATCAAAGCCTTCCTACTGCTGCTTCGTTGAAGATTTTGAAGCCGTGATTTGAAGTCACAAACCCTAGTTTGTTTGTGCATTTTTTCTTCAAATCAGGGGAACAACAATTTTTTAGAGCACTTTCAGCCCAAAGGAACATCAACATTGGATTCGGAAGGCCATTTGCAATCAGGATTCATATAAAACTTTTTGATTTTGGAGACAGAGCTCCGGGAGGCAAATTTTTTTAGCCCTAAATGCTGTCGTACGAATTGCATGGATGCAAGGTCGAAAAAAATTTAAAAGAATACACTGCGTAGAGCACGCCACTACGGCTGCACCCACTAGCCACCACAGGGCCACTCGCACTCTTCCAGCTCCCTGCTGCGCCCGACGGTGCCTCCTTCCTGACGGCTAAGTTTTCGGCCGTCGCTTGGCACCTCCTCCACAAGCGGCTCTACTTCTGATTCTTTTGCCTCTGCTCCTCCTGTCTGTACTTCTCTGCTGGGCCAAAGCTTCTTTCCACCACCTCCACCCAACTTTCTACCTCTCTACAGAGTCATCAACTCGTGTGGTAGTTTGTGCAGAATCAGCATGGCAGTTTTGCCACTTGGCATCGCATGGAGGTGACACATGGCCAGTGTGCTATGTGGCATCTTGCCATGTGGCCACTGCCATGTCACTTGCCATGTCACATTTTTTTCCACGAGGTTACCACATGGACTGCCATGTGGCACCTTTTTTTTGCTGCGATGGCTGATGGGCCATCAATTTTTTCCAATGAAATGCTAACGTCAGCACTGCATCAGCCTTCCTTGCACCTCTCCTAGGGTCATTTTGGACCTACTTGAGGTTTTTTGGCCATAACTTGAGCATACTAAGGTATTTTTCCAATCTAAAAGAAGCACCAAAAAGTTGGTTCCGAGACGAAGACTTTGGCGTAGGTATTTTTAAGTTTTGATGCATTTTTGTTGCCTTTTTTTTAGTTGAAGTCTAAAGTTTTATTTTTGACTCCGGCAAGCATATCTTTTAAGTCCCATGTCAGTTTTTTGAAAACTTTATATTTTTAGAAAGCTGGTTCTGTCACCTTTTTAGAAATATGGTTTTTTTTCTTAGTTTTTGGCCCATGCTCTTTCTATCATAGTTTTGACATTTTTGCTATATGGTGGATATCTTGAGTATTTTAGGCCCGAGGATCATTTTCCTGGCATGGATTCTCTTGTTTTCGACTGTACTTTCTTTTGTTGCAGCTTGTTTTTATTTTTTATCATTGTAGCTATCATTTTGAAGCACTTTTATGTATCACACTGAGATAAAGTGCCACTTTTGCATTTTGAGGGTCATGAACGTTGTTTTGAGTCAGTTGTACATGCACTATTTTCATAAAGCACCATGGGGGGATAGTTGTTTGCTATTTTAGACCTTCTTCCTTTGTCAAGTGAGTGTCCCTTCCATGAAATTAGCCCCATGTAGAGTCAGTTTGACCATGTCTTTATAGGTGTCTGTACCTCTCTTCCTCTCTTGTCGGTCTTGGTTCGTCTATAGGAGACTTCAACCCACCTTCTCAGTTGACTGTCATCGCACCCCATCTGCATTAAGGGGGGGTTATGTTGTTGTTCTAATGCATCCATGGTTTGATGGTTTGATAGTGTGAACTATGTATTCAATGGTTGATCCTATATACAAGGCGATTGCAGTGGCTGGCTACCTATGCATTTTGGTGAGATGGATCATCTACCATATAGACATGCTCGGTTCATGCCTTCTTCTTCCATGGAGGTTCTTCAGATCAGTAGTATGACAGATTTGTGGCTTCTTAATGCTTCAGTGATGCTTCTTCATGATCAATCCTTGTTCCTATTTTAGGGGACATTTCCCTAGGTGGAGGCTTCTTCAGTTCTTCACTAGGTTTTTACCTCTTTTGGGGGAGGGTTTTTCCCATGTGGTTTTCTCTCTTTTCCCATTTTTAGAGGTTGCATTTTATTTCATTGTACTTGGGTACCTAAAATGGCCTTGTTGTCGGGACCCATTCTGCATTCATCTTAGTTTTGTGAGCTTAATGCATTTCCCTAAGTTGCACTTAAGGGGGTGTGTTAGAGTAAATAATTAATTTACTAATTATTTATTCTATTTACTTAAGCTTACTTAGGTAAATGAATTTATTTAATATTTTGTATTTAATGCATGTAGTGGTTAGTTGTTGACAACACGGGATTTTGTTCCCTTCTAGCATGTTCCACCTTTTGTGGATGTGTGCTGAGTTATCATCCTTATTTTCTACCACCTTCCAGCTTGTTCTACAAGCTTCCATGAGCTCTTTATAAGTGGTCTCCTTCTTTGTATTTTCATCACAATATCACATCACTTCTCATTGTAAATACATTTTCATTGTGTTTCAATATTTTGTGGTCTCTCATGTCTGTTTAGAATTTTTCCCTTGCTCCATGCTCTTCCTCTCTTTGGCTTCTCTTTGACAAGTTTTTGCATGCAGGTGATCTTGGGCATCTTTGAAGTTGTCTTTCATCAACTCCAATAGGAAGAACCTAGCACATGGTGACAAACAATTCCGATATGCTATCAAAAACATCCAAAAGGAAGAAGCTAAAGAAGACCACTACGATAGAATTGAGTACAATGCAAAACTTCAAAATTGGTCTACCTTCTTAGGAGTAAACCCTAAGTTTTTGTTCCTAGTAATTGAGGATTGAGTTAACCACATAAGTGACCACCACACTTGCACTTTCCACATATCATTTTCTCTTTCCACATTTCTAGTCTTCCATTTGCAAACTTCCTCTAGAGAGCTTGATCATTTGGACCTAAAAACTTTGGCATAAAGACACCTTCCGAGATTATAACATTAGACCTTTTATCCACAAGCAAACACCTATCACTTATTTGGAATCATGATCCATCGCCAAATAGTGAGTAATCAATTTGGTACCCTATCTTGCCTAAAGATCACTTGACCATCTTTGGTAGGAGAAGGATACTTTTTAACCAAGGTCTTTTGTTTAAATTTAGGAGGTTGGTCCCTTTCATCACCTAAGGTTCAATAGTTTTCTCCCACGTTTTTCTCTTTCTTCTATAGTCTTCCACCCATTGGTTTATTTTATGGTACATACATGATATGGAAGATTCACATTTAATCCCATGTCTCATTTATTGGAATCATTAAGGCAAAAAGAGATGGAGAATTCTTTTCCTCCCCAAACAACAACATTAGGGGGAGGATTTCCCTCTAGTTTGAACTTGGGTATGCCTAACTTAGCACCCACACAAGAGCCAAAAGATCCTTTTCACAACATGACTTTGGGAAATGAGGACAAAGAAGTATACTAAGAGGAAAACCCTATTAACAACAAAAATATCCCTAATGATGTCCAAACATTCCTTGTAGATCCATACAATGTTGAAATGATGGAAAAATCTATTAGGGAAAACAAAACTGAGATCTTCCTAAACTTGGTTAAAGATGGTGTTAATGTCCCCACAAGCTTTGATGAGACCACCTTGTTTAGATAGATTATGAAGGGTGGTGCTCCCATATTGCCAAACACAACTCAAGTATCTAGCCAAGGACCAACAATGACAACTAGTGTCATATCCACATCAAGTGGCACCACACAACCAACTTTCCAATTAAGTGTAGAACATATCCAACAAATCATTAGTGCTATGCCCAACATTACTAGTGCTAGTCTTCTGTAGTCCACCTTGATAGGCCCGATTGTAGGATGCTTAAACATTGGGCAAATGTCTACTCAACAGATGGCAATTCCAACACAACCAATGTATTCCACTTATTCGCAAGTTCCAACAAGTATGGTGAAAACATTTGTGCCAATTCCAACGACTGCATATCAATACATTGGTCAAAGTGGAGCACTTCCACCACCTCATAATACATTTGTAACTCCTTATAGCTTGGGAGGTGGGGTTCCAAATGCTCAATAGTCACAAGTACAACCAAACCAAGATTTAGTCCAATAGTTGCATGAACTTCTAAACTTGGTACATTCTTTGACTAAAAAAGGGGTGAAGGATTTCTCTTTTGAGGAAGTTTGTCCCTGTCCATTTGATAAATCCATTAGCATGATACCATTCCCACCAAACTTTGAGATTCCTAAATTCAAAAAATACACAGGAGAAACATGTCCTATCACACATCTCAAGGAGTTCTCAATTTTGTGCCAAGAAGTAGCCTATAATGAAGATTATCTTAAGAGGCTCTTCACATGAAGTCTTGGGGGCCCTACACTAGAGTGGCTAATGAAATTACCCAAGGGTTCTATTACCTCTTTTAATGATTTAACAACAAAGTTTGTAGCACAATATTTTTACAACATTGAACACCATGCCTCATTAAGTGATTTGTGCAACACAAAACAATGAAACGGTGAAACATTTGCCAATTTTCTACAATGGTGGAGGCATCTTGCTAACCACATGCCCTACAAAATTGAAGATTCCCACCTTGTGGATATATTTATCAAAAAATTGATACCATAAATGTCTTTTCACATGAAGATGGCTAGCCCTAAAGATTTTGCTACATTATTCAAGAGGGGCAAGAGCATTGAAAATGGGCTTTTAGTTAAATCTTCCTTCAAACACTATAGCTTGTCATCCTCAAACAATGACACAAAAAACAATGGAAAACCCAAATTTTGGTCCAAGAAAAAAGGTGTCACACACAATGACATCACTAATGTTAAAAATGTGCAAAACCTTCAAGGAGGAAACAACAACAACTATCGTAATCGAAACAACAACAATTCAAACCGTGACAATCAAAATCAAAACAATCGGCAATCTTACAATCAAACACAATTTTTCCCTCGCAAAAACAACAATACCAACAACAATTACAATTGTGACTATGATCACAATAGGGTGTTCACTAACTTTTGTGAACCCTTGGAAGCCATATTCCAAAAAATAGTGGATCACAATTTGATGGTATTTCTCAACACACTACTCTTTGATGAGAATCAACCCAAATCAAAATGGTATAGGGAAAATGAATATTTCAAATACCATCGCATCAAGGGGCATGACACAAAGAAGTGTATAAAACTCAAAGTCTTCATTCAAAATTTTGTTGATGATGAAGAAATTAAGGTAGAAGGAGGACCATCCTCTAAAAATGCTAAGCTAAAAATATTCCAAAAGCCATTTCTAGATCACAACAATGACAATAACAAAAATAGAAACAACAATACGAATAAGGCAAATCGAGCTTCCACATCAAATGCATTACCCTATGACTATTCTACTAATCACATATCAGGGTTTGACTCCTTGTGTGGTAAAATAGAAACCAACGATATATGTGGATTTGACTCCATGTGTGGTCACATAGAAGAGGTAGACACTCATGTGAATACCCTAGTCCTACAAGTAGTTGATTGTGATGCAACCACTCGATGGGGAAGACTTACTTTGCAAGCTGCTAGTCCCAATTACACTAATCCATCAGTTCCACATGTGCCTATTGCGCCATCCACTTCACAAAGGCCTGCTTCTCGCTATGATGTGTTGTCCCAGTTAGGTAAGACTCCTACACAAATATCCATTCTTGAGCTCCTAACCACATCACCCATTTTTGTTCTAGTTAGGTAAGACTCATGCACAACTACCCATTCTTGAGTTATCATGTTACCACTAAAGGTGGGACCAGCCATCACAAATATTGAATCCTATGTCCTAGACTTGAATTTTCCATATAACATTTTGCTTGGTCAACCTTGGATACATACACTAAAGGTTGTCCTATCTACCTATCATTAATGCTTGAAATTCCCCCACCAAGGAAGAGAGGTCACAATTCTAGGAGATCCCACACCTTTTGCCTTTTGTAAAAGATTGGAGGGTACACCAGCAAATTTTTGTCCAATCAGTGAGTTTGCCAAATTTATACCTAAGCCTCTCACCATAACAGAATCACCTTCCACAATAGTGCCAGAGTTAGCCAATAATGATTCCAATTCCCGCAAAGGAAAAGAAAAGGTGGAAGATACTAAGGTAAATACCATAGGGAAGAAGGTTACTTTTATTGATTTAGGAATGGGAGAGTATAAGTTTGAAAATGCCTTGTGTGTTGGAAAAATACCACTCTCCCCTCATTCCTTTGGAAAACCTTCACAATTACCACCTCCTACCAACAAAGAGATTGTGCATATCAACAAGACCACATTTGAACATTGGGGTTCACTTAGTGATGAGCATATTGAATCTAATATCCTGGATTGGCTATACTATGATGGAAAAGATGAACTTGTGGAATTTCCCAATGATAAGTATGTTAAGGCCCCTCCCATTATCAAAAACATGGGATATCATGGTACTAGCCTTGGACCTAAAAAAGATGGAATTAGACAACCCCTTGAGGCTAATAGCTATCGTAAAAGACATGGTTTGGGTTCCATTAAACCTAAGGTATCCTTTGCTGACAACTATTGTATAGTTGAATCTAATTCTAAGACTAAAGAGGAGGAATTCTTTGAAATACCCTTCCAATACATTGAAGATGACCCAGATACCCATGTCCATGCCATTACCATAGCTGACCTATCATCCAACGACCTACCTCTGACCAACCTTGACATGATAGACTGGGACCTTCAGGACACACCACTAGCTCTCAATATTTGTAAGTCTGATGAGGCAGTGATGGCACCCTTTGGCCTTAAGAATCTCCAAGATTATGAACATGAGATCCAATACAATGAGGAAGCCTACTTTGGTAGCCAAGTCAACTCTCTTGGTTGCAAAAGTGAAAAAGAAAATAAAAATGGAAAAATAAAAGAAACATCCTCTAGTGAAAACTCTTTTAGGGCACTTTTGGATGAAGAAAAAGATAAAATAAAGGACACATCTTCTGGTGAAAACCTCCTAGAGGCGCAAGAGGAGGGAGAATTTGATTTTCCATTCAGGTCTTTACCACCAGAAAAGTCATCTATTTTGAATGAGGACACAATTCCAATCAACTTGGGTATAAAGGATAATCCACAAATCACCTACATTGCAGGTATCCTAAGTCCTAAAGAGAAAAAGGAAATGACTAAATTTTTGAAAAAGGGTAAAATCAATTTTGCATGGACATATAGAGATATGCTTGGTTTAGACACAGATTTGGTTGTGCATCACTTGACAGTAGATCCCAAGATTAAACTGTTGGAGTTGAGGAAAGCCAACTCCAAAGACGCCAAGATCACCTGCATGCGAAACCTGTCAAAGAGAAGCCAAGAAGGGGAAGAGCATGGAGCAAGGGCAAAAACCCTAAACGGACATGAGAGCAAATTATGCAAACACAATAAGAAATGTATTTACAATATGCAATATGATCTTGATGTTGTGAAAATACAAAGAGGGAGCCCGAATATAAAGAGCTCATGGAAGCTTGTAGAATAAGCTAGAAGGAGGTAGAAGATAAGATTGACAACTCAGCACATATCCACAAAAAGTGGAATATGCTAAAAAAGGAGCAAACTCCCGAGTTGTCAACAACTAACCACTACATGCATTAAATACAAAAGTATTAAATAAATGCATGACCTAAGTAAGCTTAAGTAATAGAATAAATAATTAAATATTAATTATTTACTCTAACACCCCCCCTTAAGTGCAACTTAGGGAAATGCCTTAAGCTCACAAAACAAAGATGAAATGCATAATGGGTCCCAACAACGAGGCCATTTTAGGTACCCAAGTACAATGCAAGAAGATGAAACCTCTGTAAACAGGGAAAGAGAGAAAACCACGTGGGAAAAACCCTCCCCCAAAAAGAGGTAAGAACCTAGTGAAGAACTGAAGAAGTCTCCAACTAGGGAAAATGTCCCCTAAAATAGGAACAAGGAATGATCATGAAGAAGCAGCATCACTGAAGCATGAAGAAGCCGCAAATCTGCCAAACTACTGATCTGAAGGAATCTCCATGGAAGAAGAAGGCACGAACTGAGCATGTCTATATGGTAGATGATCCATCTCACCGAAATGCATAGGTAGCCAGCCACTGCAATCGCCTTGTACATAGGATCAACCACTGAATACATAGTTCACACTATCGAACCATCGAACCATGGATGCATTAGAACAACAACATAACCCCCCCTTAATGTAGATGGGGTGTGATGATAGGCAACTAAGAAGGTGAGCCAAAATCTCCTGCAAACGAACCAAGAACAAGGAGAGAGGGAAAGAGGTACAAACACCGATAAAGACACGGTCTAACTGACTCTGCATGGGCTAATGTCATGGAAGGGACACTCACTTGACAAAGGGAGAATGCCTAAAATAGCAAACAAATAATCCCCCCATGGTGCTTTATGAAATAGTGCAAGTACAACTGACTCAAAACAACGTTCATGACTCCCGAAATGCAAAAGTGACAGTTTATCTCAGTGCGAAATAGAAAGTGCTTCAAAATGATAGCTACATTGATCAGAACTGAAAAAAGAGCTGAACCAAAAGAAAGTACAACCAAAAAGAAAGCAAACCATGCCAGGAAAACGATCCTCAGGCCTAAAACACTCAAAATATCCACCATAGAGAAAAAATGCCAAAACTATGATAGAAAGAGAAGAGACCAAAAACGAAGAAAAAGGACTACTTTTCTGAAAAGTACACAAAACCAGCTTTCCAAAAATATAAAGTTTTCCAAAAACAGACATGGGACGTAAAAGATATGCATGCCGGAGTCAAAAAAGGACTTCGGACTTCAACAGAAAAAACAGACAATAAAAAAGCATCAAAACCTAAAAATACCTACACCAAAATCTCTGTCTCGGAACCAGCTTTCCGTCGCTTCTTTCGGATCGGAAAAATACCTTCGTATGCAAAAGTTATGGCCAAAAAACCACAAGTAGGTCCAAAAATGAATCAGGAGAGGTGCATACAAGGATGGATGATGCATGCTGACGTCAGCATTTGACGGGAAAAAATTTGATGGCCCGTCACCCGTTGCTGCAAAAAAGAGTGCCACGTGGCAAAACTGACGTGGCAGGGGTGACGTGGCGGGTCCACGTGGCAAGGTGCCACGTGGTGCCCAGGCCACGTGTCACCCCCGCAGTGGCTGATTCGGCTGACGGTGCTGCACAACTATCGAGCGGAGGACTGGGCGGAGCGAAGGCGGCGAAACTGGGAGGAGGTGGCCGCAGGGGTGGCGGACTAGGATGCATCGCTGGCGGAGATCCATTGTTGGGCAGCGGTCGGGAGGAGGCCGGGCCGCGATGGAGCGCGGGCGGCGCTGCCTGCTGCGGCCGCTGCAGGCTGCGTGTAGGTGGCGCGGCGGCGGCGTGGCAGCGGTGCGCCCCAAACTATTATTTTTAAAAAAAAAATCTGTCGTTGCGTCCGTACGACCGTACGACAGACCCCTGCAAGCAAAAAAGATTGCCTCCTGGAGCTCTATCTCCAAAATCGAAAAACTTTATATGAATCCTAACTGCAAACGGCCTTCCGGATCCATTGGTGATGTCCGTTTGGGCCCAAAGTGCTCCAAAAATTCGCTGATCCCCTGATTTTAAGAAAAATTGCACAAACAAACTAGGGTTTGTGACTTCAAATCATAGCTTCAAAACTTCTTCAACGAAGCTGCAGCAGGAAGGCTCTGATACCATGTTGAAGTTGAGGAAAGCCAACTCCGAAGATGCCAAGATCACCTACATGCGAAACCTGTCAAAGAGAAGCCAAGAAGGGGAAGAGCATGGATCAAGGGCAAAAACCCTAAACGGACATGAGAGCAAATTATGCAAACACAATAAGAAATGTATTTACAATATGCAATATGATCTTGATGTTGTGAAAATACAAAGAGGGAGCCCGAATATAAAGAGCTCATGGAAGCTTGTAGAACAAGCTAGAAGGAGGTAGAAGATAAGATTGACAACTCAGCACATATCCACAAAAAGTGGAATATGCTAAAAAAGGAGCAAACACCCGAGTTGTCAACAACTAACCACTACATGCATTAAATACAAAAGTATTAAATAAATGCATGACCTAAGTAAGCTTAAGTAATAGAATAAATAATTAAATATTAATTATTTACTCTAACATAAACTAGTGAAGAAAAAGTTGTGCAAAATGCATCCTAAGGTAGCACTTTTAGTCAAAGAAAAATTGTCGAAAATGTTAGAGGCAAAGTTCATCTGCCCTATTGATTATCCTGAGTGGGTTTCCAACATTGTTCCTGTAGGAAAAGCATCTGGGGGCATCCATGTTTGTTCAAATTTTCAAGATTTAAATCTTGCATGTCCTAAGGATGATTTTCCACTTCTTAACATAGACATCATAGTGGATTTGACTGCTGGACATGAGATGTTGTCTTTGATGGATGACTTCTCCAGTTATAATCAAATATAATTGTAGAAGAAGATCACCATAAAATGACATTTACCACCCCATGGGGAACCTTTTGTTATCAAGTCATGCCATTTGGCTTGAAGAATGTCAGTGCTAGTTATCAATGTGCAATGACTACCATATTCCATGATCTTCTAGATGTCATAATGGAGGACTATGTTGATGACATCCTAGGAAAATTAAAGACACATGAGTCCCACATTGATGTCCTCACTACCATTTTTGAAAGATTGGAGAAATATAAAATGCACCTAAATCCTAAGTAATGTTTTTTTGCGGTCAAATTTGGCAAGTTGTCAGGCTACATTGTGTCAAGAAGAGGTATTGAGGTAGGTCCCACCAAAGTAAAAGCCATCTTGGAAATGCCTCCACCTACCACATTGAAACAACTCTGCAAATTTCAAGGAAAGTTACAATCCATCAGACAATTTGTGGCCTAGCTAGTAGATAAGTTTCATCTACTTCAACATTTTGTTCACAAGGACACTAAGTTTCAGTGGGATTGTCTATGTCAGAAAGAATTTGAACAAATTAAGGCATACTTGGCTAATCCTCCAGTTCTAGTCCCTCCAATTGTAGGACAACCATTGATCCTATACATTTCAACCACTTCAGTTGCCTTAGGTGCCCTTTTGACACAACTAGATGACAATGGTAATGAGCAAGCCATATACTATCTTAGTCAAACATTGGTTGGTTATGAGTTGAAATACACTGCTATTGAGAGAGCTTGTTTGGAAATAGTCTTTTGTATGTAGAAGTTATGCCATTACATGCTTAATCATACTACATATCTCATTTCCAAGATAGATCCACTCAAATATTTTCTATCAAAAGCCTCTCTCATTGGTTAAGCTACAAAATGGGTCTTGATTTTGAGTGAGTTTGACATTGTTTATAAGGAATGCAAGACCATTAAGGGATAAGTAATTGCAGACCAGCTTGCTGAAGCTCCTCTTCAAGGTGACCATCCCATTGTAGTAGATTTTCTAGATGACACAATTGTGATTGTTGCCCCTAGTACACCATGGAAACTATTTTTTGACAGTTCCTTTATACAAAAGGGATTGGGGGCAAGAATTTTGTTTGTTACATCGCAAGGAGGCCTCATTCCTAAGTCTTATAAAATATCATTCCCTTGCACAAAAAATATAGCTGAGTATGAAGGCTTAGTCACAGGGTTACGTCAAGCTATTAGATGGAATATCAAAAACCTTCTTGTCTTTGGGGACTCACAATTGGTTATTAAACAGGTTACAGATGAATACCACACAAAGGATGAGAAGTTGTTTCCATATCGTAGGATAGTCGAGGATCTTAAAAAACACTTCATAGAGCCATTTTTTCAATAGATCCCAAGGGCTAATAAAAAAGTAGCAGATGCTATGGCTACTATTGCCTCCATGATTGCCATGCCAGAATATTGTCCTAAATGTGAGTTTCTTGTTGAGAATCTTCTTACTCTTGCTTATGAGAAAACCAATTCAGAGTTGGTGTGTGAGATTGTTGGTCCTGAGTCTCCATGGTATGATGACATTTTTACCTAGTTACATCACAAAACCATTCCCATAATCCTCACCCCAAATCAAAGCAAGACCTTCATCTGTCGCACAACCCGATATACTATCCTAGGTGACACACTTTTTTGAAAACATTTTGATGGAACCCTCCTCTGATGTCTCAATTCAAATGAAGCTAGAATAGCATTAGAAGAGGCCCACCAAGGGGTTTGTGGTTCCCATTCTAGTGGCCTTACATTAGTGAAAAATCTTCTTAGAATGGGTTATTATTGGCTTACTATGGAAGCAGATGCATATCATTTTGTGAAGAGATGTGTTCATTGTCAGTAGCATGGCGATTTAATACACGTCCCTGCCCAAGACCTCCAGTCCACCATTACCCCATGGCCCTTTTCCCACTAGGGATTTGATCTTGTTGGTCAAGTATACCCAAATTTCTCAAATGGCCACAAGTACATCATTTCCACCATTGAATACTTCACAAAGTGGGTCAAGGCTATTCCATTAACCTACATCACTAGAAAATAGATTTCAAAGTTCACCTTGAATTATATTATCTATCATTTCGGCATACCTCAAGACATCATGAATGATAATGGAACACCTTTTAAAAATAAATTTTTTTCCACATTGTGTAGGAAATTTGGAATCACCCAACATTTTTCCACCAAATACTACCCCCAAGGCAATGACCAAGCTGAAGCTACTAATAAAACCATTTTGAAAATTTTAAAGAAAATTGTTGATGCAGCTAGCTATAATTGGCACCTCCAAATCACTCCTATCCTTTCAGCCTACTGTACCTCCATCCATACCCCCATAGGAGCCACTCCATTTTCCCTTGTTTATGGTTTCGAGGCTATCTTACCCATCAAAATTGAGCTCCCTTCCCTTAGAATCTCTCTCAAGAATCTGATGTCCGAAGAAGAATATAGAGTTGCTCACTTACAAGAGTTGCAACTCCTTTATGAGAGATGCCTTAATGCCCTAAACCACCTCCATGTGTATCAACATTTACTTTATGATTCAGGAGCATCTTGGGTTTGCTTGCAATCCTGCATGTTTGAGAGGGACTTTGCTTAATGGTCTTTTGCTGCTTGGCATGGTCTAAAAATTTGGTGCCTATTGCAAGTCATGTAACTAATTTTTCATAATGATTTAGAGGATGAAAATTTTAGAAATTGAATAGGGCCTAGATATCTATCTATGGTTTGAAGCATGAGTTCTAATTCATTCTAAGCTAGGAGATATCTCAATTTTACTAAGACATAAATTTTGGGTATTTAATTATTGTAGGAGGCCGACTTTGGCATTTAATTTATGTATTTGTATTTAATTTGTGTTATGGGCCGACCTGTGGCTTAGATTGGTATAAGTATGGGTTGTGGGGAAGTCTTTAGGCATGATCATTCAGCAAGGAGAAGTAGAGGAGCTTGGAAGAGCGAATTTTGAGAAGGGCTAGTAGCCAGAGTTTGGGATTGGATCTTGAGGGATCTTGCAGAACTATTACTTGCTTTGTATTTGGCCATAAATGGGAAGGCCTTACAGCCTGACACATTGCATGTAATCAATTATATTTTATGAATATATTATTATTATTTGGTATCTGATCTTGCATTATTGCTCCTTATCCTTGCATTATTGCTTCTTGTTATTATCATTTTGCTGCATGGTTGTATAGCTGGGGGCTAGGACATCTCCTTTGGGGATTCTCTTGCCTTGCACTACATCACTTTAGCTTTAGTATCACAAAAAATTCAAGCCACATGAATTTGAGGTGGGCAACTTAGTTTTGCAGCATGACATGAAGAATCTCCAGAACTGTGAAAAGAAGGGAAAGGTTGAAACTAATTGGCTTGGTCCATTTATCATTACAGCCAAATATGGTTCTGAGGCATATCAGATTGCCACTCCAAAGGGAGATCTACTCCCTAAGCCTATAAATACCCAAAATCTCAAGTGGTTCTATGCTTGAGCCTTGTAATTCCTATATAGTATTGATATAATCTTGCAAAAATCCAAAAAAATCAGAAAAATCCAAAAAATTTCATAAAATGTTCCTAAAAAAAGACTAAAAAGAAGAAAAAGTTCCTGAAAAAAGCATTTTGATCCATTATCTGTAAGGCTCATTTCCTTCCACTCCATTCCACCATTCCATTTCCTTTGTGCAAAGTCTTATCTAGCTTATGCTTTTCATACATCCAATAAAAGACCTCTTGTCTATGAGGCTCCACTTCACTTCCATATTTTGAAAGACCTCTAGTCTGTGACACATTTTTCCATCGAGTGTTTGTTCCAATCTCATTACACTAAGCCTTTTCACAACAATGACCACACAGGACTTGAACAAAATCACCATTTGAGACTTAACAATTTGAGAAACTTGTTCTTTTCACAACACTTGCCAAAACAAACAACTGATTTGCGATCAATGACAACAAACAAAACAAACTTTCATAGGATGAATCCTTCTTATAGGTGGTATTACAACATTCACTTCTAGACCTAAGGTTCTTGGCAGGAACTATGGACTGAATGACTACTTGGTCATGAGGTCTCTTTTTAGTTGATTTCATTTTGTGTGTTAGTGGAAGCCTTTTATGGTGCACCTTGATCTTCCATATTTTGGTTGTACTTGAATGGCTCTCATTGACTACACGTGTTGTTTGTGGCATGATCTATTTTTGAGACTTTACTTCATATGTGTCAGTTTTAGGTTATGTTAATGCATTGCGCACTGGGGGCAACGGGTTAGTACACATTCCACCAAAGATCCCTTAAAAGACTTTGGGTGTACCTAGACCTCTCCAGGGCATATATGACATTTGTTCCATCATGACTATGTAAACTACACCTATTGTGCTAAAGTCTCTAGCCTACACAAAAGAGTTGTGTCATTTATGCTTCTATAGGATATAATGCATAAACTCATTTGCAACATCAGACTAAGGTGTTCTCTTTCACATAAACACAACTGAATCTCTTGATATCATGCAGTTAGGGTTAATGTAGTATAGGATTTCATTGAGCCATGCTTGAGACATGGGCCCTATTTATTTCCCCCCTCCTATCCTACGCTACTTAGTTTCTACAAGTGAAAAGTTTTGATAGATAATCATTCCTTAGGTTCATTCATATTACATTTTCATTTTAGTTTGAATTCATTAGTGTCTTATTAGGATACATTTCATTTTCATTTCATTAGCCATTTTTTTCATTTAGTTAGAATGCATCATTAGTTCATTCTATTAATCCATTACATGCATCCATTCTAAACACCACATCTAGGGGCATATACATCATAAAAATATCTCATGAATGCATCCATACGTGTAAAATAAACATAGTGCATACATCTCATTATCACTAGTACACCTACATCATCTACATGTTAGGCATCATATACATCTATATACATCATAGGAAACATTACATCACATCACATCCTGCACCACAAGTGTCGGTATACACATCATAGATATCATATGCATCACATAATCCATACACATATAAGGCCATTGAATCATGTCATATATATATCAAAAAATAATGTTTGTACAATCAATATAAAAAATCATATAGTATCATGTAGTACAAATGCATCATCAAAAACTTGCTGCACCTAGACATATCTATCAAAAATTGATCGTTATACAAAATCAAGCCGCTGGCTATGACGGCCCAGTCTGCCCTATGTCACCCCCTCATGGAGGTCTATGCTATCCTATAAACTTCTTTGATATAATCCTGCTTCCTATCATCCATGAGCTAGCACCCCTCTCAAAATCTGGCTTCCACTGCTTGGCAGGCATGACCTCATGATATAGTGACCTGTAATAGGCCGCCTCTTGTATGGCTCGTGCCTCTCCTTGGTTGGCTGAAATGGCATCCTGCATGACTGTGACGATCGCCCTAGGCTTTAGCATCTATCTGGCTATGTCCCTCTGCCTATGGTACCCATCTAGCTACACTTGATGGGTAGCTCACTCGGCTTGTAATGTGGCCACCTCTCCTTGGAGCCTATCTAACTCCGTGAGCTCCTCAGTATCTACATGGATTTCTATATTAGCAAACTCCCTGACATCCACTTGTGCTTGTAAGGCTGCTAAAGCCTCCTGTGTACTATTTTCTCTAGCCCTTTAAGCCTATAGCTCTACCTGTATGGCCACCATGGCCTGCTCTAGACTATCCGCTCGTGCTTGCTGCACCTGTGCCACCTCTTATAATTGGTCTACCTCTACAAAGAGGCTATCCCACTCAGCCCTCACCATGTTTGAATCCTTTGCTTGTCTCTATCCCTATCTTTGTACCTATGGCCCCTATACTAGTGCTTGTACTAGTGCCTCTACTGGTACCTGTGCTGGTATTGGCCCTAGACCTCTCCTCATACAAGCTCTGCACCCTCATGACTACTCTTGTGCTCCTTGTGCTGGTGGTGGCATCATCATTGCTTGCCCCCATCCCTTGCTCCCTCTCCCTCTCCCTGTGCCTGCTTTATCGGAGGAGGTGCCCCAAGCACTGTCAGTTTCATGGGCTGATGAACTGCCCACAACTGTGCATATGCTACTATCATGCTTGCATCCCTGCGATCCTGCTCGTGTACCCAAGGCACTGGCTACATTAGTAACCATGAGCTCCATGCTAATTGTAGCATGGTCCCATGACCCTAAAGTGTGTCATACTCTTGAGACATGACAGGGTACAAAGATCTATCTGGCACAACATCTGAGTCATCCTCTCCACCCACAACCAAAACTGCACCCCACCGCTCTACCCCATCATACAATGTCCAATCAAACATAATGATCTCATCAAAGTAGCACTTCCAAAATGCCACAGACTCTGTGGAGGTCTACTAGACCAGAGGTTGGTATCTACAGGTGAATGGCTCATTGAGATGTTTGGTCTCCTACCTCGTAATGGGTTGAGTGACCCCAATATGCTCCCAGGGCCATACCATCAGTAGAGTCAGCCTTGGCCCCATGGTCCTCTCTATCTAGTATGCACACATGTGCAGATCATGATATAGCTTCGTCAAAATGGTCTGGCCCCAATAGTGGACCTCTCCATCCTCTTATAGAAGGGTGCTCAACACCCGCGCCTAGCTAATAAGAAAGCCATGCCCAACATGGTCTAGTAATATCTTCTAGATAAGTGACACCAGATACACCGCTAGTCTGGGTAGTCTCTGCTCCAAGGCTCCTCTCCACGTTAGCCATGATCTGTGGACCAACAGTCTCTACCATAATCATCCAAAGCACTCTCACAAATATGGGTTTGAACCCTCCAACACATACTTTGAATAAGCCCCTTGGATGGGCACTCACATAATCTGCCACACATCTAGTAGAGTGATTGTCACCTCTCCAGTAGGAAGATGGAAGCTCCCTATAGGTGTGTGCCATTGCTCAATGAGAGTTGATAGTTGTGCTAAGTGTTCCCTCATATCTAGCCACTCGTGGACATACTCCAGCACCATGGTTGGCAGATAGTGCTCCCTTGACCTAAAAACCACCGTCTCCTCTTGCAACATAGAGATGCAGAGGGTCAATTTCCTTAAAATAAATTGTCCCCAAAATGGGGCATTCTACATTTTCCTTTTTTGATTTGTCCTAATTGGCGTAGATGCTAATCGGCACAGACACCGATATGCTAGATGCTGATTAGCGTAGATGTCGATCAGCATAGATGATAGTCTTTGCAGATGCCAATTTCCTTTTGATGACTGTGATTTGTCATTTGTAGAGATGAAAAATAGTGGATCATTGTCTTTGCTCCCCTTTAGCCCTTTTTTTCATCCACAAAGATCACAGGTTGAAGCCTGTCGTCTCTGTAGACTCTGTTTCCTTAGTCTACCATCTACGCAGATGATAGGATAGATTCTATTGTGTCTACAGATGATGCAGTCCCTATTTTGTTGTCTACGCAGATGATACATCTCTGCCTTGACCACATTTTTTCCCTATTTAGGGTGCAATAAATGCACCTACCCTAGCCTAACCTACCAAATTGACAAAGAGGATCAGATGACTTACCGGTGGGCCCATCTCGGTTGCTCGCTACTACTCTCGAATGTGCTTACCAAGCTACAAATGATCAATTGTGTCCATCTTTGCTCTGGGTGCTTTGCTCTATAGGTGTGCAAATGACCTTCTTTGAGCCCCTTGGAGGCTTATATAGGCCCTCCAAGGCCCCCTTTTGAGCCTGTGTCTTGCTTGAGCCGTGTCCATCCCCTGTTTGCTCGCAAGTCATGCAATATCTTCATTTGTATCCTTTTTCTCCTATTCCCTTTCTTCCAAAGACCTTTTCGCGAAAATTGCCCAAAATTCATTTTTTGTGCAATTTTTGCGAGGGGGTGCCCTCCTCTTTTTTTGTTGCTCCTAGGACTCCTACCTTCTCTAGGGAAACCTATATTTTCTTTTCTTTGATATGATGCCGTTCTGACATCACATCAAAGAGGGGAAAAATGTAAATGCTTAAAATCGTCCCAAAAGACTAAATTTATTTATTTAATATTCCCTTTGACAATATAATTAATTAATTATGTTTTCCATATTCTTCTACCTATTTAATTAATTTTATTTAATTAAGTGGGTTCACTTTTCTAAGGTATTTAAATTTGGTTTAAATACTTTCATCCTTACTGTGTTAAATTTATTTAATACATGATCCCCCATAATCTCCCTTTTTAAATAAATTCTATTTATTGAAATCCCTCCATCTCATTAATTCCTCTAAACCTATGATTAAATTAAATCTTATTTAATTTAATTTTAAACCTAGCCTAAAGCCTAGGCTACAACCATCACTTTCATGCTCCTAAGCCTATCCACCATTTTAATCCCACTTAATTACCTTAATCACCTTGTTAAATCCCCTTCTTAGCCTAAGTGTGTGCTCACACATGTGTGAGGACCACTCACACCTTTCACACCTGTTGGGTGATGCGACACACTCCCCTGCCCACAGGTGGTTAATTATGTGGTGTTCCATGTTCACTAACAGTCATGGCTTTTGGTGTAATGGCAAATGGCCCAACAATTGGTATCAGAGCCCAGTTTTGGCCTGGTCATGGGTTCAAATCTCCCCGGTGCCTTCCCGACCCGCGTAAGCACCTGGTATGCACGTCGAGGGGGAGATTGTTGGGTGATGCGATGCGCTCCCCTGCCCACATGTGGTTAATTATGTGGTGTTCCATGTTCACTAACAGTCATGTCTTTTGGTGCAACGACAAATGGCCCAACAACACCTTTCACACCCCTCACACTTCTCACATCTCTTACAACTTTTTCCCCCACTCCTCTCTTCAAGTTTTCTCACACATGTGTGAGAAAAATTTCAATGTTGACCACTTGCATGGCTTGCTTGTGTGTCTCCTTTTGGCACTATGTGGATGCCACATAAATGCCACCTCACCTAGGGCCTCTCTCAAGCCTATAAATAGAGCCCTTGTCTCAAGCATTTTCATCTCCTCCACATGCATCGTTATCATGCCAGTTTGAGTTTAGAGCTTTCATAGTGATTTTCATGTTGCATAGTAACCCTTGGTAGATGATTTTAGATTGCATTTGCATTGTTAGATATAGCTTATTCATGCATCTAGATCTTCATTTCACTTGCATACTATCTTAGTTTTTTTAAATTTAATTTTATCTCCACATCCTTGAATGATTTTAAGTATGGCTTCTTCCATAGCCATTGTTTGAGGTGTTTTTCATCTCATATAACATAGTTTCATAGTTTCATCATTCACACTTGCACCTTCACATCAATAGATTCAAACATAGTTTTGTTTGGGAGAGCACACCAAACATCTCTCCAATCTAAACACACCAACAAGGCCTCTCATGGGTGCCTTTGTTAAGCTATTTGAGGTTGCTTGAGGACTTGAGTTGTTGATTTCTTTGAATTGCAAAACTCAAGAAAATGTTAGTTAACTTTCTTTCATTGTTGAATACTTAATGCATGCACATCAACTAATGTTTGTTTGTTTACTCTTGCTTCCAATAGGTCTAGTTTTCTAGTATACAAGCACAAGCTTTGATACCACATGATGCAGGGAGGAAAAGGAACAACCATGGTCTAGGGCACACTTAGCTATTCAGTCCAACCTATAAGAGTCAAGACAATAGGAAACACAACACAAATACAACACCAAGGAGAGAGAACAAAATATTTTATTGATTCATCAAGTGAACATGCTTAGTTGTAAGGCCTTCTAGGTTATGACCAAATAATTACATTTAGATCCATGATCTAGCTACAACTTTGCACCTTCCTTCTTACTTCATACCCTACACTACTTCTTACTTTGTACTTCTACTACTACTTACTCAAGCCTAAGACACTCTATTTATACTTGCCAAAATGGATTACAAAACCTTCTAGAACATAGAGAAGCCACAAGTCAGCCTTCAACAATTATACCAAAATTAAATGTGAGCAAAGTTGGCCCAAACTGGAATTAGACAGAGATTACTCAGCAAAATGAAATCTTTCCAAAACTGGTACTTGACATCCATACGAACTCAGCATCCAAAGAAAGCAATGGGCAACAACTTTGAACTTGGTATCCAAAGGAATCACTCGGTAGCAACTCCAAACTCAGCATCCAAAGAGTTCACTCGACATTCAAAGGAATGGCCTGGTGCACAAAGGATCACTTGGCAACCAAATACTTGGCATCAACTTAAGAACTCGGTAGCAACTGATAGAATAAACAAAAATGTAGGATTAAAAGGAAACCTAGGATGCTCCTACATCACAATCTTGTTTTTGCATAGATGTTTCAACAAAAAAGAAAAATCATTTTCCAAATGAGATTTTCAATTCTTTTTCCTCAACCAGTTTTGTCACAATAATTTCAATGAAAATTTTCATAGATCTAACATAGTAAATTCCTTTCTTATAGGCATGAAGAAGAAAAAAGTTTTTGAGAGGTTTTCTAAAGTGGATTTTCTACATACTTTATTTTAATCTAATGCTAACAATCTGGTGATTCCTTGTGGTCACAAAAATGTTGCCTCCAAAAGCCCACAAAAAATCCTTGGCTGCCAATTCTCAAGTTGCTCCTCCAAACCTCTACATGGAGAAAATGAGCTAGAGTTCCTTATTAAAGGGCTCCAACCCTAGTTAGTGTTTCTTCTTTCCAAATGGTCTCTCACTTTATTTATTTCTTATTATTTTATTTTAATTAAATCTTTCATGCACACTTAGTGCATTTATTAAAATAATATTTTATTTAATAATTTTCACTTGTTTTAATATAATAAGATGCTTTTAGAGAATAACATTATTATTTTAGCTTCAAATAATAGTTATTTCTTAATATTTAAAAATAGCTTTTAAAATTATAATAATATTAAATTAAATTATTGTAATTATGCCAAGTTTAGCTTTAGCAATTTATTCAATTGTTATTAATTCCCAAATTAGACATTTAATCAAGTTTTTTAAATCTTAACTCATTTATTTAATTAATTCTCAATTAATTAAATATATTATAATAATATTTTCCTTCCTAAGATTTTTTGTTAATTAATTAATTTAAATAAAATTTCTTGGCTGTCAAATTACACTTAAATCCACAAAGTAGCCCATATATTCAAAAGAAACTCAATAACCAGGTAAAGCATAAAGATCAAACTCAAGGCTTAAGTTCTCCAATTTAGGTCACCTTGACGAATTCAGAAGGGTAGAGTAAAAAAATACTTGTCCTTTATCATAGGACAAAATGGCACAGGGTTGGGATTTGGACTTGAAAACTATTTCTCTTCTTTTATCATTGAGCTAATGTGGCAAGGCACACTCATCTTGTCAATTTAGGGAAGCCGATGCCTAATACTTGCAACTTGCATAAAATCAGAGCATGTACCCACACATAAACTAAACATACAATGGAGGGGAGTGGTACATTGTGTAGATTCCAACTTGTAGGTGACTACGACTCCCTCCCTCAACCACATCAGATACATCAATCAGAAGTAAAAATAGACATGTACACCATACACATGCAAGTATAGGGTAAGTATCCATAATCTATATAAAACATCATCATGAATCTAACTATAAAGATTATATCAAAGCATTTAAACATCATCACATGAATAACCATGAATCACAATAACACATGAAATATCTCATGTATGAAGTAGCTCATCATATACATAATCAAATCATGAAGATACTATCAACCAACTAGGTAACCAAGTACCACTAGATCAAATAACATAACATAAAACTAACGTAAAAGTGTTCAACAATATAATTGAAAGTAAAATAGGGTAGGCACTATAAACCTTTTGCATTGTCAAAAATCTCTCTTAGTGCTCTACAACTCTATAGACCGCCTATGATCATCGCCTTCTTTTAAATGCTATTGAGTGCATTTAATTTCTCAAATTTGACTTCAAAGGGCTTATAAGAGGTTTTGAAACAACTTAAAATTGCAATATATTTCAAATGGTGAAACATTTTGACCTGATTTATTTTCTAGAGTGCTTAAAATTTGAATTGCCACCTTCCCCTAAACTCACATCCTCTAGTTCTTAATAATTATGACTCTCCTATAAAATATTTTATTTTCCTTCACTTTCATGCATGCCAAAAAGTCTTCCCAAGGAATGCAACAATAGAAATTTGAGAGTTTAAATCTTTAATTTTCCCAAATGGTTATCCAAAAATGCAAAAATATCAAATATAAACTATAACTAGATACATTTTTGGGTGATGCAAGATTTCCCTTACATTGATGGATGCTCCTACATTAGTTTATGTAGGTAAATTTCATGAGCAAATCACTTATAGTAGATTATTACTGGTGAAACCTAGTTTCCAAATAACTATGAGAAGTTTATTGACTATGGAAACTTGTATGAAATCATGATTTTTATATTGACATTCATCTTTACCATTTTTTTAATTGATAAATGGCCAAAGCCTTTGATTATATTATAATAATAATAAAACTAAATACATCAGAGTATCTCTATTCAAACGAGCACTGGTAGGAAAGAACAGAGAAGAAAACCTCCAGTCTTGCCTGAGACCTTGGTCCTATTTTGTTACAAATTTAAAAGGGGCATACCCCAGTAGAAGATTATAGATCTATTTATAATAAATACAAAAGGATACTGATCCTCTCTTGCTATTACTTTTACTATTACTATTTAAACCAATGATAAATTGAGTATATCTCTAAAGCTTCAGTGTATCCATGTGATCCTTTTCTAATTTGTTTTGATTGAGTAGCTTTCTTGTTTATTAACCTGCTACTCAATTATATAGCTTGAAACATATATTATATTTAAATATAAAGCCATAATAAAACATGACAACCTACTAGGATGTAATTCGAAAAAACTTCATCTATCTAGGAGGGGTAGAGCTGAAGGGAACTAATAAGAAAGCTAAACCCAAATTTAGAAACTAGAGCCCATTAGATTAAATATACAGCAAAGGTATAACATTAACACTAAATTTATCCATATTGAGTTAGACTATTTTGAACTAGGAGTCCCTATTATTCCACTTATATATATACAATGAAGTTCCTAACTATACTAATTTAAATAATACCAGAATAACTGATCAAACTAAAGGTGTGTACTGATAGTGATAGCCTCGGTGTGTACCTTTGTTAATGAAATCCTAGTACCTTTTTATGATACAATGTGAAACAAATAGTGTACCAGTCATCATTAATTAGCCATTGATATTTAATTGAATCCTAAAAAAAGTTATAAACAAATAAATGAAATATCATCTTACCAAAAAAAATTACTTCCTTAAGCTATAGATTTGATTAAATCATCTACTTATCTTGATTAAAGTTTTTTCTTTGATTACTTCAATAGATTTTGTAGACGCCATTAACAAAAACTCAAAGAAGATTTTCCAGATACATAAACAAATAATAAAACTTTGATTGAAACAAAGAGAGCCAAGCAAAGAGGACTAAGGAAAAATTAATCTAAGTACTAATATAAACTTTATATTTATTATATCTAGTAATTATATTGATATAGAATGAAGAAACAAAGAAACTATACAATATAAGCTATTCAATTGGGTAGCCTCTGAAATGGCTACCAATTGAATGAACATGCAACCCAAATAGAACTTAAAAGCTAGATTAGTGCTATCCATAACAGCTTAACCTAACTAAGCTAACCATACAAGATATATTACAACTAAAACCTTGCTAGCAGTGAACATAGAAGTGGAAAACTTAAACCAAACTGCCAAAGAAACACGAACTAAACACCCTAGCATATACCGTTGCTATGAGAAACAGGGGAGAAAAAATAGGGGATGCCCCCAACCAACTACCCAAGCCATGACACCTACTTCTAGTAAACCATAATGATCTTTGATATGTCATTGGGCTTCTCAAGTTGGAAGTTAGGAGGGAATTCAAAAGCATTTTTCTCCTTGCTAGTTTTCTCCATGTTGGGGGTGTAGAAATTTAGGGCCTCATGGTTGTCTAGAACTACCCCTAGATGGATGTAAGCCTTAAAAATGTTTAAGTAATTTTCTAGCCAGTCCTTACTTTCATCTTCAACAATTCTCCACTGAAGGAGGAATTGAATACTTGCCTCCATTTTTGGCCATTCCTTATAAAAGGCCAAATTCTTGTGAATGACTAGGGAAGGACACCGAGTCACTACAACCAAATTAGGACTACCAGGAAGGAGTGCCATGTACCTTTCTAGAAGGGGGACCCAAAATTTCTCATCAATGCTCTTAATTGCTTCTTCCAACCCCATTCACCAAACTGGGTCAAAAACATTGCATCACAACCTAATTATCACCCATTTCTCCATCCTAGCTCTAGCTAAGAAATTGATAAAAGCCCCAATAATATTACTGTTGGTCTACCATGTGTAGTTGTAGTTGAAATTTCTTTCACCAATGGCCTGACTAACTATGATTTTGGTCATATCATTGACCAACTTCAAGACTTTGCTCCATCTCTCTGGTTTGATGTTTTCCTAGAAAGCCATTGTTCATACCTTTGAGGTATGAAAAAGAAAAATATTTGAATCCATCAGATAGATTTAAATTGCTTTTGAGATCGAGGTGGAAAAAGACAAAAAAATATAAAGGGGAAAAAAGTAGCCGAGGAAAGACCTAGAAGAACCTAGAAATGAAGACATCATCCATAAATGATGCCATCTAGATCAGAGGCACAATGGGAGCCAAGGTAAATCTCATGATGGAAGTTAGGGAGGATCTCCAATGATACTATCATGAATAGATAAGACTTCATACATGTCAAGTACCATTTTGAGGGTAAGGATAAACCAAACCAATAGATTAAAGCAAGGATAAAATTGGGGAACCTCTTAATGAGATTAAAAAAGAAGCTAAAAAGTAACTATAATATGTACCTAAATTCTCAATCTCCTTACCCCCAGAAAACTAGCTTATACAACTTATGATTATATATAAGACACCAATGATTACCTGGGCTGAGAAATGGAATAAGATAAAAGAAAAATGAAAACAAAGTAAAAGCTCGGAAATTGCAAAAGTTAATATGGGTAGTAATTAGTATACTTAATATAAATATAAACTAGTGAGAGGGAAACAAGCTAACCAATACTAGATACCTAAGGAAGTTATCAGATGTATAATAAAAAATCTTCACCATCGATGCCCTTGTTAGCTAGCTGATTTGCTTTTGTATTTCCTTCCCAATAAATATGAGAAATTTGAGGGTCTGTGAATTAGTCCAAGAGTTTGAGGACCTCTTCCAATTTTGAATTAAGGACCCAGTTTAGAGTGGTGCATTTCCTAATTGTATTAAGAAAGATCTACAAGTCACCTTCAATAATGACCTTTGATACACCTATATCTAGACATATTTTTAGTCCTTCTTGCAGAGTTTCTAGTTCCACAAGATTGTTAGTGGTGGGGTTTATGGATTTCACTCTTTTCGCTATCCATTTACCCTCAGCATTATTAATGATGCATCCTATGTCTGCTTTCCCAGGATTTCTTCTTGAGGCACCATAAAAATTTAATTTGGTCCACCCTGGTGGTGGGGGGTGGGGGGGGGGTCCATCTGCATTTTTCCCTTGCTTCTTTACTTTTCTTATTAAATACAAGCAAGGGGTTTATTAGATTCTTCCAGTTTTTCTTCACTAACCCATCCCATCTTGAGAAAGAGCCCTCCTCTTATTGAGACTTTCTAAGGTGTGAATTAAAGGTTTCAACTATGCATGCTTCAATTTTATTAATGATTGCATCTATTTGCAAGTCTTGATTACTAAAAATTCTTCTATTCCTTTCCTTCCAAATTTCCCACATAAGGATTGATGGACTAAGGTTCTAGATTTTGCTATACACACCCTTACATATACTTGTTAGTCATCCCTTGAGAAGCTCAATGAGGGATGATGGAAAGGAGTTGTCCAACCTAGCAATTTTTTGAGCCACTCCCAACATTGATATGAATAAGGACATTTATAAAGGATATGGTTGGTATCTTCACCATCTTGTCTATAGAGCACACATCTAGAAGGGCCTTAAAAACCCATATTATGAAATCTATCTACTGCTAGAATCCTATTTTGAAAAGCTAACCATAAAAATAATCCTTCCTTAGGCAAGCATGACACATCCTAGCAAAGATTGTAAGGAATGTCTACCTTTCCCCAGTCATGGGATTGAGTAATACCTTTATAACCACTTTTGACGCTATACTTCCCATCCTTTGATGTAGCCCATATAAGTTTATCTTTGCTTTCACATTGCTTGATTTTCCTATTTCGAGTGAGATTTTCAATTTTTTTTTTCCTAGCGGAATCTATATTAAGTTTTTCCGCCAATTTCCAAGCCCATCTTGTTATACCATCATTCTTAATTTTAGTTATATAGTCACAAACCTTGCTTCCCCAAGCAATTACTAATTTATCCTTAAGATTTCTTTGGATCCCCATACTATCTATTGGGGGGAACCCATCCCAAGAATCTTTCCACAATAGAGCCTCATCTGCCTTACTGACATCCTAGGTAAGATATTTGCTAATGATTTCTCTATTTTTGACTAAAAAATTCTAGCTCTCAGATCCTTTAGGGAGATACTTCATTCTAAAAATTGAGTAAGGGTCTATTGGATTAAGGTATTTGTTATACAACACTTTGGACCATTTATGATCTCTTTCTTCAAATAGGTGCCAAGCAAGTTCAGCCCCAAGTGCTTCATTCTACCAGTTTAAATTTTTAATTCCTAAACCTCCTAAATCCTTAGGTTTACAGATGCTATCCCACTTAATGAGAGTAGTTTGTTAGATTCAGCTGAGTTGGTCCACAAAATACTTCTAAATTTGGCCTCAAATTTCTTATTCATGCTTTTAGCTAAGGAGAGGCAAGAAAGTGGGTAGGTAGGGAGAGCAAATAGAATTTGCTCTAATTTTGGAGATCTTCCTAGCTTTTGTAAGCCATTTATCTTGCCATCCCCCTAGCCGAGCATCCAATTTATTTAGAATATTCTTCCATACCTTGTTAGATTTATTACCTTTTTCTAGTTCAATTCCTAAGTATTTGCAAGGAAAAGAGCCTTTCTTGTATCGCATGATGTTACATATTTGATCCTTCTTTTCAGGCTTGGTGTTTATGAAAAAGATTTTTAATTTAGTCGCATTAAATTTTTGACCAGAGGCTTCCATATACTATTGAATGAAAAATTTAATATTAAAAGCCTCGTTTATAGTACTTTTGTAGGGAAGGATGGTATCGTCTGCATACTATTGGTAGGTGATGCTAGGGACATTACTTGTAACTGTGATACCCTTTATTTTTCCTTCTAAATGAGATTTGGTTAATGCCCTTCCAAAATATTTTTCCATAATGATGAATAAGAATGGAGAAAGTGGATCACCTTGTCTGATACCTCTTGAGGTTTTGAATAAGCCCTCAGGTGTTCCATTAATCGACACCAAGATCTTTGTTGTAGAAATGCATTGATAGATGAAATTAATTCATTGGGGTGAAAAGCCAAAAGCTTCTAAAACTTTACATAAAAATCTCCAATCGACCATATCATATGCTTTTTGTATGTCCAATTTCATGAACATACTTGCTAGTTGTTTTTGTTGGCTAGGTGGAGTGCTTCCTGAATAATAAGTAAACCATATATAATAGATCTTTCTGGAACAAAGCCAATTTGTTCTTCTAAAATGATCTTGGCAAGAATATGTTTAAGGAGATTTGCAATGATTTTAGATAATACCTTATAAGTGGTGTTACAGAGGGCTACAGGTCTAAACTCTCCTGAAGTTTTAGGATCTTCTTTTTTGGGAATCAACGTAAGGGAGGTATTATTAATTTTGGATAAAACAGATCTACTATTTCTTGTTGCTTCAATGGCTTTCCACATATCAGTACCAATAACATCCCAACATTTTTGGTAAAAAAGGCTTCGAATCCATTCGATCCTGGGGATTTATTTGGGCTCATGTTGAAGACCACTTGCCTGACTTCTTCTAAACTAATAGGACTATTTAATAATTTTTTTTCCTTTGAAGAGATCAATCTAGGAATGGCTTCAAGAATATTTGTTTGTGCTACCAAATTTGAACCATCATAATTATTTAAAATGCTATGGAAATGATTAACAAAGATCTCAGCTATTTTATTTGGATTTTCTCTAGAGGAACCCATATGGTCTTTGATTTTTGTAATTTTTCTATTGGCTCTATTTTGCAAGGTGCTATTATGAAATAATTTTGTGTTTTGATCTCCTTCATCTAGCCATTTCTCTCTAGATTTTTGTCTCCAAAAAATTCTTCTTTAGCTAGGATGGATTCTTGTCTAGCAAGTAATTTTTTTTCCAAATTATAGCTTTCGTTATTCATTCCTTTCTTAGTCACTTCTATGCTTAATTTCCTCAAGCTTTCTTCTATATCTAGTTTTTCTTTAAATATGTTATTGAAATTTTCATTATTCCACTTACGAATCTTTTCTTTAATCATTTTCATTTTTGAGACAAAGATGACATTTTGGAACCTTTGAAATACTCTTGTGTCCACCATTCTTTGATTAGTGCCATCAAGTTGCTATCTAAAAACCACTTTTTTTCACACTTAAAAGGATTTCTTATGAGTTTATTAGGTTCAAAGAATTCAATACAGATGAGATAATGACCTGAACCTACATTTGGGAGGACTGAGGTTTGAATCTCAGAGTTTAGTTCACTTAGTGTTCCTTTCAGTTAAAACCTATCTAATTTCTCTGCTATGTATGTAAAATCTTTCCTTTTATTATTGCATGTATACTTACTATTATTGAATGAAATATCTACCAGATTGTTAAGTTCTACCCAATTTTTAAAATCCTTGAAGGCTTGGGAGGTTTGGTGGATGCCTCCAAATTTCTCATCTATATTTAAAATGGTATTGAAATCACCTCCAAGCAAGATGAGTTCATTGTTATGATTATTGATGAAGGTGCTGATTTCATCCCAAAGATTTTTTTTATCACTATTAGAGGTTGGACCATAAATGTTAATTAGGATAAATTGTAGATTGGTTTTGATACTGTTGACTCTACTAAATAACCATGAATGGTTTGAAATTAAAATATTTAATATGACTTTCCTAGGATTCCAGAGCATACCTAGGCCTCCCGAGGCCCCTCTAGACTCATGTAGGTAGCAGTTCCAACTACCCATTTTCTTTTCTAATTTAATACCTTCTTCTTTATTTAATTTTGTTTCTTGTAAAATAATGATTTCCAATTGAAAATGTTTTAGGTTTTGTTTTAATATGCATTTTTTGCTAGGGGCATTTAGGCCTCTAGCATTCCATGTTGTGATCTTCATGCTACCTTGGGAAGGATCTTCCCCCTCCGTGCATTGAGTAGACAACTGATCTTTTGTTGTTCCTTTGCCTGTCCATCTGCTTCTTGTTGTCACAGAGGTTTGCACCCTTGTCCAAAATCTTACCTAAGGACAACCTTGTGAAACATGGAAACAACCTCCAAGCTGTGGGACTTGAATTGTGAGGTTGAATCTCTAGAGAAGGCCGACTTCCTCTTACTATCAGGGTGCACCTCGCTACTCTTGGAGAGGAAAAGGGAGAAGGAATGCATGAAAAGAAAATCTACCTATTCTAACCTAAGGGGGTGATGCACCAAAATAGAGTGTTGAACCAATCTTTGCCCATATATGCACTATTGAACCATCATGACACCAAAAGATATACACATTTAGGCTTGCTTTAATCTAACAACCACATGCAGATAAGAAAACCCAAATGAATGACACAAGGAAAGAGGAGATTCACTTATATATCATTCACAGGCCAGAAGAGATACAATCATGCAGATTGTAGATATTCACAAAACACCAATGAGAGGCAAATAGTTCTTGCACTTTACATCAATGGTTGAAGGAGATAAGGAAAAATGCCATATAGTTCAGAGGAAAAAGGGAATTTATAATGAAATTGTAGAGCAATATCAGAGAAGTCAGAGAAGGGTCAACCTTTACAAAATCTACAAAATTTTCCTTTATAGCTCAAGCATAACTAAGATGTCCTCTTACTGAAGTTATTTCATAACCTCCTGCCATTAAGTCTTGCAAAGAACAATCATGGAGAAAATCTGATCTGAGTACAGATCCAGATGCAATGATATCTAATCTTTGTTGGAACAGGGACCTAAGAGGATAGAAATGATGCCATTAAATAGCTTTGACTAGGTTGATGGATTGGATCAGAGGTGGTGGAGTGTTTTCTCACGTTTTGCATTCATTCAAGGGTGGTTGGAAATCATCACAGAGATCAAATTGTGCAAAAAAACCTTGATTTCCCCTATTTCTAGCCCATGAATTAGCAAGATCAGCAGGTCAATCTAACTCTGGCACTAGGGTGAGCCATGTGGGCCAATAGTCTCTTTTCATTTCGCCACCCTGTAAGGTCTTCTTGCGGTTGACCAATATTTCCCTACTAACTGCGCTACCTTAGCAAACCCTAATTATGATGGTCACAGGAAACTATGACCTTAACTATGCTACCTCCATGTTAATACCTTGGCTAGGCCCACTGGGACACGTGTACCTCAGGAACTTTCCCACATTGTTTAACTTCCTTGCACTTCCATATTGCAAGAAAGCCCTAATCATTGATCTCTGCAAGATCAACGATTGTGAAAGATCTTCTGTATTCTGTGCTTGTCCTTCAAGACTTTGGGGCCCATGAAACACTTGGCAGCTAACTGAGCCTAACTTGGCCCCATTTGGCATACAACTGGCACCACCTTGGCATCACCCTGGTGATCCACACAAGAAATAGGTCCCACAGAGACACACGACAGCAAGGCACTTGCCTGCAATATTTAAAATCCTCGTAACTTCATAATGCAAGAAAGCCTCGGCCATAGATCTATTTGTATCAGACGGTGTTAACTCATCAAGTATCTTCCTATGAGAAGGGTGAGCCTGTGATGTCATCTAGGATAGGTGTCACCAAAATGCTTCCCCACATTGTTTAATCTTCTTGCAACTCCATCTTGTGGGGAAGCACCAACCCTTGATTTTGTTTGAATCTATGGTGGTCAAAGCTCTATAGGACTGCAAGCCAAGTCAGCCGGATGGGCCAATGAGATTTGCCATCGTACTCTGACTCACCTGACAACTGCCACAGAAGATAGGCTGTCATTACCTTTTGAGAAAGTGGGCCCATGATGTCACACCATGCCACATGTCGTAAGAGTGCATACCCACAATATTTAAAATCCTCGCATCTTCATATTGTGGGCATGTGCTAGTCATTGATCCTCGGAGATCTAACGGTGCAAGGTACGACTGAGGACATGTGAGGTTGTGGGACATGTGTCACAAAGGGGTATGCCCACATTGTTTAATATCCTTGCAACTTCATCTTGCAGGCATGTGGTATCCGTAGATCTTGGGGAATCTGACGGTGATAAAAACTCATGTGTCTGAACCTCTACAAATACCCACCGTGATGTCATCCAGACATGCATCACCAAAGTTCTTGCCTGCATTATCAAAAGATCTGACAAAAGGTAAAATGCGAGAAAGCGGGCACCAATTGAATCACTAGCTCAGCCAGCTACCTTGTCCACCCTATGGCCCACAAGAAGGACATGGACCCACCTGCCACCCATCATTAAGGGGCTTTCTTGCAATGTTTAAAGATCATGCATTTTGAAAATGTGGGAAAGCGCCTATCATAGATCTAGGCAAGATCTGACAATGCAAAAAGTTGCAGGCCGACAGAACAAAATATAAGGTTTTTTGTTCATTTTTTTAATATTTCCACAACATTTAAAAATATTAAATCTGGGAATTGGCTATTGGGTGGGGGTTAAGCACTTGAATTTAAATTTTTTGGTGGGAGGCAAAATAAGCAACACTTCTCTCAGTTCCTTGAGGGATTTCCTTCCTCTTTTGGCTTTATTTTTTTTGTAATTTAGAGTATCTAACCCTTCTTGATTTCTCAGGATACCCAACTGTTTAGTGATTCTTGGAGAATCTATGGCTATTTTAGCTTGACTGACTTCTTTTGCATTTTTATCCTTTGTGGTATGCCAAATTCGTGCTTCCAAAACTGCATGAGCCTTTTTAAGAATGTCATATTCCTATGGTAAATTCAAAGTACTATCAATATTACCATCAACCCTTGCTGTAGTTTCTTTATATTCTGTTCTCAGAGGAGATTTCCTATTTGTTTCATCTTTTTCAAATGAAATTAGATCTCTTCTTAGGTCTTCATAAGTGTATTGATCTTGACCTAACTTTAAGACTCATTGTAATAGGTCCTCTTTCAGTGATCTACTGCTATTATCCACATTCTCATAGTCAAAAACTTGGATTAATTCATTAGCTAGAAGGTTTAAGTTTTCCTTTTCAGTTTCACTAAGTTTATAACCTTCACAATCTTCGCCTTTTTCCATATCCTTATTCAAAAATTCTTGGAGGATTTGAATTGAGGTTTCTTTACTCTTACTATATTCGTCATCCTTTTCCTTATCCTCATTGAGTTTGTGTTCTAGAGATGCTTTCCAAGTAGGGGGCGTCTGCCAAAATTTGGTAAATAGATTTGTTGCTTTGTACTCAGGATTTCTATTTTCCTTTGAGAATTTTTCTATCTATTTCTTCAAAGTTTCCACTTTACCTTCTGTATGATTAGTGATTTCCTCATCTGGTACTTTGATTGAGAATAATTGACTATTCTCAATCTCTTCTATCCTATTGAGCATGTTTCTTGGACTCTCTTTCTCCTATTTTTTTGATACAATCTTTGGAGAATTCCTTTCTTCATTTGATGCTTTTGGGTTCTTTCCCTTCTTTGCTTTCACTAATTTTTCTTCCATATTTTCCTACTGATCATATTATTCTAAATTTTTATGTTAACCATGCTCTGTGATACTCCTTGATCTATAACATTCCTTGTTCTATTATGATCTTTGATACTTAGGTCATTCTACTGGGGCTTTACTATCAGACTAGACCTGATTCTTTTAGGCTCCTATGTATTTGATAATTTAGGAGTGCCTATATGTTTCACTAATATTGAGAGATTTCCTACTCCCAAACTTTAAGGAGTATCCTTTCTGCTATTGTCCTTTGTTCCTGACTCAATTATCTTGCCTTCTGCATCATTCACCATTTCTGCCCTTCTTTTTTTCTACTATAATTTGGGTAGCCTTTGGATCACCTTCCTTACCTATTTCTTCCTTTTGATTCATTCGCTGGTTTCTAATTTTCATCATAGGGAATGCAACCATAAGATAAATGGTAGTTTGAAGCTTTTTGAAGGTTATTTTTCTCTCATCATCTAGTCTAATAATCTCTGAGATTTTTCCTTCACAAATTTTTGTTTTTAGTTTATATAGAGATTTGTTGGTTATTATTTTGATGGGATTGAATTCCTTGATGTTAAATTTACATATTACCAATAATTTGATGTTATTGCAAAATTTGAATGAGGCATCTATGCCAATTAAATCTCTAGTTAAATAACCTAATTTCCTAATAATCTCTATTTTCTTTAATTCTAGAGGGATGAAATTAATAGAGATCCATGTTGGGATTAAAAAGTTAAAATTTTCTTCCTTACAGTCAAGAATCCAATCAAAAAACTTAACTACATATCCTTTAAAGAAGCAATCAGAGACATAAAGGAAATCTTTCTTAACATACTTTCACAACATTGAATATAAGTTAGTCTATCTGAATAATGAGAAATACTTACCTAGGAATTGCAAAAGTCCTTAATCCAAAAAATGAGGTTATGCATTTATGATCTTGGCCCATTCCAGAAAGCAAAAATGCCAACTTCTTGTGTAATGCCCCACCCGGTGATCCTTGGGACAAGGATTCAATACAAGCCAAGATTTTTTTTTTTATGAGTATGAATGCACATGTCAACATCATATAGGGATCACATAGATTGCAATGGAAGACTTCAGAAACATATCGCCGAATGCCACTGCCGAACAAAATGATAGACAATGAGAGATACATAACTAAATTTGAATCAAAACATTATGAGTTCAAAATGTGACTCCAAAGGATTGAAGAACACCTAAGAGGGTACCCAAAATGCTTCCCAAAAAGTCCAGGTCTTACCAAAAAGTGCTCACTGTCTGCCCGCACAGTTTTTTGCAAAAGCTAGGCAATACTTTAAATCAGCACTGGGAAATACTTTAAAGTATCATGAGACATTTCTGTGGAAGGAGGGTGACACTTTTAGGGATTGAGAGACACCTCTCTTAAGGATGTATGATACTTTACAAGTATAATGTGATGCTTCTTCAATGGGGGTTCAATACTAGAAAGTATTGCATGATATTTCTACTTAAGGGGTGCGATACTTTCTAGTATCGCATAACAAGATCCTAATGGACATGTGATACTTTATTGTATTGCACCATGCTGACACATGGTTTCCTAGGAAACACAAGAAACACTAAGGAAAACACAAAAGGGGAAAAATAAAGACTAAAACCTCCACACCAGGGAGTACCAGATCCAAATTTCGAGGCAAGATCACTCAAACCAAATATGAAAGATGGAAAGAACAACAACTAACCATCTAGAAAATAATAAGCAGAAAAGGTACGAAAGGAAACATTATAGTGTACTAGAATCAACATCACAATAACACCATTGAAATTGAAATGAATAAAATAACTAAGTACATGATTCCTCCCAACTATCAATACCATCATAAGACCATTGTGGCTCCTAGCCATCCCTTGTGTGTAACATCCCAAGCCACAAAACATATCGTCGGTACTATCATAATAGGAACATCACTACTAAAACATGCTACAATATAAGCATAAGGAAATCTAACATCCTAGTAGTAAAGCATAAGATAATCCTATAAGTAAATAACATCACCTATCACATGCTAAACATCATACTAAAGAAATCTAACATGCTAAACTAATAAGCAATAGATAATCCAATACCGCAATTCACATCATCTAGTCATATGATAAACATCATAACATGGGAATGCATCAAATAAAATAACATCATCTAAACATGATATTCAAGCATTCCAATGAAAGCATAAATTGCAAGAAAGCATACTCTGGAACCTTAAGTATCAAGTGAAAACATCCAACAATGATCACACTAGGACAAAAGACCATCTTTGTACACTGATCCCTAGCAGTGGTATGGGTAGCTATGCCTCCCAATCATGTGGCACCCATTGGTCCACACCCACCATGATGATGGACATAATGATCCAACCACAAACACACAAAAACAACATCCATGGCTAACACTCACGCTAGATAGTATGATGGTTGTAACCAAGAACTTAAGACAATGCAAGGAGTATAGGTCCTGGTCAGACACTCAATAGGCTACTAAGTAGGGGCTGACATCATGGAGAGTCGCTTGGCATCAACAAGCCCAAGCTAGTATTGGCAGCTACTCTTCTCAATAGAAGGCGCACAACCTAGGCAAAAACTCTTCTCAATGGAAGGCACACAACCCAAACATTGTATTATCTTAAGTTATATTAACATTCACACATTTTATTTAGTTATCACTTATATGAAACTTTCTCTACCAACTAGGAAATGGACACTAGGTTGCTAGATAGAAGCCCCTCCATATGCTACCCTACCCTACCCATGATCATCCTACAATAAGTTCCCGTCAGCATGCATACTCCCATCCCAACCCTAATGATCATAACTTTTAGAAGTACCATAGAAGATTAGGCCTTCCAAGTCACCAAATAAATGTATGCGCATGTACTCGTGTGTGGCAAACCACCATCACAAAGATCATAACACAAGGACTATGAGAACACAATGCAAAATAAAACTCAATCAAAAACAACTCAGGAGGATGGATTCTACATGAATCCCAAGAACCATTAAAGCAATACATCATGAAATCATTCTACCAACCTCAATCTGGGAGTATGGATTCTACACAAATCCCAATGATGCAACAAGACCAAACATCATCAGCTCACTCAACCAACCTCAATCTAAAAGCATGGATTCTAAATGAATCCTAATGTCCATGAAACAAAAGCAAAGGTCCAAAAGAAGCCATAACACCAAGTATAAAATCACTCAATTAAACACAAAGTTGGGAGTATGGATGTGACACACATCCCAATGCAAACAAAAAAGTGCAATAGTGGTCTAACTGATATCCAAACATATCATCCAAGTCCACGACCTACTTTGTGCCAAGAAAACTCAAGAAAATAGGGTAGCACACAGAATGAGGCAAAAACTTCAAAGTTTAGGAAAACTTCAAAATTAAAACCCATTTGACCTTTCAGTACAAAAACCTCAAAAATCCAAAAATAAACAAGTTCGAACACCGTATACAAAAATGACCAGCATAACGGTGCAAAAACCCAAACCCTTATCCTAAAAAATAAGGAAATGTTCATACCCGCCCAACCGTGTAGAACTAGCATACAAAAATTGAGGGGAACACTAGTTCTCAGCCTCCAAAAAAACAACTACCAAAAATAGAAGTAGAAACAGAGCTGAAACAATAAAAGAGGAAAGCCCTACCTCACAGCCAAAAGGGAAAAATGGGAATCTGAACCATAAAATAAATAGCTCACAAAAGTAGCTGAAAATTTTGGCAATCCAAGGTTTCCCCGAGCTGGATCCAACAAGCTCAACCTTGCGATGATCCCACGCCCGTAGCTCCCGCAAGGAGCAAAATAGTAAATCCTCATGAAGAGGATTTTGGGTTTTACTCTCCAACTTTCTAATTCAAAAGTGAGAAGTGAGGAATTAAATTCCTTTTTGGTTACTTATTCACTTTTTGAGTGAATAATCAATTAGGGCAAATAACTAGCCAACCTAGTTAAACCTCAAATTGACCCAAAAAAAAATAGGCTATTCCTAAAAATAGGAATTTATCTATGGCAAAGCTACTAGACATTAAAATAAATCAATTAAAGAGACTGAAAACTCAAAAAAACACAAATTTCCTTAACAACTTTCATGACAATGTGAACCTCTAAATGCACAGACACACTCATTGGTCTAATCACATAATGCAAATGAGTTTAGATTTAATAATCACCAAAAGGTTTAATTTATCAATTAAAAATAAGGATACGTCGACCAAACAGGGACAACATTGGTAAAATATGAATAGCTAAATCACTAACTCCATGTGCCACTGCCAGGGATATAAATCTTGCACACTAAACAACATGATCAAGTACAATTGCATATAATAACATAGCCAAAGAAACAAATGTATTAAATCACCTAATTTAACCATTTATTTAATTATATCAAAAAAACTACTTACATCACTCACGTTCGCGTAAAGCATAGCAACAGAGGAATGGAGTAAATAACCATAGCACTAAATTCATCACATAACCTAAACAGAGATATGTCCAAATACTGGATAACCAAATATCACCATAAAATACACTGTCATCTCAAAATGGCATCATCATGCAATATGATCAACTGAACAACATAGTAGTGTAACATCTATGATACTGACATCCAAGTATAACCTCTGACCATTAGGTCATCTCACATGTAAAATATAACATAAATAGATATTCACAACACATAACCAATGAATCCAACAAGGACAATCCATTCCTAACTATTTAAGTATTTAATAATGATAGTTTAAACAATATAAAAAGGCATTTAAAAGACATAAGTGAACATAGTCATAAACATGACTAACCACTGCTACAGGAACCTAGTCCAATGTAGCATGGTAATAGTACATAGTGCAATATCTGCAAACATATGAAGGTAATCATAGAACAACCTCATGATACCACATCGATCCTAGTAACCACTGGCACAAACCTTAGTGAACCATAAATCACATCATAAACTCATAAATCAGCCAAAGCATAATCAAAGCAACTAATACAGAAATATAAATTGAATCACCTCAATGGTGTAGACCACTTATGGTCACAATCATGATCCCTTCTCAAGAAGAGATCAACAAAGTTGGATCCATCAAGATGACTTACAAAAGTCAAATGGGAGAGGCACTACATCTTGACACACTCTTGCCATTTATCTTCACTAACCTGATTATTGATAATCAAGACTTTTTCCTATTGTATGGTAGGTTTTGGGCTGAGAGGTGAGAGGGGTTGAGCAACTTAGAGAGAATATGGGTTGGAATGCTATGATCTACAATGAGGTAGAATGTAGATATTGGGTGAAAGGGGAGAAGTAAAGAGATTTGAGTCTCCTGGAGCTAGATCTATAGAGAGATCCATTAGAAAACTTGTCTACTGGGCATATAAGGCTTGATGGTTAGGGTTTGTGTATTTATAAGTGAGGTTGAAGAAGTGGATTTGATTATTCAAGCTAATAGTGGAATGGATTATGGGTCAGGGGGAATAAAGAACATGGGGTTTGGGGTTAACAGCTTCCACAACATGTGATTTAAACTGATTGCTGACATTGTGTTTTGGCATTGATATTGTTTGCCACTTTGTATTTTTTGCTTCATCCCCCTGATTTGATACTACTATACAACCAAGATTCAATAATTTATGTCATTTGATCAGGGGTTCCAAATCCTATGCCCCCTCTAAAATGGAGAATGCATTCAAAGTTTTAACAATGTAGTCAAAATTTTTAACATCCTTTTTATGAGATATGTGTAGAAATTGATCAAGTTTATCCGTTGATGTGCTAGGGTTTTGTGTTGGAGCGATATAATTTGTAGGAAACATGTGTGATTGGACGGCTGCAAAATTTGGATATTTCAAAAAGTTTATCATATTCGTAGAGTGGAATTATTTTAATTCATCTTTACCATTTTACTTCTGCTTTGATGAATCATATTAAGTATAGAGTACTAATTTCATAAGGAATATTTGTCTTCCAAAAAAATAAAATGGCTTGGCTACCATGAGGTTAAACTGCTATTCCACACACACACATCCAACTTCAATGGTGAGCCCTAACATAAGAAGAACATCTCTTAAAACTTTAAAAACTTGTATTTCAATGTGGTTTTGGTAATATGTATGTTATTTTGAGTTGAGTAGTAATTCTATCATAATTCTAGTTGATTCATTTGGTTTAATTCAAATCTATGTCAGTATGCATTGAGAGATTGAAACATGCTTATTTTAGTGGATTTTGATTACCACAGTGAGCTACTACTGCTCCGATTTTAATTGCATGCAAATAAGCAACTAACTTTTTTAGCCAAACCAATCTTTGAGAATAGGAGCTATACCATGCTTAGTGGAGGAAAGAGTTAATGTTTGTTGTTTCTTGCTACTCCACAAAATAATTTGTGCTCTGAGGCCAAAAGTAGCCATTGCTATGGTTTTTAGATTATATATTGAATCTGCCCAATTAGCATTGGTGAAATAAATGAACCAAAAATAATTACTTAGATCATACTAAATATAAGAATATGTTGTACCCATTACATTTATTAGAATCTATTTTTTTGGTTGCCAATGATCCATCTTTGATTTACTCATGATGTTGGAAAAAATAATTTATAGTTAAAATTGATTAGGGAAGGTGGCTATAAAATAATAACTTCTCACAAATGATGCATTGTTGGTTTACTTGTGAAGTTGGAAATATATTCATAGGAAAACTAATCAAGATATCTGAAAGTCATCATTTTAGTCACTAGCTTTTACAACTCCTTCACCATTGACAAGTTTCTATTGGTTGGTGCCCTAGATAAACCTCCTTACAAGTAGATTCATGCATAAACATCCATTTTGATATTTACCACCTTTTTGGCATACTTAATTTTAGAAATAACAATAGCTCAAAGGAAGAATAAAATAGAATAAGGACAAAATAAAATTCCATGCTACAACATGTTTTCAAGGTATGCATATTTAGAACTTTTTTTTGAGGCCATCATTTAGGGGGTAGGTGGAGATAGTTAGATTTATGAAATTTTAATAGTCATATGATAACATTTCAAAGACTCATTTATTCACCATTCCTCCAACCTTCTAACATGGTTAATTATAGAATAACTTGTCATATTAAACCAAGGGTCTAGGATGAGGATGGTGAGGGGGGTGGTGTCAGGGAAAGTAATTTTTGTAGAAACTAATGAACAACAATAACTAACAAAAAATAAACCAATACACAACAAAAAGAAGAAAGCTTTATTTTTTATTAGAAGAGAAAATACTCTATTTTGAGGAAAAAAAAAAAAACAAAAAAATGTTTATTCCAACATTCTAAATCTATATTTCAACTAAAAAAATGAAGATCATGCGATGTTTAAAGCCTAACATTATTGCTTGTAACAACACTTTACAACCACAAATTTCATAATATATAAATTATCCTTCATTAAATTTTGAACGAATGCAACAACTATTTTATTAACAATGAGAAAAATCCTAATAATTGTGCATTGATTATCACAATCCTAAACTGTTTAAAACTAGAAATTGACATTGAAACAATGGAGTTGGAGTTAGAATGGTGGAGCTGGTGTTGGAGTTTAATGTTCATATAAAATTTTAATGCATCAATCTTCATACCCCCTTAATGCTAAGAGGGATAACAATATGATTTCTGAGTGTCAAAAATTGATCTTTTTCTACTCCTGATGGCCTAATTTTCCACTCACCTAGATTATGTAATTTAAAAAAAGAAATTTTAGGAAGAAATGTGTCAAGAATAAGCTAGGGTTAATGAATTTTGTGTTATCCATTAAGAAAAACCCTAAGTCAAAATTTTCCATCTTTGTGATCAATAGAAAAACTTTTTCAAAAAATTAATTTTACAAGTGTAAAGTAAGGATATGCAATTTTTCTTGATATATCTATATCCTTATTTTCCACATCAAGCTTTCACATTGATTATTTTTGACTTTCTCTATGATTAAGTCACAGTATTGTGAAGTCTTCATTAATGCAACATAGCAGCCCTTTTTCCACTAACCATTTCAAAGGTAGTGAGGGAGTGAAATAGCTTGCTTTAAGCTCTACACGGCTTCACAATAGTTAGTGGTAACTATCATTTTTAAGTTTCAAAGGAGCAAAAAGGAGTATAAGCAGAAGATCACAGCTCTTCTTTACTACAACTAACTTAAAGTGGTGACCATGCGAACAAATAAGGACATTGTATAGGTGCATCCTTGCAGATGAGTTGAGATAACCAAAGGTTAATGGAGTGAAGTGGAAAAAGGCTGTAGATTGCATCATCGCTGAGTTACATGTTGAGTTAAGCTTATTAGTGGTGATGATGTGAAACAAGGTGAAGTAGTCAATTTAAGAGTTAATCACATCATCACATGGTTAAATGGCTAAGATAGTTTTCACACTATGAATTCATGAAGGAGGTATGGGTAGTCAAAAGAAATATTTATCACTACTTTGCAAAGGTTCAAGCATAGTTAATATTTGAAGTTGTGATGAGGCGATCACAGTGATCACACCGTCAAAATTTACACTATCGCACTGTCGCTGGAGTTAGTTTTTAACTCATGGAGAAGGTACCAAAGTGGAAAATGCATTTCATTGCACTGTTGCAAGTTCTAACCCCAGTTAGTAAGTTGACACTGTGAATGAGTGAAGGAAAGAAAATGGTTAAGGATGTAGTGCATTGTATATTCACAAGGATTTGTGTAATAGGTAAAGTTTAAGTCACGATGTTGCAATAGATGAATGACAGCAAGATGAAAGAATGAACGTAACATCACATGGTTAATAGATATGTCTTGCTAAATTGTTGCAAAGGGGAAATAATATTAAAATATGAAGTAGCATAGTATTGCAAGATTTAAAGGTATTAAGTGATGAATGACATGAAGCTGTGAAGTACTAAGAAATGAAGCCCTAATCACATGGTTGCAGATGTGAATAGGAAATGAAGAGATTCTGGAACAAAATGGTGAAATAGTCTTGTTCGCAATGTCACACCTATGAGTTTTTAGGCATAAAACAACTTTTCAATGACAAAGTTTGAGCTGGATAAAGATGGGATGAGCTGGATGTATGAAAAATCTAAAAAAGTGTAGATTTGGCCTTTTTTTGAGAAGTGATAGGCCTTCAAGTGTGCTACCCTTAAATGCCAATTAAAGCCATGTTCTCATCACAAAAAATGATAAATCTTGGAGAGAAATAGATTTTCATTACCATTTTCTTAATTGTCTAGTTTTTTGAGTGATTTTAAGTGCAGAAGTAATATGTAAGTGATTTTTTATTGTTCCAACATACAAGATTAATCATTTTTCTTGTAGAAAATGGCTCAGAGAGAGGGAGAGTTAATTGCACAAGTAGTATTTGAACAACCAAATGCCCCACCAAAGGTTCCAAGTATATTTGTAGAGGAATGGATTCACATTTTTCCTGGTTCAACTAACAGACATAAAGTAGATGATTTGGTATTCAAAGACCCATATGTATTGTGTAGAGATGTAGAGTTGCATGATAGGAATGGGTATGAATTGTTTTGGTTCTTCTACAAGAACATAGCTACAGAAGTTCCAGTATGTAACCCTTGGATGAGGAATTTGGGCAAGCTGATTATGCCAGAAGTATTTGTGGATGTAGACCTGGTAAAAGCTTTATCAAATGTTATAATCCTATCAATAAGACATTCCATAGAAAGGATAGAATTATTTTCTTATGCCTAGATAAAGAGACATTTATAGAAGCTTTTGAGTTGGGAGGACCTATGTCAATGCCCATAGAGTTAATAAATTAACTGAGAATTTCAAGAGTCACAAGAATTTCTATATGGGTTAGAATATGACTAGACATATTCCACCTTTAAAGAAGAATGTGGGAGAAATTCCAAGGAAGAAGGATCTGGATGAACACATGCCATTGGAATTTTTCCAAAGATATTTTTGAAACACTGTGTTTGGGATCAATAAAGTTCTATGGTCAGATGGAGCTATGGAAGCATTAGGAGGAAATTATATTATGGCCTTAAATATTTAGGACCCAAACCACAATGTTGGATATGACTTTGTGGAGTATATCATTGAGAAATTCCATAAAGGCATCACTACTGTGCAACAGGGAGATTTGAAGTGTTTCAGTTTCCACTATTATTCTCTACTCATACATCTAATCCTTTTCAAGAATTTATACATGTTTGATCAAAGTTTCTTTGAGTACACTCAAGAATGGGGAGAAATATTACCAGTGCAAAGATGGACAAGGGTATGGAAAATGTTCTACCCATATTCCAATGTCATTTCTTTTTATAATGATTTTGTTTATCCCATGATAAAAATGATAGGGTTGACAGTTGAAAGAATTCCTAGGATCATTAGAAAGGTTTTAAAACCTAATATGTGTTTTGATGCAGGAAAATAATTAACTCATGATTGGGGTAGTGTCTTTTAATTTGAAGAGTATACTATTATTAGGGTTTTGGGTTCCCTTAGTCACCACACATTTTATCCCAATATGTACCTCAAAGATTAGGGCTTGTGGAAGTATTCTGGCAGCCAAATTTTAAAAAAAGAGAATACTTAGGTAAAGATGTTAAGAAAGGAACCTTCCTTTGTAGATGTAAAAAAGTGGGAGATTTTGAGATTGGCAAGAATGTGATTGAAGGAACAAATGAATTCTTGAGAAAATATAAACTGCCAACTAGGCCAGCTAGGACATATGACCCTTTCAATGTGATCAAACATGCCTTGAAAAATATGAGAGGATATACCTTGCCTCCTACAAAAACCATGTGGGAAGAGGATGTAATTGCTAATAAGTTGAATGAAAATGAATGTAGAGAGAGAATGACTAAATATAGAGATATTGTCAACTTTGAATATGAGATGAAGAAGGTAGACTCAAGTTTCAAAGGTTTTTATCCAAATGAGGATTACTAGTTAAGATTGGAAAAGTGTGTAACAAATTATGATGAACTAACAGCCCAAGTTCTAGAGGCAATCAGGAAAAAGATTGACCCTGAGTACTCAGATGATGAGATTGTTGTTGAAATCTCTAATGAGGAAGACTAAGCTGAAGAAGATGTTCCTGAAAGTTTTGAATGGGCAGAACAAAGAAATAAAAGGCAAAAAATGGTTGAGTTACCTGAGAAAGCCCAGCAAAAAGCCTTTTAGATCCTGTCAAGAGGCGACAAATACTTTGATGAAAAAAGGAGGAGATATTTAATATCTCAAGCCTTTGAAGATGAGAAAAGGGAAAAGAAGTTGCAATTGGAAGCCCAAATGATAGATGAAAAAATTATAGAGGCTCGAGAATTCATGAAAGATGATAATTTCATTAAACCCGATGAGTTCAAGAGTTTTCTTTTTAAAATAAAACAAAATTATCTCTCCTTACAAATGAAGCTAGGGGATTTTGATGAAGTTGTTACTAGATTGGTAAAGAAGTTACAAGAATATGACCCTGCAAGTGAGAGTCTCACTATTGAGGAAGAAAGAGACTTGGTAACAAGAAGTTGTATGATTATCTTTCTAGGATGAGATCTCAGTTCCTCCTTTTTGTTAGATTATATGAGAAGACAAGAAAGAACAATCTCATTTGAAGATGCGAATCAATATGGAGAACTGAGAGGGCTAGGTTACAATACAAATGACCAAACAATGGCAATTTGGAGTTTAGCTCTTGAGCATGATAAGCCTACCTTGATGGAAGTCAAGGAATAAGAAAGGGGAAATGTTATTTTTTGGCATGTTCAATCCACTTCTAGTGATCACATTTTTGGGTTGCACACTTCAGTTGGATTAATGAGCAAAAACAAGATGGACATCCTTTAAGCTCAATTGGAATAAACATATGGGAGATATCTAAGAACAAAAAGGAGCCATGAAGAGGAAATGACAAAGACATATGTTGTAGAATAGAGGACCATCAAAATTGAAACATAAGTAGAGTCATTAAAGAGACATGTTAGAATTTTCATAGAAGTTCATGAAAAAGGTATGCAAATAGAGGACCAAACTTTTGAAACAAGGGAAACATCATGCCTAGTTATGGAAATTGATGAAGAAAAGATAGAAGCTAGCAAATTTGTAGAGATCAAAGCTATGAAGAATTTGTTAATTCATAATATCAATGCACTACAAATAGTTTCTTAGAATGTACATGGTAGTTACATTGCATTAGAAGGAGTGGAATAAATGTGCATAGGCAATTGCTTTTTTATCTCCACTGTTCAATAGATGGGGCCCTTACATTCAATTCTTTGACCATATAGTTATTGTACTTCCCTAGAACAAGGACCTGCCAAAGACAACCATTGTGAGCACATGGAAAGCAATTCATAAAGTGAGAGATCTAAATGATTTCTTTGGAGGGAAGATGCAACTAGTCCAAAACAAGATAAAAACAATTGTTGCAGGGACACCAAATTTTATACCTACAATTTTGGATGGTGAGGGAAAAATAAAGGACTGGGTTGAATGGTCATCATCTTTTGAAAATATTCTTGATCATCCAAAGTTTTTGTCTTTTTGTAATAATGAAGTAAGTGCCACTGCTATTTATGATATGGTAGATATACTTTATAAGCTAGAGGCATAGATGTCTAAGATGGCTATTGAGGTCAAATCCATAACTGATGCCAAGTGGACAAAATGCTTAGAAGATTTGGATACAATTAAAAATATCACCTAGTTTGATATTGATATAGACATCACCATATGGGAGTTGATTGCAGATATCAAGGCATTTCCATCCGGTGATAGTGACTAAACACGGTTGAGATGTAGTTCAAAAATAGAAAAAATAAAGAAAAGGCATAGATGGTGATATGAACTAAAGACAAATTGGATTTCTAAGGAGATATTTGCTGACAAACACCACCCACCAGTTTCGTAACTGCATCTTAGTTTTTTTTGGCCAATTGCAAAGAATATATATTTTTTGTAACAAAATAGGAATATCTTTGTATTTGTTTTTGATTAAGATTTTGACAAGTGTCCTCCCATCTAAAGCTTGTTTCAATCCTTTCTATAAAAGGATTTCCAAGATATGGAATAGAGGTATGAATTTCTTGTAATTTTGAGAATTGTGCTATTGTTGCAATCAATCCATTGAGTCTTTTATAAAAATTTATGATGTATTCTCTTATAAATCTAAGAATACATGTGAATATTGAATGATTGACTATTTTATCTTGAATTTTTTTTAGTTTTACTAGCATTATACAATTTTCAAGGAAAATTAATACAAAGGAGGAAGTTCTACCATATTTTTGTCTTTGAATTCCATCTCCATTTTTGTGTATTGGTTATGTTGGGATTGTGTAAGCAATTCTAATGCAATTTAATGCAACTAGGATAGGTTGTATATCAATTTTTTGATGCTTTTAATTCAAGGAATTAGGTAAATGCTTGAATAAATTGATAGGGTTTCCAGTTATATAGAAGGTATATTCATAAGAATAGGTTTAGAGACAATTGCTAATAAGATTAATTGTAATGCAATTAATTAGTTAAAAAATATTTTACTGGGTAGACTTTGAATCTTTATGGATAGGGAACTGATCCTAAATTCAGTTACATGTTGAAGAAGTCATAGGATTGCATTAGGCATAAATATAAAATCAAATCAATTTTACTTTACTGTATGAAGAGTCAAACTACTGGTTAACACTTATTTGCAATAATCACTTAAGTGTCATTGTTAGCTGCTACTGTCAAGGATTAGTTGTAAAGTATAGAAGATATGTGACCATTGTTTTCTTTAAAGGGATAGATCTAGAAAAGAGAAGTATCAGTTAAATGAATTGTGAGAAAATTGTCAAATAATCAATTATATAACCATGTATCCCTAAGGTGTACCCGCTTGAGCTTTACAAAGCTTGAATAGTAGAGAATCCTGGTGATTTTGTTGAAGTTGGAACTAGATTTGAAGTTTTCTTAGTTAAACATAGGAAGTAGCTAGCCCTTAGACTAAGATAAGTCCTCTGAATCCTAGTATCGGGCCCTTTTTTGCCTAGTAGTCTAAAAAAACACCAACAACTCCCTTCATAAAGATGTCTACTATTTGCTCCTCTATGCTGATATACTTCAATTCAACCTCTTTTTTCTATACCAAATCTCTAATGAAATGTTGTTTCAAATCAAAATGCTTGGTCTTTTTGTGATGAATCAAATTATTTTCCAATTTAATGGCACTAATTTTGTCACAAAAAATCATACCCATAGAGCTTGTGTTCTCACTGAAATGACTACAACATATTTTGAATCTGTAGAAGAGAGGGAAACCATACTTTGCTTCTTTGAGATCCGTGTGCTTAAACTAGAACCCAAGGAGAAAAATAATGAGATGTAGATTTTCAGTCATCCATACAACCTCCCCAATCTAAATCACAAAAACCAACAAGATTGAGTTTATTAGAGGAGTGGTAATGAATACCAAAATCTATGGTTCCATTCACATGCCTTAATATTCTCTTGGCTACTTTCATATGTTCATATGATGGATTTTTCATATACCTTAAAATCAATGAAACTAAATATGCAAGATCAATATTTGTGTGGGTTAGAAATGTCAAGCTCCCAATAATACTTCTATACGATATCTCATCAACAATATCAACACCATCATCTCTATACAATATAACTCCATGAGAAATTGGAGTAGAAAGATGTTTACAATCAGCCATATCAAATTTATTCAACATATCCTTTGCATACTTTGTTTTAAAAACAAAAATTTCATCTTTACCTTGATAAACCTCCATGCCAAGAAAATAATTAATGAGACCTAAATCTTTCATCTCAAATTCATTCATCATAGAAATTTTGAATTCAACTTTCATCTTAGAGCAACTACCCATATATAATAAATCATCAAATACAAATTCACAATGGGAGTACCATTACCTTCTTATTTGTAATAAAGGGTAGGTTCACTATTACTTCTTTGGAAGTCATTCTTCTGAGAATATCTATCAACCCTAGCATACCATGCACATGGTAGTTTCTTGATGCCATACAAAGCCTTCTTTAGCTTGTAGACATGATCTTCTTTTCGTTGAACTTCAAAACCTTGTGGCTGTCCCACATATACTTCCTCTTCTAAGTACCCATTCAAGAAGGCGCTTTTCACATCCATGTGGTGAATACTTCATTTCTTTTGAGATGCAAGAGAGATTAACATCCAGAAAGTTTCTTGTCTTGCTATTGGTGCAAAATTTTCTTCATAATCAATACCATACCTTTGAGTGAAACCTTAGCAACCAAACTTGCTTTGTATCTTTCAACACTCCCATTACTTTTATACTCGATCTTGTAGAAATATTTTGTGTCAATCTTCTTCTTCTCATGTGGAATCTCTACAAGTTCGCATGTCTCATTCCTATCAATGGAGTCAATCTCTTCATTTATTTCTTTCATCCAAACCTCATTAGTACTTGCATCTTCAAAATATGATGGTTCAAATCAGCTTTAGCAAGTAATGCAAAAGTTATTGTCTCACTTATTGGATCTTTTTGATGTGCTTGATTTTGAAACCTTTGATAAATGTGACTTAATCTTCCTAACTTTCTTGTATAACTTGGACTTGAGGATGGAATTACACTTGGAATTGATGAGGGGCTTCTTAGTGCACTTGGAGATCTTGAAATAGATCTATTAGCTAGCTGCTCATTATCATCATTAGCAGTGATACCATCATCCAAAATAGATTTTGACTTTTCAACATGGATTTTTTGATGACCATAAATGTCCCTTTAATCAAAAATCACATCTCTTGAAACAATAAGATTATTAGTAATATTATTCTACAATCGATAAGCTTTGTTCTCCTCACTATAGCCCACAAAAATGCATGATTCACTTTTAGCATCTAACTTTTATCTATTATAATTAGGTATATGAACATAAGCCAACCAACCAAAAACTTTAAAATGATTCACATTAGGGATTTCCTCATACCATAGTATAATTTTTTCTTCCAACCACTCATTTTTTCAAGGTGTGTAGGCACTTGTGAGTTGTCTCTTGATCCCAAAAAATCTAAAAATCTCTTGAGTAATACTCTCCTCCACGATCTATTCTCAAACATCTGATCATGTTTCCTTTCTCATTCTCTACACAAGTTTTAAACCTCTTAAATGTATCAAGGGCTTCACTGTTAGTCTTCAAAAAATAAACCCAACACATGCATGAGTAATCATCAATAAGTTTGATAAAAAGTGATGACTTACCTAAACTTTGTGTTTACATAGGACCAAAAATATCTAAATGAATAAAATGAAGTTGGTGATGGGCCCTCCATGCATTTGTTTTTGGAAATGATTCCCTTGCATGTATCCCTTTGGCACACCCTTCAAAAATCTTTTTATGCTCTTCAACTTTAGACAATCCAAGAACCAATGTATTTGATATTAGAAGACTTAAACTATTAAAATTCAAATGGCTATACCTAAGATGCCACAACCAAATTTTATCCTCATAAGCCATATTGACAAGATGATTGTAATTTTTATCAAACTTTAAAGAAAACATCCTATTATTTTTCATAGGAACAATTGTAATCACTTTATTTCCTTGATTATTATCATAGATAGTACATTTCATATTATCAAATGCCACTCTATGATTATTCTCACATAGATTTCCAATACTTAATATATTATACTTCAATTTTGGAGTATAACATTTATGTTGAATACTTTTTGTACCTTCTTTTGTTTGAACATCCATGAATCCTTTGGATGTAGCCTCCATTGTATTGTAATTACCAAGAGTAATATTGGATCTAAAACCATCATCGAGATTTGAAAATATTTCCTTATTACCAAACTTTTGATTAGAGAACCCAGAATCCAAATACCAAACATCATCCACATTATTTTTAGCTTTTCCATAACACAAAAATAAATTACCCAAGGAAGGATCCTCATCTTGTTAAGAATAATTGACATTATTATTACCTAATTTCAATCTACACTCTTTATCAAAATGTCCATACCTATTGTAATGACAGAATTAAATTTTCCTTTTATTGAATCTACCTCTGTCTCTTCCTCATGTAGAAACCCCCTTTTCCTTTGGTTCCTCTTGAATAATTATTATTTTGACCCCTTCCTTAGTCTCCATTGTTGTTATTATTGCTACTAGCATCATCATTCTTTTAAATTTTCAATTGGGAAGAAAACTTTCTTAGTAATGCTTGTTGAGGTATCCCTCAATCTATCCTCATGTGACATGACATATCCAACCAACTGACCATCCTCTAAGGTGGAAAAATATTTCCTTCTTGTTATAATGATTTATAATAACTAAGAGGCAGGGGTGGGGGGGTAGGGGGTTTAATTTTTTATCCTCAAGTCTAGATGTACCAATTCAACTTTTAATCACTTCAAATAGATTACTCAATCTTAAATATCCACTCGGTCTCTTTAGCATATCGTTAGAAATTTAACATTTCATGCAATATCTTAACTCTCTATCTCTATATGTGCCAACTACCAGTAAATAAAATACTATAAAATATATCATGCATAACAATAAGATCCACACATGAAAATAACACTTTGACACCGTGATTTAACGTGGAAACCCATTTTGTGAAAAACCACCAAGTAACATGCTACCAAATTTTGATCTTCTGAAGTGAGCTTAGTTAAGAGGAATCCTATTAAAGGTTATAAAGCACACTATTAAATGTGACCCTATTAAAATATTTTATCACCCTCTTAGGAGTGGCCATGTTAAAGGACTTTAGAATATTCCATTAGAATGTCACCTTGATTAAATGATTTACAAAATGACTATTAGGTCAACTATGATTAAAGGATTTTGGACTAATACAATGATTAGAATGTAAAAATAGGTTTGATCTATAAAGTACAACTCACTTTGAAAATTTAGATCTCCATTCAGTCATCAGCTAGTTCATTGTTTAGCCTCCATTCACATCTTGATTACTAATTTTCTTTGTATCTCCTCAAGCAATCATACTTCACAAAATCTTCACACTTCACCTCTACTATTCTCCTCTTCACAATTTCTCCTTAGGATCTTTAAGTAGGTAATTTTGATATTTTTCCTCTTAAATATCACCAATGATCTAAGGGTTAGGTCAGATTCATCAAATCCTTCCATCTTTTTCTTCTCCTTCTTCTTCTAGTAACTTCTGAGAAAATCCTTTACTTTGATTACATAAAAAAATCTCCTCACACATTAAATATGCCAACTCATCAATCCTTATCTTATATGTGCTTTAAATAATTCAAAATTCTAATAATGTCAACCTCAAAATCAAATCTTTCTCAAACTCTAACTTTTGTTGTCACTCATAAATTATTGTGTTCTTCAGCTCAGTTGTCACTATGTATCTCAACACACACTATAATTCCTCACTCGACGTCAACATGCTCACTCAACCATTAGTACACTTGGTTGCAACTACACTTCTTCATACATTTTCTTAGAAATAGCTAGCACTTGTCTTGAACTATTTTTCTCGACTGCTTAAGTTCCTTAATCTTTTACTTCAACTCCTTCATTGAGTATGCAACAATGATACTCATTCAAGCTTATCCTTTTGACTTGTTTCAAATCTTAGCTTCATCCAAGTATTTTCTTCACTTAATGTATTGATTTAACAACACATTATCTTGTCAAGGACTAATTTATCAAGTGCCCACTGTATTTCCATGATACTTAACACATCTCAACTCAACCTTTCACTATGTCATCTCATAATCTCTTCTTTTAAAATCATCTTCATTACTCAAATGATATGGCACTCTACACTATTAGTAAATATCTCTCTAGTAGGTTTGACATTCTATCTTACCAATAAGTTTGACATCATTGATCAATGATAACATAAAAACTATTCCAATTGTAGTTTTGAACAATCTCCCTCTTTGTTATTGATGGAAATACCTAATATAGTTCACTTACTATACTAGTTACCATGCAATCCAAAAAGCTTCAACACTTTATATTGTCTTCTCCCTCTGTGTTTGTGTTCTCTCTTTCTCAGTTTCATTTTGATTCTCATTCATGCAATCTTAGGATGCTCCCTCTATCAATTGAATACATACTATTCTCTGTAGCAAACTATGTCTCACTTTTGAAAATAATCATTCTCCCCCTCTGATATATGAATAGTAACTTCCATGAAGTAGTCTTCTTAGTAATACTCTCCCTCTTTGATCTTATCAATGTTGTATGGTAAGTCAATCATGCAAATATCTCCCTCTTTATATGGTAATTCATGCAAATATCTCCCTCTTTGACAATAATGCCAAAGATAATCATTTATACAAACACATTGTAATGTCACTGCTATGACTTATACATTAACTCCTTGTAGCTTCATCTACTCATATATCGGTTCCTTACTTCTCTTTTTTCACAACTTTAGGGAGTTCCTGAAGTGAAACCTCTTGCATCAAACTGTAAGATATTATGCTCATAAAAATTTATGCTTTGCAACATATCTTTTTAGTTTTATTTAGGTAGGGGGATGACCCCTAACTTGTCTCTTAGATACTCAAAAGAATCCTTAGGTAGTGCCTTAGTGAATATGTCAACTAACTATTCCTTTCTGTTTACATATTCTAGTCCCACTTCTTTCTCTTGTACTAGGTCTCTTAAGTAATGAAAGTTTACGTTAATATGATTAGTCTTTGTATGCATCACATAGCCCTTTGATATGTTTTTAGCACTTGTCTTATCACAATAAATCACAAAAGGTTAAGTAATCTCTTCCTTCATGCCTTTCAAAAATTTCTTGATCCATGCAATGTTTGAACAATTCATTGTTGCAACAACATATTCAACCTCTATTGTAGATTGTGAGATATAGTTCTGCTTCTTGATTTTCAATGAAATCAATCTTCTACCCAAGAAGAAAGATCCTCCACTTGTGCTCTTTCTATCATCAAAGTTTCCTTCCCAATCAACATATGTGTAAATTTTTAGTTCAAATTTGTCACTTCTCTTGTACCACAAGCCATGGTCTTCTATTGTTTTAAGGTATCTCACTATCCTTTTTACTTACATGATATGATTTTCTCTAGGATTAGCTGAGAACCTAACAAAAATTCCAACAACTAATGCATGTTAGGCCTTCTATGTGCAACATATTGTAGTTTCCCAATCATTTACTTGTACAATGCTTGATTCACCTCAATATAATCATCATATTTTGACAATTTATGTCTAGTCACCATAGGTGTCCCAACTAGTCTTGAGTCTTCCATAACAAAAGCCTTCAACATTTCCTTGATATACTTTAATTGAGTGATGAAAATACCTTTTTTCATTTGATAAACTTGTAAACCAAAAAATAATTTAATCTCTCCAAACATTGAAATTTCAAACTCCTTTTTCATTTGATCACAAATGAATTCACCAATGAATCATTTCCTCCAAATATGATGCTATCAACAAAAAAGTCAGCTAGTAATATCTTGTTTTCAACTTCACTTTTTAGATAAAAATTGTTATTGTCATTAGTTCTTTGTAAACCAATTTTACCCAAATAATTGTGTAAAATTTCATACCATGCTCTTAGGATTTATTTAAACCATATAAAGCTTTTTGTAACTTACATATCATTTTATTTTCATTTGGATCAAAAAATCCTTCAGGTTGTTTAATGTAGTCTTCTTCCTCCAGAATTCCATTCAAAAATGCAGATTTTACATCCATTTGTTACACTTTGACTCCTCTGTAAGAAACATATGCAAGAAAATTCTTCACTCCTTCCAAACTTGAAATTGGGTAAAATTTGCTCCATATTCAACCCCTTCCTCTTGTGCATATCCCTTACAAACCAAACTTTCCTTGTTCCTTGTGAGTTCACCTTTCTCATAACTTGTTTATGAAAACCCACTTAGTTCCAATCAAATTTTTATCTTTAGGTATGTGTACCAATGTCCATGTTTTGTTCTTCTCAATTTTCTTAATTTCTTTATTCATTTCCTTGATCCAATCTTTATTCTCCAAAGCATCTTTGCAAATTCACCTAATAAGCATGTGTCATTCTTCAACCTTGTTCTTATCATAACTCTTGAGTCTTTATCTCCAATGATTTGATATGGTGCATGATGTCTTGTCACATAATTTTCCAATATAGGTTGAGGTCTTTGTTCTTCTTATTTTTGTTCACTAGATTCTCCATGTTCAATATTTTTTGTTATCTCTGGCTGCAACTCGCTTCCTCTATTTGTTTTTTAGTAGTCATAGTCTATGACTCAACTCCTATCACCTGATGCTTGGTAGACTACTGATACTTAGTAGAGATCTTCTATAGAACCTTGGTAGTTCTTAGCTGCCAATGCTTGGCAGGTACCTTCTCTGGTTCAGGTAAGGTGCTAGGTTCACCTTCGTAGATATAGACAAAATTTCTCTAATATTTAGGTTCTTTCTTGCAATCTTCTTCATTTTTTCTACAAATTCATCAACTCTAACATTTGCACTTTTCACAATTTAGGTTCAAACATTTTTAATAATGTTATATCACTATTTATCAAGTTAAGTGATACATCTATCTTCATAAAGGAGATTAAGGATAAATTGATCAATATAGATGAAGACATGAAGGCAAGTGCACACTAGTTATCACTTGACCCAAGCCATAGCTATACACATTATACAAAGATCAAATATCTAACAAATATGTAGACATAACTATTGAAGGAAGAAGCTAGGATCTGGACCACACTTGTAGAAATCTAAGGCACGATTCTTCCAAAAATGGATGCATTATAGAAACACATTGCACATGAAAAGACACTCATCCATGATAACAACTTCTCCATAGTTAATCACATGATGGAATTATCAGTAGAAGTTTAGATTGCATTGTAGACAAGGAAGTTACTACAAGAAAATTGGGACAAGGCAATGGTACTTATTCTGAGGGTACATTATAAATTCTTGTCACATTTTTGTATTAACATATAGATACTATACACCTTTGGCATTTATGTAAAAAAGGGGGAGAAGTTTATATTATTATAAGAATGGGGGAGAAGTAATATGTAAAGGAAGAGAATTATACTATACTTCATGTATATAGGAGAGATATATGTATGGGGGAGAAATATAGTGTAGTATGGATAAGCAGAAAATACCTTTACAAAAGGAATTTTGAAAAATCAAGAAAATAGAGTATGTTATTGAGCCACATCAGATGGAAATCAAAATCAAGTTGAAGGAATTGAATGATGACTAAAGAAGTTTTGACCTACAATTTTGTATGATCAAATTTTGTCTTGATAAGTGTTTTTGTCTGCAATGAAAAAGGGGGAGATTGTTGACACTAAGGTCAATTTGTCTATTAGTGACTCAAAACTTATTCAACCGGTTACATTTTTACCAAGCTCTACAATTGCTACTGAGCTTATCATTCAATTTGTAGCATTAATCAAGTGATTTAGTTTCTCCCAAGCTAAGTAATTAGTTTGCAGTGTTTGCTAAGGTACATAGTGTTTACCAAGCTTTAGAGAGAAAGGTTAGTGCAAACCAAGTCTACCCAAGGCTACCAAGCTAGTTAGTAGGATTGTAGTGTTAACCAAGCTCTATGGTGTTAACCAAGTCCAATAGTGTCTACCAAGCTCAGAGGGTCAATGAAGTGGATCTAGTGTTGACCAAGTCATTGAGTACAATTGAGTGATCTAGTTGCTACCAAGTTTCTTAGTATTCACTGAGTCACACAGTGCTGACTGAGTTTGAGCTACTTGGAAGTGATTAGTATAGACTGAGCTTCAAGTTCAATAGAGTGCCTAAGATTGCCAAGTGTTGATAGTGTTTTCCAAGTATCAAAACATCATTGAGCTTGTCTTGTGAATTTGATTTACAATAGTTGGGCTGACTTTGTGAATTGTGATGAAATTGGTATTGTAGCCGACTCTAGTAAGTTGTGATTTGGATTGGTATATATGTAATACATTATATCATATCAAAATACATATGTAAAGAAGTATATGATGAGAAAAAATGTGAATTAAGGAAGGATGCAAGAAATATAAGGGATAACAAAGATTTATCTATCATAGTTAGATGATCATTGCATTATAAGGGTTCTCAACTAAAAAATTAGAGTCACTAATCAGAGATCAACCATTGGTTCATCCTAATAGGTGTATCAATTAAATCCTTTAACAAGTTAGACTTAACAATCTTTGCTAAATCTCTTAAGCAAGTGCATACTTCATTGTATGTTTGTAAATCCTTTAACAAGGTGGACCTCACAGTCCTTATTGTTCCTAATAGGGTAAATCACCAGAAGTGATCAATTATAAGCCTTAATAGTTTAACTTTATACTGTAGTACTATGGCTTGTGGGTATCATCCACACCCTAGTTTTACTCTCTAATTAGAAGGTTTTTGGGTTACCATATCTTGTGTCAAAGTCTTATGAATTTTTATTTACTTTCATTATTTCATGCATGTAATTAGATTAGAATATTATATGAAGGATTAATTGGTGATGTAAGATAAAGCTTTATTAGTTCTTGATTCACCCCTCCCCTCTTAGTAACCTTGTGTACCTTATATTTCCAACAAAAGAAAATGAAGGATATCATAATTGAGTTTGAAGAACTTGTTATCATTTACTATGATAACACAAGTATAGTGAGTATGTCTAAGAATCTTGTAGTACATTTTGAGACAAAGCATATATCTATTAAGTATCATGTGCTGAGAGAGAAAGCAATAGAAAAGGAGATTAGATTGGAGTATGTGAGTTCTAAAGATTAGATTACATATATCTTTGTGAAGCCTTTGCCTAAAGACACATTTGAGTACTTGAGATTTATGCTTTGGGTTATAACCCCACCTACTTCTGAGTAGATGATGCAGAGAGTGCATCAATCTAGTGGTTTAGAGCACTATTATTAGTCTAGATCAAATGCTGATGCTTCCTATATGAGGGAGTATCTATGATTAACAAAGTTATTAAGGGCTCTTGGTATTTGGTTTTGAATAGTGTCTTTGGACACTTGAGCTGGTTGAAGACTTAGAGCAACATATTAGCAATTGGTATGTAACACTTGATATGTTGTAACATTGAGGCTTTTGACATTGATGTCAATAGGGGAGAGAATATGAATGAAAAAAAATCCCCTAAGCAATGGGGGAGAAGAATTGTATGAGTGAGGGAGAGATATCTCTTTAGGAGATTTAGAAAGATTCATGCAAGGAAGTAGGGATATGCACCTGACGTATTGTGAATTGTTTAGTGTGAAGTAAAAAATTTTTTTTGAAGAAGAAGGAGTATGCACCTATTGTGTTGAGACTTTTTAGATGTGGACAACTGATGTTGGTCAGTAGTAGCAGCAGAACACTATTTGGTATTCTTGGAACTTAGATAGTTTTTCATTTATGTTACCATCAATGCAAAAGGAGGAGATTATTAGAATGAATTTTGATGATATTACTTTGGGGGAGTATCCTAAGAATTGGAGAGTATTGGCATGTTGCATTCATGATTGTATTTGTCTTTGATGACAACATAACATGGTTTCTATAAAGACTGGCTGAGTAGTAGACATTTATCTTAATGGTACAAACACTGGTTTGATTTTTTGGTGATGCATAGTTATGGACATGTTTGACACAATGTCCTAATGAGGTGGTTGAGTGCATAGAGTTTAAGTCAAAGACATACGAAAGTTGTACCTAATTCACAAAGAGTAGTTCAAAGACAGAGTAATAAGAAAGGAGTTCCTAATGTTTGTTCATTGTCTTACATCTAAGATGTAGTAAGAAGATGTGAAGTCACGAAGTGATAGAGGATAGTCTATTGGTGATGTCAATGAGTGTGCAAGCCCTAGTATCACATGTGTGAAGTTTTGTATAGATCGTAGCCAAAAGTGTTATTGTAATTGTAATTAATTAATTATCTTGTTATAATTAATTGGGAAAGCCTCAAGGCCAACTCAAGGAATTATTTTAAAGATATGGTATAAAGGAAAGATGTTTTCTTTTTTTTTGATGTATGAGTGATCATTTTATCAAGTGCAAAGTGCGAAAAAGTGAAGAGTGTTTGAGCAATGCATGTAGACAATCCAAGGGATTATTGGATGTGATTTTTGTGATCTAGTTGCAAGATCAAAAGGAGCAGAGGTTTGGTTGATATGACATAAGAAGAGGAAGGAAATACATTTCATTTCTATTATTTTGTAAGGAATAATATAGAGATAATTTGGATAGTGGGTTCATTGGTCTTGGCATTGAAGCTGTTTGGGTAGTGGGTCTAGCTATCTTCCACAACTCCTAACAGGGATTCAAAGTCTCCTAAAAGGGACTCATATGTACTGAATGTATTCATAGAATCCTAATAGGGTCCATCCTCTAATAAGGAATATTTATATTAGTACATCATCTTGTGGGTACCATCCCCATTGGGGTTTTCCCTCTGATCAAGGGTTTTCCTAGTTAACATATTTGGTATTATTGTGTATGAGTATCTTATTGTGGATTCTGATTATATTGCTCATATGGTTAAAGTTTAATAAGGTTGATAGTTGTGATATTAGTTGGATAACTAATTCACCCCCTATCAGTTATACTAGTGGACTATATATTCTAACACAACTATTGTAACCCAATTCATACTCTGAAGAACTCGAGTCTCAGTCAGAAGGACTTGAGTTTCAGCTAGGAAAAACTGAGTCACATTCTAATAGACTCAAGTTATAGATAGTGGGACCTGAGCATGATTTAAAGCATAGTGAACATAGTGAAACAATTTCTAAATCCAAAGAGAAGGTACCTATACTTTATAGATATTTCAGAAGGCATCATACATGTGAGAAAATCATTGGAGATCATTTAGAAGGCATAACGACAAGGAACAAACTAAAAGGTACATGCTTAATTATTGAGTTTTGAACCTAGAATTGTTAAAGATGCATTAGATAATGAAAGTTGGATTGAGGCAATGAATGAAGAGATTGATCAAATTGAAAGAAACAAAACTTGGACTCTTGTTCCTAGATACAAGGACAAAAGTGTAATTGGCACATAATGGATATTTAGAATTAAATTGAATGAAAATGGAGAAGTTTCAAGAAACAATGCAAGGTTAGTTTGCAAAGGTTATGCTCAAGAAGAAGATATTGGTTATAGAGAAATAATTGCTCCTATTGCTAGACTAGAAGGTGTTAGAACACTACTTGCTTATGCTGCACATAAATGATTGACAATATATTAGATGGATGTAAAGTTAATTTTCTTGAATGAAATCCTAGAAGAAGATGTCTACATTGAGCAACCTAAAGATTTCATAGATTTTAACAAAAAGGATATGGTTTGCAAATTAACAAAAGCTTTATATGGTCTCAAACAAGCCTCCAAAGCCTGGTATGAAAGATTGCACAGTCATCTAGTAAAAATTAGTTTTCAAAGGAAAAAAAAAGAGTAGTCTATACATCAAGGAAGGACCAGAAAAGAAGATAGTGCTAGTAGAAATCTTTGTAGATGATACATTATTCATTGGACATGATGACTTATGTAAATATTTTTTTTGAGGAAATGAGTAAATAATTTGAAATGTCAATGTTTGGTGAGATTAAATTCTTTATTGACTTGCAAATTCAATAGAAGCAAGATGGTATCTACATTGCTCAATCAAAATACAACAAGGAGATATTGAAGAAATTTGGAATAGAGGATCCTCTATTCTAGTTGGAACACCTATGTCTACTGGACATAAGCTTTCCAAAAATGATGATTCCAAAGAGGTAGATCAGACTACATATAGATCAATGATTGGAAAACTTTAGTATGTGGTAGACAAAAGGCCTAATATTGCATTAGAAGTTGGTATGGTGGCAAGATTTTTTGCTAATCCAAAGGAAAATAATATGATGGCAATAAAAAGGATTATGAGGTATCTAAATGGTACTAAAGATTATGTTTTGTGGTATAAGAAATGAGGCAACTTTGAATTGAAAGCCTTCACTGATGCTGATTGGGAAGGAAGTATTGATGATAAGAAACACACTAGTGGTGGAGCATTCTTTCTTGGAAAGAGGCCAGTGTCTTAGAAAAGAAAGAAAGAAAATTACATCTATTAGTCTACAATAGAAGCATAATATGTTGCAGCAACACTTAATTGTTCCAACATCATTTGGTTCCAACAACTATTGTCAGGTATGAAGGAAGAAATCAAGGATCCAACAGATATCCTTTGTGATAACACTAGTGCAATTAACATATCCAAGAATCTAGTGATGCATACCAAGACAAAGCACATTGCAATAAAGTATCATTTTTTGAGAGAATTAGTGCAAGACAAAGAAGTTAGATTGGAATATCTGAATATAAAGAAACAAATTGTAGATATATTCACCAAGACATTACCTAAGAATGACTTCTTGTATCTAAGAGGTAAGATAGGGGCCATTCCCCAATTTGAAGCTCACTAAACAATGTTTAGTGATGCATCAACTAAGCATTTTGAAGATCATTCAAGTTGATGTAGTATTGTTAGAGAAGATTGCATATGAATCAGTACATTAGGTAAATGGAAAATACATTGATTGTTCTCTTAGGCATGAGATGTCAAAGAGGGAGAGTTTTCTATCATATCAAAGAAATTTTGTATCAACAAGTTCATTTTGTATAAGAAGAGATCAATAAGTAAAAGGAAGAGATTTTCATAAGAGAAAATCATTCTAGTGGAAGAGATTGATGTCAGAGGGAGTTCTCACTAATAGAGGGAGTTCTCATGGTTGATAATTAGAATGAAATTAAGAATATTATCCTTACTTCTGTCCTTCTCTAAAAATTCTTTATATTATGACATGTTGTGTCGCCATCAATGCCAAAGAGGGATATTGTTGAAAATAATTATTCAATTGTATGTTGTCTTTGATGTTACACAAAATGTGTAGCCTTTATTGAGCAATCAGTGATAGCCAAGCTTAATCAGGCATCAAAGTCAATTTTTGGTGTATGCCGAGCATTTAGTTATGACCAAGTTTAGAGATAGTTTTGATCAATTTGGGTCAGTTAACATTAGAAATCTTGTTCTAATTGAGTTTGGTCAGTTAATGAAGGGATCCTCTATGTTGACCAAGTACTCAATTCTATATTAGTTGACTGCCATCATATTAAGATTGATAAATTTATTGGTTAATACAAGTCAACTTAAGGGATGAAAATTGTTTAGTTAAAAGAGTATTCAAGCCAACTTGACAAGGTGAATCATATATATGAAAGGTGAAGTTGAGGATTGAAATGTGGAATTAAAGAAGATGAATTAAGGAAGTGAATTTGAAGGATATCTATAAAGCGAAGAGCATCTAAGTTGATTGAGCTACAAAGAACTTTATGATGAAGGAGGATCAATTAATCAAGGTAGACTTGAGATTTAAATTAGGAAATTCAATTGCATTAGCAATCAGGTCAAGTCATTGTTTCTCTCTAATAATTGTAGTAGCGAATCAAATCTCCTAACATAGTTAGCCTAACAACTATTCAACAAATCCACTAACAAGGTGGCATTTCTTGATTGAAGTGTTTAAAGACCTCCATCAAGGCCACTCATAACAAGGTGGATTAAATCCTCTAATAGGGTAACACCCAATAATATGTTTTTTAACCTTTAATAGGGTTGGCTCCTAATAGGGCTCACTTCAGAAGAGTGAAAAACACTAACTAGTTGCAATTGGTGGTTTTCCCAAATTGGTGCTTGTAAATAGTATCTCCATAGGGGTCTTAGGTGTGCTTGTGCCTAGAATATCATAACTTTGTGGCTAAACATGTATCACCAATTTAATTTGTTGATTTTGACTATCTTCCTATTCCTTTGTCTAACTTTGTTGTTTTCCCCTTATTTGGTCATTCTCATTTTTTTCTCATATTCCTTGTCTTCTATTACCTCATCCTTTATTTCCTCTAACTCATCTTTCTTTTCTTCATCTTTTTTTCCCCCTTTTTCTTCTCACCTTCCTCATCCTTTATTTATTTTTCCTTCTCTTCATTCTCTAAACTTGTATAATCTACCAAATTGTTAGAAATGGAGGGGACAAAATCCTTAAAATGATCTTCTAATGTTCCAATTGTAATGCTTGTGTTATCCAGATGTATTTTATCTATGCCAATTGTGACTTGTGGAATTTTTGATGTCTATGTTGCTTCCTTCATTTTTGATCTACTATTGCTTGCTTCCTTCCTTATTGTCTTATCCTCTTCAACAAATCTTTGCTTTCTGTTAACTAACCTCTCATATATTTGTGGATCTATACTTGTATATCTCAACATTTCTTGTTAGACAACATCATATATCTAATAACCACTTTCTCTAGCTTAAAATTCTCAAAATTGGTGTATAATTCATAAAATTTGTTCAATTGTGCAAAATCTCCATCATTAATTATCATACAATTCAATCTCTCAACTTTTTGTTTCCATTTTTTCCTTTCCCCAATGGAAACTTTAGGTTTAAATTTATCTATTTTCTTCTTGGATTCTTCTTCCTCTAATTTTGATTGTCATTTCTTTGTCTCTTGTTCTATTCTCTTCTTCTTTTTCTTACCCATGTGAGTAACTAATGTCTTTCTCTTTTTCCCTACACTACTGGCCATTTCATTCACACTCTTGTATTTAGGTGGCTAATGGATTGGCAATAAGAATGTCTAATTTCCCTTTCTTTCATCTCCATTACAATTCCTATGGATTTTCTAAATTATTCTTTGTTCATATCTGATTCCTTCAAGATGTTATCAATCTTCTTGTCAACTATCTTCTTTATGTCCTTACTATATAGTTCATTGTCAACTTCTTTGACCTTTTCTTCATAGGAGCCCCATCTAGGACACTCATCCTTTTTAGATTCCAAAATGATATCCACATATCCTTCAATTAATTCATGTGTCATCTCATATTCCATAGATCAATTAAATTCACTCTTGGTTCTACTACTTCCATGCAAGTAACATCAGTTTGAAGCATTAAAAAAATTTCATTTTTATATTTCTCAACTAAGGATGGTGGTATTTAAAATCTTTGCTTCATTTCTATTTGGAAAGTCCTCATAATCCTAGTGATATTTGCTATCATTCTATCATCTGGTTTCTTTTTGTAATAATGTGTGATTAGGTCCATTGTGTATCTTTTAGAATTCCATTCAGAACTTGGAATACTTGGGAACTTTCCTATTACTTGGAAAAACAAATGTGTTAATAAGGATTCAACTCTAAAAAATGCATTCTTGGTCTTCTTTATTCTATATATGTTGTCTAGTAGTTGTTGTCTCCAAATTTAACACATGTTAACTTTTTCTCATTTTACAATCATCATGTATGCTACATGAATAAATCCTTTTGGAAGAGAGTTCAATCTAGAACTGTAATTCATCTTCTATCCAATTATCTTTCTTACAAGTCTAACACCAACTTTCTTGATAATATACAACTTCATGTTTCTTCCATCAGATACCATTTTTAGGTTGGTTTCCACTAACTTCTTAACATTCTCAATATTTAGAAGGTTACTACCCTCATTTCTCAATTGAGTTAACTTGTGAATCATGTCATTATCAATCATAATAGGTATGTCTCCTACCTAGAGCACATCTTCATGTGCACGGCTCAAAATTATCCTTCTCCACTCATGGTTATCAAATTCTATAAAGAACGCATGTCTTGTGATGTTTAGGTTTTCCAAAATTTCAAACCCTTGTTTTAATTTCAAGTCATTGTTGTATACTATGTTCATATCTTTATGAATATCACTATCTCCTATCAACTAAAATTTATAGTGAATGTACACACATATGTCTTCTATATGTAAAACCCTATTAGGAACTTGTGAAAATTCTATTGATGGGTCATCTTCTAATGAAATTTATGGGTTCTTATTAAACTTGTATCTAGGTCTCTCACTCACATCACAAACCTTAGGGGTTTCCATTCTTTTCAAATTAAACCTCTAATTATGACTGCAAAAGTGATAAATACCTTGAATTCATGAAATTAGGGCTTGGGGAAATTTCTTTCAAATATTCTTCAAAATACTCTAAATTTTCTCTTAAATTTACTCCAAGGACTCCTTAACTTCTTGTACAATCAAATGGTACTCAAAAATATGATTTTAATCCTTAAATCACTTCTAATTAAATTCTGTATTAATTAGACAAGTATGTAGGTGACAAAAAGTTGTTTCTCTTTACCAGTGAATTTATTTTACTTCTCACACTCACATAGGAACTTTAAATCTTATATGTTCTTAAACATAGCTTTCTTACATTATTTTCTGCCTCATACTAACTTTGCAAGTCTCCATTCCTACCCTAAGGTTTTCTATACCGTTCTAATGCTAATTCATTTATATCAATTGATGAAATGAGATGATTAATCAGATTGTGATTGGTTGGTGACTATAAATAACTTCAATCAATTTTTTGATGATTCATTTGATTAACTTTCTAACATTACATATGAACTTTTTGGTTCCTTAGCTTTAACAAATAATTCATCAAGGTTTCCTATAAGATCTTTCACATTCTCTTTCTGACTATTACTATTATTCTCATTCCTTCTGTTTTTGTTCATACTCCTTCTAGGATTTGGGTTTCTCATCTTATTCCTCATGTTGTTAGGCATTCTCATATTGTTCATCCTATAATATCTTTTTGTATGTCCCATGTTGTTATAGATTTGATAGACTATGACATTGTTTCCATATCTAGGTCTTGACTAATTGATTTGTGCTCTGTAATCTCTAGCTATATGCCCAAAGCTGTTGCACTTATAACACATAATGCCATTCCTTATAACATTGGTTCCTCCAATAGGTCTATTACCTTCATGGCTAGTACCTCTAAACATTCTACTATAACCATGATTGAATTTAGGTTTCTTACACTCAATAAATCTATGACCAAAACCATGACAATTATAAAAATAATTAGAAAGGGGTTTAAATGACTTACCTATACAGTCCTTCTTCATGTCACTGGATTCATGACATCTTCCTCTAAATTGGATCCTTACTTCCTTTATGTGATTCATCTTGTTTAGATTTCTTAGGTATGTCTTGATCTGGGGGATAAAAATTAGTGGAAATTGAAATGTCCCCAATGCTCCAAGAATCAACATCATTACAAAGTGTACAAAATTATGACTTCAACACAACTTGAACAGGAAAAATTAGAGTTTAGATGACCAAGTTATGGCTAGTCAAATTTTGGTCAAACTGAGAACAAAGGCCCTAAAAAGGTGAAAAATTAATCATCTCAAAAGTGGTCAACAATGGATTTCAAATTAAAGAGCAGGTTAAAAACTTTCCAATGACATTTTTTTCATTGAAAACGGAGTCTGTGTGTGAAAGCTATGACAATTTGAAGTTAAAATAAAAGTGTGGATTTTGATGATCTTAGCATGATATCATAAAATCTTAAAGAGAGGGAAAAAATTTCAATTTAAATTCAAATAGTTATTTAATTCAAATTAAAGAAATTAGATAATGGGAGTTGAACTCCCAATTATTGCCCTCTTAAAAGTAAGGCTAACCAATGGGCTATTTATGGTATACATGATATTAGAGGAAGAATTATTATGTATTCACAATAAATCCACCCAACCTTATTTAAATAAGGTTATTAGTTTAAACTATCTACAAATTTGGTTTGAAATCATAACCAAAAAAATGGTAAAAGGGTAAATTCGAAGATTAAGTTGGTTATGGGGGATTATTTTTGTAATTATTTGTTATAGCCTAATAATGGCTAATTTTATGTATAAAAAGGGGTAGTAGGCCTTGGAAAAGCATCCAGGTTATGAGAAGGAGACTATGATCTTGAAGGTTTGATGATTTTTCCTGCACATTGGAGAAGAATGTTGCCATTGTGCTTGAAGGGAAGATCTTGAACAATTGTAATTGATTTTGGAGCTAATTGGATCGATCCCTCTATTAGAGCAAGACCCGGAGACATAGTCTGACCTGCGGATGAACTTCATTATCAATTATATTTTTTCTTCTATCTCTCTTCTCTCTTTCTTTTAGTCATTACCTTATTATGCTTCGTTCATTTAAGCATTTAATTTATGTTAATTCGCTAAATAATGCTTGAATTGACTTTCTGTAATTATGTTAAGCATTCCCCTATAATTGTCCTAGATCCTAATCAGATCATGTCTTTAGATTGATTTGAATCAACCTTGTTTAGATCTTCCTTTGTATGCTCAGGCTATTGGATCATACTATCTAATTCCTTTGTAATCTCAATCTCTTAAGGATTCTCCTTCAAAATATCCAAGACTAGTCTTATCATAAGAAGGTATCCACATATAGATCTTATCATCAAGCTTCCTAGTGGTAGAATACAACTTCCCAAGATGTACCTTAGATTGTGTTAGCTCTTCTTTCATAATTGCATTATACTTCTCATGTTCTACATAATATAACTTTGATGGTTCAAGTTTAGATGTTATCTTTACAAATTTAGATCTTAGATTTGCATTCTCAGATCTCAAATATGATTCAATCTTCTTATCATCATCCTTCATGCTGAACTTTATATTTTTAATCTCTTTCTCAAGTTTTAGAATCTCATTCTCATTCTTAAGCCTTAAACTTCATTACAATCCTTGCTCCGATCTTTAGAATTTTTCTTGGATCTTATATGTTTAATCTTGTCATTCAGATTCTCAATGTAGTCTTTAACATCTTCATACTTGTCTTTCAAAGTATCTCTCTCTTTAGTAAGTACATCAAGCTATTCAAGAGTTTCTTCTAGGTTCTTCTATAACTAATCCATACCCATAGAGATCTTACTCAATTTTTTAGGCCTTCTCTAAGTAACTATTGTCTGATAGAAATTGTTAGAAATATGAAATATTGGGTGGGAGGGGGGGTGTGAATTAGTATTCTACACACTTTTTCCCAATTATGGATATCATTAATAATCTTATAACTTTCATATGAAAGAAAATTAATTAAGATGAATAGTAAGCACAACCATAAAGTAATGCAACACATAACACCATATTTTGTTAACTAGGGAAACCATAGCCAAAGGAAACCCTGATGAGGATGGTACCCACAAAAGGATCCACTAATCAAAAGTATTAGGTGAAAGATATTGACCCAATTAGGTGTCTATTACATCTGTATAGTGTCTTAGTCCTTGTTAGAGGATTAGGCCCTCTTAGAAGCCTCATACCTATTAGGAGTTTTTATTAAAATTATGAAAAGTATGCAAGAAGAGCCCACTACCCAAGCATTCTATATACAATAATATTCTTCAATACAAGAGATAAGTACAAAACCTCTTACTAGCTACTGATATCTTCAATATTTGATTTGCCTTTTCTTGTCTTCAAAAAATTGATCATATGTTTGTATTGATATGATCTAACATCACAATTCACATCAAAAAAATATTATAATCACTTGTAATTACATTTTCACATTCACACAACTTCTTATTTCAAGTTATGTCCTTCATACTATATTTCTTTATACTGTTAGCTTTCATACTTTTACACGCTTGCTAAATTACAAAACTAACTCTTGCTGACTTAGGGTTAACATATAGGATATCGTCCCTAATTATTCAATTAATTATTTTGATTAAAAAAATTCCTTAACCTAAGATACTCGATTTCTTGTCTTTATCCTATTTTTTTGACCCAATATTGCAACTAGAAAAGCTGTAATAACTTCATCTATAATTTTTGTACAACCTCACACTCTTAGTTGTAGTATCCTCATACTCTATTCTATCCATACCTCAGTGTGTATGTGCTAGAAATACATCTGTGAATTACACTGATCAAAATAGTGCATGTACTAACAAATAAACTCTGTGATACTTCGATAATTTTCTAAGTACTTATATAAAATCTTTATCTCCATGATTTTCTCACTCAATCACGACTATATGTTGTCATAAATGATAGAATTGTATTACATACCATAGCTAAATTTCCAACAAGTTTCAAATTAGACACCTCAGACAATCCATAATAGCTATTTATTTGGAGCAGTGCCAAAGATACTAATTTATCAATTGCTATCCTCACAACTTGATATCAAATCCTGATTTTGGTGGTAGAATTTTAGCAAACACTTATCTAGATAGTTTAGAAAGGGAGTGTTTAAGTATTTGTTAAATGCATTTAAGTTTAAAAATGTCTAATGCCAAAGATCTTAAAAATTTCTCCTCCCATATATCCTATATGTCACTTTCATCTCGGAAAGCAAAGACCTGATTAGTGGTTATAATTTCATATTTTTTTCTCTAGTTACTATCTTATCATGAAGTGTTAGGTTTTTATTTATAGCTTTAAAAATCTAAGATACAAACTTTGAAATTATACTTTAATGAGTAGTCTACTCATTGTTATTCAAAGATATTAAATATAAATACTTTGAAGTAATTTCATTCCTTTTCTAAATATGTTATTTTTCTCCACTTTGATCATGTTCATATTGTGGAATGTCAGTTAATGAAGATCATATTAGATATTTCTAAATAATTTAACATTAGTAAACAATAATTTTTATGCAATTATTTTGAATAATAGCTAGTATTTTATAATTTTAAAAATTAGATAACACTAACAATGAATTCATTATCATAAAAAGTTAAGTCCAATATATTTAATGTATCCAATTTTTTTTTTATTGGTGAAAATAACTACAACATTTGGGCCCAAATTACGATGACCACCCATCACCCAAGAAATAGTACCATGAATTGGCTCTTTTCAAGTGAACGTCAGACTTTTGTTATCGCAAATTGTGATAGCTAGGGCATCTATCAAAATTGAGATAGATAAAGCTGTCATAACTTGGAAG